>CM069305.1:31755000-32092500 GCA_035609425.1 Epinephelus awoara
ACACCCTGCACTGCAAATACTTCTGGAAGAGCATTGACGGAGCTGCTTGTTGTCCCAAATACAGTCCCTTGGCGAGCTAGGAGCGACCAGCCACCAACACAGAAAGAAACCCGAATCCAAATTCAAATTCCAAAAACTGTCACCAAAACCGGACAAAAGTGAAATAAAAATGGAAGTCCACACACCAACCGTAATCCTGGCGGCGTGTTGTTCATTCCCCCCTCTTTTTTCCACTCAGGGATCCTAAACTCATGCCAGTTGCGGGACCTTGCGGGTCAGAGAGCAGCGTCAAGCCAGATGGAATCAACCTGGGGTACTTCCGGTCAAAGCTTTCACAATAGACACAAGCACTGGACAAGAGGAGACAGAAAATGGAGAGGATAAGACAGATGGAGTCAACCAGTGGCTCTGGAGCCGCACACGTCTCCTCGGCCCTTCTCCAGTGGCTCCATGTGGCTTTGACAAAATAATAATATGGAAATTAGGGCTGTCAAGCGATGAAAAAAATAATCTAATTAATTGCATGCTCTGTGATTAATTAATCCATATTAATCACATGCACCAATTTTTACTGTTAAAGTATTTAACAAATATAAATTCAAATGGATTTTGGCAGATGTGTCAAAGTTAAGCTGCTGGATTTCAGACACAATTGTCCCCCTGTCCTCGACCACCCAAACTGCTCTGCAGTCCATTGCAATCCCTTTAGTAAGGGAGTTGGTTAGGCGGTCAGAGGTAGACTTAGTCAGTCTCAACGCCTGGTCCAGTGTGGCTTGATGAGGCTGGCTGCTAGCGTTAGCATCAGACGCTGAGCTAGCTCAGACCTCTGGGTTTGCTGCTAAATGCTCTGCGTTAAGGTGATATTTTAGGCTGAAGTTCTTTGATGGGATGGAAATTTCTCACTGCAGAAGCCGCAGAGAACGCTGCTCCTTTCAACAGTTCCATCTGGACGCTTTTACCTGTAAATGTTCCATTCACGGGGCCAAGCAGCGTCGTCTCATCTGCCTCCAGCATGTGAAAAAGTGGGTCAAAGGGCACTACAGAACGCGATTAATCAGCATTAATTTTTTTAATGAATAATTCTTCTGTGATTGATTAATCAAAATGAACATATTACTCTGACAGCCCTGATGGAACATTTTAATTTTCACGTATCATTGTTGTGGGCCTAAAGTGATTCTTACATTTTCCAGTTGTAAAAATGTGCAGCCTGTAGGCCCTACTCCCAAAAATAAGTTTAAACATTCCACCAACTACTACCTACCAACGAACTGTTTTTTCATTTAGAAGTGTAGTAACTGATGTTTAATAAGCTATATTACCTTTTTTGTAAGGCACAAATATGCATCACAGCTCAGGACAGATAAAAAGATAGTAGTTTTGATAGTAAAGTTTGCTGACCCCTGGGCTGACAGGTAACCGTGACAACAGAGAAACACGAGACAAAAGGGAAATAAAAAACAAAACAAAACATATTTATACTATAATAAAACACAAATAGACAACAACCTGGAAAAAAGATGCAGGCAGAAAAAAGTTATTTTAGCTTATTTTTCTAAAAATATTTTTTCTTGTGTTTCATGATTCGGTGTTTTTCCGACAAATAAAAACACACAGTGTCACTACAGGCCATTTATATCATGAATGAACACATTTGTCAGGAAACTGACATTAGCCCCATTCAAACTGTTGAAACGACACGGTTTTTCCATCCACATTATTCTCACATTATTATTTTATTTTGAAGGTCCAGTCCTGGAGCTTCCGGTGTGACCTGCACTAACTATGTCTGGCTTCATACAGGTTTGGCAGCCAACTTTGTGCTGGCTCGCAGCGGCCGTGCGCCCTGCGAGCAGGAGGACCAGCTCTGTGCGTAAAAGCGCAGCCTTGGCTCAGAGAGAGGCGATGACGTCACAAACATGACTGACAGATCTGATCTGAGGTCAGCTGACACTAACTGTTTTGGTGCCAGATATGTCAGGAAAAGAAGAAAGTCACAGCATCAGTGTTACAGATCATGTCTTTATCAGTTTATTCTGTTTAATTAATTTGTGCTAAATTAGCTGGAGATGATTGAAGAGAACACTGAGCCCGAAATGATCCTGAGCGTTTTCATTTTGTTCTAAGCTTCATAAATGTTTCTGCAGGATATTTGCCCTCCATTTTTACAGCACAGTCTGTGATCCAAACGGGTCACATGATTAAAACAAATTCATTGTAAAAATTGTCACGCTGAGATAAAATGCCAGCAGTACTTTAGTTCTCTTCATAAAGTTCACCCAGTGCCTCCCACTGACAAAGCGGCGTTATTTGACGACTTAGGAATGAGAACTTGCTGAAGATTCTCATCACTTATAAGAAACTTTGTCAGACATAAAATAATTTAAGAGCCTCCATCTGTAAAAGCAAATAAGCAGCTCTCCAGTGAATAGCCACTTCCTTTTCAATCATACACCTGTATAACAAACTGTGGAACATAATATCACTCCCACGTCTGACATCAGGTTCTTAAATACAGAGACGAACACTTGACTGAACTTTAATTATTAATCTTTTCTGTCAGAGATACAGCAGTTTGTTGAAGGACAGATTGGGTTTTTAAAGTTAAGAACTTTATGGTCAAATTCCAACTCGTGTAGTGCATCGCTCGCTACGAGGAAACACTGCCATCTGTGAACAACACACACACACACACACACACACACACACACACACACAAAGTGAACTTTTGAGTTGGTTTGTGCTCATTGACGCTCCAGATGGCAACCTTAATCTTCAAACTTCAGGGTGAAAGTTAAAAAAGAGTAAAGAAGGAAAAAGAATGAATCATGTGATGAATCATAACTTTTTGTACTGGGAGCCCACTCTGTCGTATCTTTGCCAAACTACCAAACTAAATCTCTCTTAATTCAGGCGAGTGTTAGTCATCAAAAAGCACTTATGAGAAATAGGCTGACCCCAGAGCTGTTAGAGCTGTTTATTGTGTGACTTTATCCCTGAACCTGCCACCTTCTCCCCGCAGCGTTACTTTAAGTGCATTCATCTCATATTCTAATGGAGCAACTGACTCTGACGATCAGGGCAGAGTTCTCACAACCAAACCAACACAAGATATGTGGTTTTACATGAAAAACAAACTCAACAGATTCCTGGACACACAGCTGATCTTTGCTGCTGGCTTCCCCTCCTTTGTATTCCCTGTTAGAGATGGAAACCTGCAGGATTACAGGATATTTGTCAGAGACATGTAGGAAACCTGGACATTTAATGACATGCTGAATTAGACCAAACAAAGTGAAGTGCTGGGCTTTCTGAAAGAAGAAATCATGCAGGTGTAAGCAGAAGATAAGCCCATCTGTGGATTTTATCCCACTCTGCTGTGGATTTTCCTGCCTCTCGTGGACTCCCAGATGTGTTAAATCTCACTCCTCGCCTACCTGCAGCACTTTAATCCCAATCGCTCATGGTTTTGTGCAAAAATCTTGAAAACGTATCTCAGGCTTTTTGCAGATCGGTCGGGGAGGTGTATCCGAAGTGAAGTGCAGAAATCATGAAGACTGAGAGAGATCAATGTTCCCTCTGATCGTGTGTCTATCAGCGACTAGTCATTACCCATATTCCCGTCAGTTTTCACTTCCTGCTTCCCTCGCTTTATCTCAGGTTTGATAAAATAATGTTGATGTGAAGCCGTCAACATGTCATTGTCACATCATTTATGACACTTTAGTGGAAATCATGAACAAAACAGCTCCATCGCAGAGAAACTTTTCCTTTACTCCACCTTGAGAACCACCAGATTTGGCAACACAGCCGCCAGAGTGATGTTAAAGGATCAGGAGTGTCTTATAAAACAATGTACACACTCACACAGCAGTAATCCCTCTATAGTCATCTACATCATGTGGGAAACACTGGGCTTTAAATACACAAGGGCCGATCACTAACTACACACAAGTGAGAGGAAAAAGACAGATGACACACGAGGTCATTAACAAAGGCGGGAAAACTCCTTTGTATATTTTTATATTTTCATACTCGTACTCTTCATTCATTCATTTTCCATAACCTCTCTATCTCAGCTGACACTGGGCGAGAGGTAGGGTTCACCCTGGACAGGTCACCAGACTATCACAGGGCTGACACATAGAGACAGACAACTATTCACACTCACATTCACACCTACGGACAATTTAGAGTCACCAGAGCACCTGGAGGAAACTCACGCTGACACAGGGAGAACATGTGGGAGCACCTGGAGGAAACCCACGCTAACATGGGCACAACATGTGGGAGCACCCGGAGGAAACCCACGCTGACAGGTGGAGAACATGTGGGAGCACCTGGAGCAAACCCACGCTGACACGTGGAGAACATGTCAGAGCACCTGGAGGAAACCCACGCTGACACAGGGAGAACATGTGGGAGCACCTGGAGGAAACCCACACTGACACACGGAGAATATGTCGGAGCACCTGGAGGAAACCCACGCTGACAGGCGGAGAACATGTCAGAGCACCTGGAGGAAACCCACGCTGACACAGGGAGAACATATCGAAGCACCTGGAGGAAACCCACGCTGACAAGGGGAGAACATGTGGGAGCACCTGGAGGAAACCCACGCTGACAAGGGGAGAAAATGTGGGAGCACCTGGAGGAAACCCACACTGACACACGGAGAAAATGTCAGAGCACCTGGAGGAAACCCACGCTGACAAGGGGAGAACATGTGGGAGCACCTGGAGGAAACCCAAGCTGACACACGGAGAACATGTCGGAGCACCTGGAGGAAACCCGCGCTGACAAGGGGAGAACATGTGGGAGCACCTGGAGGAAACCCACACTGACACACGGAGAACATGTCGGAGCACCTGGAGGAAACCCGCGCTGACAAGGGGAGAACATTTCGGAGCACCTGGAGGAAACCCACGCTGACAGGGAGAACATGTGGGAGCACCTGGAGGAAACCCACGCTGACAAGGGGAGAACATGTGGGGGCACCTGGAGGAAATTCACGCTGACAAGGGGAGAACATGTGGGAGCACCTGGAGGAAACCCACGCTGACAAGGGGAGAACATGTGGGGGCACCTGGAAGAAACCCACACTGACAGGGAGAACATGTGGGGGCACCTGGAAGAAACCCACACTGACAGGGAGAACATGTCGGAGCACCTGGAGGAAACCCACGCTGACAAGGGGAGAACATGTGGGAGCACCTGGAGGAAACCCACGCTGACAAGGGGAGAACATGTTGGAGCACCTGGAGGAAACCCACACTGACAAGGGGAGAACATGTGGGGGCACCTGGAAGAAACCCACACTGACAGGGAGAACATGTCGGAGCACCTGGAGGAAACCCACGCTGACAAGGGGAGAACATGTGGGAGCACCTGGAGGAAACCCACGCTGACAAGGGGAGAACATGTGGGGGCACCTGGAGGAAACCCACACTGACAAGGGGAGAACATGTGGGGGAACCTGGAAGAAACCCACACTGACAGGGAGAACATGTCGGAGCACCTGGAGGAAACCCACGCTGACAAGGGGAGAACATGTTGGAGCACCTGGAGGAAACCCACGCTGACAAGGGGAGAACATGTGGGGGCACCTGGAGGAAACCCAAGCTGACAGGGAGAACATGTGGGGGCACCTGGAAGAAACCCACGCTGACAAGGGGAGAACATGTGGGGGCACCTGGAGGAAACCCACGCTGACAAGGGGAGAACATGTGGGGACACCTGGAGGAAACCCACGCTGACAAGGGGAGAACATGTGGGGGCACCTGGAGGAAACCCACACTGACAAGGGGAGAACATGTGGGGGCACCTGGAGGAAACCCACGCTGACAAGGGGAGAACATGTGGGGGCACCTGGAGGAAACCCACGCTGACAAGGGGAGAACATGTTGGAGCACCTGGAGGAAACCCACGCTGACAAGGGGAGAACATGTGGGGGCACCTGGAGGAAACCCACGCTGACAAGGGGAGAACATGTGGGGGCACCTGGAGGAAACACACGCTGACAAGGGGAGAACATGTTGGAGCACCTGGAGGAAACCCACGCTGACAAGGGGAGAACATGTGGGGGCACCTGGAGGAAACCCACACTGACAAGGGGAGAACATGTGGGGGCACCTGGAAGAAACCCACACTGACAGGGAGAACATGTCGGAGCACCTGGAGGAAACCCACGCTGACAAGGGGAGAACATGTTGGAGCACCTGGAGGAAACCCACGCTGACAAGGGGAGAACATGTGGGGGCACCTGGAGGAAACCCAAGCTGACAGGGAGAACATGTGGGGGCACCTGGAAGAAACCCACGCTGACAAGGGGAGAACATGTGGGGGCACCTGGAGGAAACCCACGCTGACAAGGGGAGAACATGTGGGGGCACCTGGAGGAAACCCACGCTGACAAGGGGAGAACATGTGGGGGCACCTGGAGGAAACCCACGCTGACAGGGAGAACATGTGGGGGCACCTGGAGGAAACCCACGCTGACATGCGGAGAACATGTCGGAACACATGTACAAATGTAACATACCCATGGTTTGCAGGAATGTACAATACCTACATTTTCTCTGGCGGTTAAACTGAGCACTTTCATTTCCAACATGCCATTAGGAAGAAGTTATTTTAAGTCCATGTCATGCATAAAAATGAACCAGCCCCATCTCTCTCTCTCTTACACACACACACACACACACACACACACACACACACACACACACACACACACACACACACAAAGTCACTCACATGTTATTAATTCATTATGTAAATGTGAATCAGTTTGGACAGCACTCATTTATTCTCTTCCAGCCTTCAGCCCTCTGTCTCCCATCACTCCCAGTATCTCTCTGCCAATCTCCCCGTTTCTCTCTCCTATTATCTCATTATGTTCACTGTCCCATCTGTTTTCCCTCCCTCCGTCTCATCTCCTGCCCCCCCTCCTCCCCCACCTCACACATGGCCAAAAGTTTGTGGACGCCTGAATGTGTCAGACAGCGGAGCATCACTGAGGTCCAACACTGGTGTCTGTGGGCAGGTCCAACTTGTGTTGGAGGTAAAGACAGGTCAGACCAGTTGAGTTCTTCCGCACCAAACTGGGAAAACATTTCTTTCTGGAGCTGGTTTTATGTCACGTTAAAACAGGAAAGGGACAAACACAATATTTCACTTTATTTCAACAGAGGAGTCGACACCAGAGATACTGAACCTGCTTTCTCCAGGGGCCACTTTTGCAAAATGACAGGAGGTCAAGGGCCAGTCAGCGGTGCATGTACACAGGGGTGCTTCTAGGATTTGAGGACATTTGGAGCTTCGCCTGGATGTCTGTCGGGGCATTTTATTTTGATGATGATGCATCCCAGCTAATCTTAGGATGAGGCAGTTGCTGTCCCTTTGAACAGCACAGATTTTGTTCCTCCAACAACAAAGACACGCAGTTACGTTTTGCCAACACACACATTCTGTTGGATTTAGGCAACAAAAAAACAAAGTTTGGCTTTACAGTCTTACAGGAAGTGAACACCGGCCTCCTGGATGAAGTCGATTGTTGTTGGACCCATCTGCCAAACCTCCTGCCCGCCCTACTCGGACTTCCGCTGCCTTAACATTCGTTGTTTCGTGCTGTGTTTTCCCCTGACAGCGACTGGTCACATATCATGCTGACGCAAACATTTTTGTTGGTGTCTGATGCCGCAAGTCACTGACCAAGCGCTGGTTTTCGATGACTTCATAGTGAGACCAAGGCCTCTAGTTTCGCACACTGGGTGAGGCTGAGGCGCAGCGCACCTGCGCTTCGCCAACTAGGTGTGGCCAGGCGGATTTTGCAAGTTTGGCACACCGTGCGCGCTAGCACAGCTACTCCTCTTTCCCACCTCCGTCCCTCCTCCCGTTAAGAGGGAGGAGAGAAGGCGTGGAGTGGGTTTTACACACATCACACCAATCATATGAGCCCCTCTCCTCGTCCTTAAATGCGCCGCGCTAAGGCGTAATGAGAGTTTACTCAATTTGCCATGGCAGAAGAGAGCAGAAGCGTCAGACGGCCAAACTGGATCTGTCGACACCTCCCCCTGCTGCGCCGCCACACCCATCTCAGTGCACCTCGGTCTGCCAAACTACCAAACTGAGCGTGCCTCGGGTTGCGCTGCTCAAAACTAGCTCTGCGCGGGGTTCACCACTCTGCACCACCCTGCGCCGCACCGGGAAACTAGAGGCTCAAGTTGTGCCAGCAACGTATAAGGACAGCGATAACATTTCCACCAAACTTCAGATGCTTTTTTGTCCAAATTTGTAGAAATCTTTGGTAAGTAAGTGATTTCTGTTGTTTTGCCGCAGTATGCAGTTATTTACATGGCGCTATCTAGGTCACACTTCCAGTATTCACCGAATCACCCGCCCATCATCACAGCCCTGGACCGCAGTGACAGCAGCTGCTTTAATAATGCTGGAATAAAAGCAGCTAAATGTTTATAAGTAAGTAAAATTGATTTAAATAACGCTTTTTGCAGGCACAGGTCACAAAGTGCTTCACAAGCGTGTTACACAACAAGACAGAAATCATAAAGACAAAGTGACTATGTGAGCCACATAGTGAAAAGTGCACACACACAACAAAGAATTCCCACAACAGCAATACAAAAATATTGAAGAAGTACAGCTCTGATGCAAACAAGTCAACAAGTTTCCCAACATATGTCCAAACAGGTGTGTCTTTAGCTGGCTTTTAAAAGAAACCACAGAGCAGCCGACAGTGAAGGAGCAGGCAGTGTTCCAAAATGTGCTGCGGCCACAAAAGCTCTATCACCACGTGTCTGAAGGCGAGTGTGAGGGACAGACGACAAATGTGGAGTATTTAATTGAAGAGAGTGCGCTGAAGAATACGGGTGAAGTAGTTCAGCTACATCAGAGGGAGCCTGACAGGATCCTAAAATCAAGAGGAAGCCAATGAATGTATCACTGATCTAAACCAAATCATGGAGTGTCAGTGTCCACATACTTTTGGCCACACAATGCATCACCCTCTTTCTCTCTGATTTATTTTCCATCTTTTCTCATCCTGTTGCTCTCTTTGTCTGTCATTTCGTTCTCTCCATCACTGTAAATATCCCTTTCTCTCTCATTACATCTATCTATCTATCTATCTATCTATCTATCTATCTATCCCTTTACAGAATTCTTTCTCGGTCCTCCCTCACTCCTGCTCTCTTCCTCTCTCTTCACACACACACACACACACACACACACACACACACACACACACACACACACACACACACACACACACACACACACACGCAGAGAGAGGGAGAGTCTCTGTGTTTCTGGTGTCAAAGGAGACCCTCCTTCTCTTTACGAGCGTCATTCGCCTCTCACCCCTTCACTCAGTCACTCCTTCACTCAGTCACTCCTTCACTCTGTCAGAGAGAGGAGCAGATCTCAGTCAGACATTCAGCCGGTAGCAAAACTTTTTCTCTGTCTCATCAGGTTGTGTCGGAGTGAAAAAAAACCCGTTGTCACTGCGTCTTTACGCGCGGAGCTTCCCGTCGCGCGCCCGGTCCCGTTCCCTCCTCGCCGGAGCGCCCCTCTCTGGATTTTCCCGCCCCGGCGATGGAGGACGACTTCCTCTCCCACTTACCCCCATCCCTGCCGGGAGACTCCGAGTCTCTGAACCCAAACTCCACGGAGGAGCCCGGCTGGTGGGCGTCCTCTGACGGCGGGGAGACGGTCCACTTTGCCGTGCGCTGCGTCATGACCTCGGTCTACATCCTGATCATCACCGTGGGGCTGCTGGGCAACATCACCCTGGTGAAGATCTTCATCACCAACAGCGCCATGCGCAGCGTGCCCAACATCTTCATCTCCAGCCTGGCGGCGGGAGACCTGCTGCTGCTGGTCACCTGCGTGCCGGTGGACGCCTTCCGCTACTTCTCCGAGGAGTGGGTGTTCGGCGAGGCGGCGTGCAAACTCATCCCCGTCATCCAGCTCACATCGGTCGGCGTGTCCGTGTTCACGCTCACGGCGCTCAGCGCGGACAGGTAGGACGAGCGGATAAGATTATTATTTTCTATCCTTAATTCATACATGACTTTAATACATGTTTCATAATTTCCAATAATAGTCCAGAGGTGGTTCCCCGTTAAAACCAATGACATCCTGATGATATTCCCACGAGGAGATTGGGGTCTTTTGTTTGGTCATTCAGTGATGATCAGTCTTTATAACATTCTGTTATTATAATTATTATATTTAATGTCTAAAGTGCTCAAAATTGACCACTACATGGACCTTGAGTGTCTGTGTGATATATTAATAATCAGCAGGTTTTTTATTAACAGAGTGTTTTTACACTGATGTGTCACTTTACTTCAAAACATCTGAAAACCTCCAGATCATTCCTCCTGTGAGGTTTAAAGACACTTCATTTCTCTTATTTGATATATACAGAAAAGGAATTAAAAGTAAAATTAGGTGTTATGTGAAGTGATGAAGATGTGTCCTTCCATCAGATAGTGTTCATGTGCATGTTTGAAATGTGTAACAGAGGTCGTTGCTCTGATGCAGTTCAGGATCTCCTTCCAGATTTAAGCATCGGTGTGAAAAAATGTTTACTGAAGCCGCAGAGAAAGTCACTAGGTAGCTTTAGATACAGAGGGCGAGCTGGTGGGTTGCTACTGCTGGGATGCAGTGCAGGACTTGATCAGCCCTGGATGGGGGTCTGATTTTTGAAGACATTAATCCCGCCATGATCCCAGGAACATCCCTGATGATGCACCCCAGCGCATCCTAGAGAGGTATCTTGAAACCTTTTTGTGAGCCGGTGCAGGAAAAAGTACCTGTGAGCTGATGTGGTGATGCGTTCCTGTCTTGTGTTGTGACTTGGAAGTAGAGCAATGAGTGCAGGAGTTTGGGATCTGAAAGTGAAGTGTCCAGTCAATCTGTGTTTGACTCGGGGGAAATTCCAACAGTAATCATTCAGGGTTTTATGCGACCCTTTGGGACGTCCAGATAAGATATTAAAAGTCTACCATAAGTGGACCAACTTAAGATGGGCGAATCTCTGCTGTTGAATGAGGAGGTCTGTGTCATCACCAAAAGGACAGTTTTTTTGCTTCAGTGTTGTGTCACTGCTGTTTGAACCTTGAACACATCTGCGTCTGTCTGAGCACTGTGAATGTCAGACCCTGCTCATCTCAATGAAACCTTTCAGCCAGTCTTTGTGTTCCTCTGTGTGGGCACCAAACGTTTTCAAACGTAATGAATTTCAGTTTCTGCTATTGCACTTAATGTTTTTCCCACCTCCCAGGGTAGTTGGTGGAGGGAGGTCCCTCCATCTAAAACTACAGGTACATCACCAGGAGGCAAAAACGACTAAAATGACTTACTCAAATTAAAATGACTGTAGCTTCTGAACCGCTCTGACTACATGCATGCATGAGGTCTCGCCGGAAAGAAAACTCTCTGAAGTTTCCTGTGAAAGTGTCAGAAACACTCTAGGTGATACAGAGACAGAGTAATGGGCCTCTGAAATCAGTAAAACATCGAAGATTTTGCCTAAAAAAAAAACGTTTTTCAGGATGAATAACTGTCTGTGGCTTCATCTGAGCAGGTAAATGACACTGTGGGGCTGTAGGCACACTATCAATGAACATTTGTTTCAAATTTGAAGAAGACTGCTCCAAGTATGACCATTCTACAGTGTTTTTTCCATGCAAAGATCCAGGCGGAGCTCCAAATGACAAGTCGGTCACTCTGCTTCAAAACAGTACTATCAATGATCAAACAACACTCAGCCAGCTTCAAACATTGTACCTTATTGAAATCAGGTGTGATTATGATAGCTGATGTTGTTTATGACACAGAAACACCATAAAATATCACCAAATAAAGCCATATGAAACGTGAAAGTTATGATCCCACTTTCTAGACGGTATATCTCAGCCAAACATAGTGGTAGGAGTGAGACTCTTACCTTTTATAAAACAGCTAAGTCCCCACTAGCGGCTCCACATAAGATCGCGAGTAATCCTTTAACTTTTCCTGTCGAAAAACAGCATGACATGACTTGTCACCACTCATTGTGATTTTGAACTTTGTGTGTTTAGGCTGCTCTGGTGTGAAATACATAATAAATAAAAGAAAAACAATGTTATTTTTGAAAAGTCGAGAGCTCCCTGAATCAGGCAATACCAAACATCACATGGTTTGATGACATAGTGCGCCTGGGAGATACCATTTAACAGTGGAGGAGGGGAGCGAGGACGTCGGCATCCTGGCGGAGTTAGAGAGGTACTGAACACATGTTTGTAAGAAAGAACCTAAACCCACTTCAGATGTGGATACACCTAAACCAGCAGTGTGGCACAAACTGTAACTGGAAAATCTGGCAAAAACATTAGGTGTTGGGTAGTAGAACCCCAAATACATGCAGTCAGTGTACCCTCCGAAAAAGTGTGTCATTAAAAAGATTGACTCCAAAAGAGAAAGACACCAGATGTGTTGGACAGGTGGGCACAGACCTTCCGATATTAACACTGTTTTACCAAGTCACTGTAAAACCCTGAAAAAGAACATGTTCCACAAAATCCATGAAGGTATACTTTTAAAATATGATTCAGAATGGACCAATAAAAACTATGAAACATTACTACTGCAGTTTCTAAGTGGACTAAGATGTTTTTTTTTATCTTTTAAGCTCTGCTGTAAAGACCTGCTGCTGGTTCAGTGGTTCTCTTCGTGGTGAGGGAGCAAACTGAGAGACAGGAGGATGATGTTGAGAGGGTGAATGTGAATGTGATGTCGATACATGAGATGAGAGTTGACGAATACTCCAAAATATTTGCTGGTTTCTGTGGTGGTTCGTTAAATGTGCAGCAACCTGAATCTTTTCTTCCTCTCCAACAATGTCCCCTCTCCTCTCCGTGCTGCAGGCAAACTGTTCCGCAGTATTGCACTTTAGCACAATCTCAAGGAACTTGTGCTTCACTTGAGTATTTGTATTTGATGCCACTTCATACTCCTGCTCCTCTGTTTTTACTGTATGAAGGAAATATTTTATGTTTTTACTCCGTTTAATATTTCACATTGAAACCATATAATGATCTTATACAGTATGATGGTTTGCTATAGAGTAACTCTGAGCAGCTACATCTTTCTACTCACATGAAAACAAGATTTAAAGATGTAATAAATGGCTTCATTCATATTTTAAAACGTGTTTTTTGGAGATTAATTACTGGCCGTTAATAATGTGTGTGGTTTGTATAGTTGTTTCAATTCAAATAGCTCTAAAGGGGCACAGAAATACATTAAATATAATAAATTGAGACAATATTAAAATTGTGTTAAAAAGACAATAAATAAATAAATTCAGAAAAAGAAGAAGTGTGAGAAGGACGGACAGGGAACCTGGTCTCACTCAGAAGTCGAAATCTGGTGCTTGGGCAGTGACTTGTGGAAACCATTGAAAAAAGGTGTCCTTTAACGTCGGCATGACACGGAGCCGGTTGTGGTTATAGTTTAACAGCACTTGGCGGCGTCAAGGGACAAGGACAAAAGTTAAGGCGGCCAAAGTACGACTGAGGCGGGCTGGAATGGTTTTGGATGAGTCCAAAAAGTCAAAAAGAGAGCGGTGTTTGTGTCCTGTAAGATTCTAAAGCCAAGCTCTGTTCTTTTTTTCCTGAACTCAACCACGTGTGTTTGTTGTTGAAAAGAAAAACATCAGTTGGCTGTGTTGTACCGACGTAGTGCTTTTATTTTGAAAGAGACTGTATGCAAACTGTACGTGTCCTGTGAAAACAGAAGTGTACTTTGAAAACAGACAATGCATGTAACAGGCTGAAGTTGACACGGCGTCCCAGAACGTCAACAGCCAACACACCCAGGGCACCTTGGACGTCATATGTGGACGTGGAAAGTCCATGACCAAACGTGGACATGTGACGAGTTTTGCGGTGAAGAGATTTACTCTGCTCACCTGTCGAGTCTCTTCTGAACATTCAGCTGATTTTGCTCACATGTGTTTGAAGGTAAGACTTTCTGTGGTCCCTCTGCTTTACTGACAGATCTGAAAACTCCTTTCACCCTTTTTTTCTAAGTGCTGCTGGATTTAAAAAGTGGCTCTGTCACTTTACTGTGTGTATTTGTGTGTGTGTGTAGTGACCGTATCTCTCTGTGAGGTATTTTTCACGTCCTGATATCAGCTGTGAGATGATATATCCTCCTTCCTTCTCTGCAGCGGCCACAGCGGGACTCTCTGCTCCGACTGTGATCATGATGATGAATCGATCTGCAGCTGTTTGGGCTCATTTACACTGAGGAGCAGCTGAATGGCTCCAGAGAAATATCAGATGCATTAATATATAGTGCATATGTTCTCACTGTGAGGAAACACTCACTCCCAGCAGGTGTGCAGGCTGCAGGTAGAGACAGAGCCAACATGAAGCTGGAGTCCGTTCTTAAATGACTGTTTAATGAATTTGTGATTTACTCGGAGCTGAGGAGTCTCTGGAGTCGTGTGCGTACGATGCAGAATAATTACGGCTGCTTAAGGTGATTTGTGGCGCAGCATTGATTAGTGTTAGATAATGAGGAGGAGGAGATGATGAGAGGAGCTGAAGATTTCTGCAAACAGGAGACAAAGGTGGAGAATGTGACACAATAAAATAAGTACGAGACATGATTTCATATTTTCATCCCCTCACACTCTGATAGAGGAGACAGATTGTGTGTTTGTGTGTGTACTCCTGTCTTTATGAGGACCAGCGCTGCAAAGCAAGGACGGATTTGGAAAGAGAGCATGTTTTTGAGCATAAAGACACGAGGGCGTCATTTTAAGAGAGGACATTTCCGTTAAGTGAGGCCATTTTGGAAAGTTTCTCTAAGTACTGGCACTATTTTAAAGTCAGGATATCTTTGTAAAGTGAGGACATTTTGAAGAGCAGGAATGGTTTTGAATTGACGACCTTTTTGGAAAATTGGAACATTTTTGGAAAAATAGCAGAGAGGATATCTATTGGAAGACAGGGTCAGTTTTAGAACATTCATGGATGATGTTATGATAACCTACAGATTGAACTGTCTCCATGAGCGTACAGCCGGTCCCCGAGCAGCTCACACATGTCCCTGAACATGAATTATTCATAACCTCCGTCATGTTTAAAGACCTCTGTCCAGCTTCGAGCCCAGTCAATCATTCAGGGCTTTAACTCCTCATACAGTGTGTGTGCGTGCGCGTGTTTAAGAGAGACAGACAGCAGACAGGACGAGGCAGTGATGAAATGATTATGATGGAATATCTGATGACAGAATGATGAAAGTGAAAATTCAAATATGGAAATTGAATCTGATCGAGACAGGCAGAGAGCGAGACGGAGCATGTGAGAAGAAAAACGTTATTAAACACACACCTCAGAAACGACACGCTGTATATCAATTATAAGAATTTGAATTTTCTGAGGTTTATCAGTCATGATGTCATTCATGATTCACTGGAGGATCAGTTTGACCCTCTGTCCTGAAACTGCAGAAGAATTTAAAGTTAAAATAGTTTGTTCTCGTACCTTTGAGAGTTTTCAGTTGGTGGATTTTGCATCCAGTGTTGTATTAAAAATGTCAGACCTGAAGCGAGCAGGAGAGGTGAGTTCAGCTCCCAGTAAAAACCTCCTGAACACACCTGAAGGAATCCTAACCAGGAGAAGTTTCAGCTGGCTGCAATCTGCTTTCCTCACCACTAGATGTCACTAAAGCCCCCTGAATCTGACACACTGGACTTTAATTTTGCAGGGGTCTGTTTTACTTTCTGTCCATAAAAAGAACCAGAATTTAAAGTTAATTTTTTTTTATATTTTTGATCGTTTTCACTTCGTGATTGAGGCTCTGGATCGATGTGCCTGAGGAAATCAGGCCGGCTGAGTCTGTCAGTCCCTTCTTCAAACATACTTTTACCTGAGAGCCTTTCCTGATTTTGTGTAAGCTTTAATTTCTTTTATTTCTGTGGATTTTATACACCAACTTGTGTTTTCTTAATCTGTTTTCTTTAAAACCTGTTGATTTTATAACTCATAGGTTTAAATGTGCAGCCTTATGAAGCCGTAAGCTGTTTTTAAAAAGCGGTCTATAAATAAAGATTTTATTTTTATTATTGAAAAAAACATCAGAAATGAAGCGAGCAGGAGGAGTGAGTTAATAAAGTTTAGAAAGAGTTGGTGGTTGCTGGTTTAAACCTCTTGTACTCCACCCCCATTTTGTAGCAAAACGCCTAAAATGACATACCCAAATTAAAATGTATGTAGCTTCTGAACCGCTCTGACTACATGCATGTATGAGGTCTTGCCAGAAAGAAAAATCTCTGAAGTTTCTTGTGAAAGTATAGTATCAGAAACACTCTAGGTGATACAGAGACAGAGTAATGGGCCTCTGAAGTCAGTACAAAATTGAAGATTTTTGCCTAAAATAAAATAAAAAATGTGTTTCAGGATGAATAACTGTCTGTGGCTTCATCTGAGCAGGTAAATGGCACTGTGGGGCTGTAGGCACACTATCAATGAACATTTGTTTCAAATTTGAAGAAGACTGCTCAAAGTATGACCATTCTACAGAGTTTTTTCCATGAAAAGATCCAGGCGGAGCTCCAAATGACAAGTTGGTCACAAGAAACAAAAGAAAAACAATGTTATTTTTGAAAAGTCGACAGCTTCCTGAATCCGGCAATACCAAACATCACATGGTTTAATGATGTAGTGTGCCTGGGAGATACCATTTAACAGAGGAGGGGGGAGAGAGAACGTCGGCGTCCTGGCGAAGTTAGAGAGGTTAAAACATCTTGTCAGGGCCCAGTTAATCCGTCAGTAACTCAACAACCACCTGACCTTCATAGGTCTGATCGCAGACGGCCCGTTCTCCTTCCTAACGTCCGTGTTGAAACGCTGCTGGACAGCAGCTTAATTTAAAGAGCTGGAAGATCCATATAGGGCGGGCAGAGGTGGAGGTGGATGGGTCCAACAAACCCCTGACTTTGGCACTGTGTGAATTTTGATCCAAACCATGAGGTTTTTTCTTAACCTAACCATATGCTTTTGTTGCACAAGCAAATAAATGTAAATCCGAGGTGTGTTGATAAGACAAGATGCATTTAACAAGAGGATACTGACACGCCGTCCTGGATTGTTAACAGCGGACACAGAGGATATCTAGCGTGTCAAATTTAGACGTGAAAGTCACCGACAAAGCAGCGATGTGTGACGAGTTGGGATGAAAACATTTGTTGTAGATGTCTTGATGCTGGTGGCTGCAGGAAGGAGGTTATCACGTGGGTGTGTGTGCAGTGGGATAACAGAGGGGAGTGTGTGGGTATATGAACGGACAGAAATGAAGAGGCTGTGATGAAGAGGACGTCATGAATGAATGAATGAGAAAATAAGAGCTCAGCATTGTGATGACTGATGAGACGACTGCACAGCACTGTGGCTGAGGTGTTATTAACTCTCCACAAACACCTCAGTTTGGAGCGGGATGTTCAACTCATCTGTAAATTATGACAACTCTAAGATCAGGACAGACACCTGGCTGTAAATCGCCTCATGTCCGCCCTCTGTCAGGTGAAGCCAAACCGCGGCTGGCGTCCAAGCGCCTCAGAGCTCAACAACTTTTTAATTTATGCTGTGAGCGGCATGCGAGGCTGACTCAGGCTCTGCAGATGGCAACAACTCAGTGGCTGACACTCGACAAACACTTAAGATGCACAGGGGTTTATAATTTCCCTCCGAGCGGGGAGCCGAGTATGTGTGTTCCTCTCTCGGGTGTCGGTGTGCGATATCTGCTTCCACTGCTGGCACCGTGAAGGATGTTGTTTCCTGTCTGCTCGACGTGTCATTACTTCTGACCACTGACTGTCTGACGAGAAAAGGACCGATCCTTCCTAAGCAATGAAACACTCTGATGACGCAAGACACGCTCCCTTAATTACCAATTAACAGTCTAATTTTCGATGAGATGTGTCGCCCAAGATGCCCTCTGCTTCTTAAAATACAGCAGGGAGTTAAACCCAAGGTCAGCTCTGTCTGCATGAAGGAAGCACAACACAAGCCGAGGAGAGAAAACAAGAAAATGCCAGAATGTTGTTGTGTTGTGGGACATAAAGCGGAGCTGACAGCCAGATCTCCCTCAGGCCGGCACATGGACTAATGGGCTTCTGAGGTGAAATTTGATTTGCTCGCACCGTTTGCAAACAACATAAACCGCTGTAACATCCAATAAAGCAAACGGAGGGTGTGTTTGAAATGTGGATTTTTAAATAAAGCTCATAGTAAGGTTAAGAAGTCAAATTAGTTTAATACAACAAGCAAGATATTGGTTGTTTTCCAGAGGGAAGGAGTTCAGACATGTGAATCAAGAATGGTGGAAATTTGTGCATATGATATTATAATCTGGTCGTTTATCTTTCTGGGCTGCAACTGACAATTATTTTAATACGGAGCCGTCCAATGACACTTTATGGACTAACTGATTAGTGGTTTGGTTTATTACAGTTTCAGTGTGTCAGATTAAAGGGTATCTATTTACAGAAATGGCATATATTATTTATAAATGTGTTCTTATTAATGTATAATCACATGAAAATAAGAATTGACCTATGGCTAAGCCACGCCCCCTCCACTCACTCGGACAAACTATCAACATTCAGTGAGCGGCGCTATGGCAGGTGTCACAGTACACGGCATTTCACAGGAGGCAACTGATGATTTTTGGGGACATAACGATCAGATGTCATTGAGAAGTAACCAAAAGGGCCTAAACTACGCATTGGAGGGATATATTCATCATTTTATTGTTGAGAAGCTCGATGAAAAGCTTAAATTACAAGCCAACATTTACAGGTCACAGTGTACGCTTGTGAAGCGCATCTGGTTGCCGTCACCATCAAAGACAACAAGTTAAAGTGCCACTGAAGTTAAGGTTTTTGGCTCAGAATATGAGAAAAGGATAACAGCCTTTTTACCATCTTTACCAAGAGTGTCTCTGCGTTAGTTTGGTGCTACAGTATTTACACCGAATCATTCAGCATAACGTTTGCCAACCTTTGTTATCTCTGCCATTACAGATAAGTTAATGAAGCTAAGCTCAAGAAGTTAACGTTAGCTTAACTAGAGCCCTTTGGACAACAGCTAACAATGATGTACCATCACCAAAGTACAAAACTAGAACAAAACAGGCTAATGAACTCCCAGCAAACAAGGTGACATGATGAACAATGCAGCTAGGAGCTAACGTTAGGCTAACTTTAGCTAACGTTAGCTAGAGATGTTAAAGATAACTTTATATTTATTTCCAGCAAAGTGACAATATGTTGCCTCAAACACAATGTTGACTTACCTTAGAACAGATGTAGACATCATTGTTAATCTTATTCACGTTGAGTTGATGTTGTGGTCTAACGTTAGCACACAACTTTATCCAAAGGAGACAATTTTCTCGCTTGAGATGTGGTTTAAAGTGTAAAAATACACCTGGTTGCCCAGCCTCTCAGGATACCTTGTGTCAGAGTTGCATGTACCCCATGCACACCGTTTGACCATTTTTAGACTTCAAATCTACAAAAAAGCAAACAAAACCAAACAAAACTGACTTTCTGTAATGTATTTCAATGGACGTCCAGGCAAACAATGTCCGAGTGTATGGGAATGGCTGTACGCACTGTGATTGGCTCATCGTGTTTGAGGGCGGGACTTAGGCATAGGTCAATTGTCGTGTTTTCGTTACTTTGGGTCCTTTTCCTCGGAGTCCACCATGTTTCTACAGTATCCCACAACGGACAAACAAACACTGGCTCCATTTCGGGTCATGCCTGTTTTTCGTCACTCATCACAGTTTGCCTACACACTTGGCACGCAGGAGAAGTTTCAGTTGGTTGTAATCTGCAGTCTCACCACTAGATGCCACTAAATCCCACACACTAGACCTTTAAATGCCAGAAAATAGAGTACTGCAGGGCTGACGTTTATTTGTAGTCCAGCCCTGAAGTTAGTATCGCCCTAGTTCCCTCGACAAAAAGCCAAGTGGTTGAAATTAACACGACCACTTACTAGGTGTCTCAAGGTACTTGACAAGTTGGGAGAGCGATCAGGCTGGGATAGTGCCATGAAAAGCAGTCTTCTCCATCCAGCACTTTGCCACCACAATCAGTTGTTTCAAACTCAAACATGATCTTTTACAAACATTAATAATAATTTTCTGGCTGTTGGGTGGAGAGCCACAAAGTCCACAGAGGGAGGAAGTCGGGGTGGATGTGTGGGTTAACAAAACATCTGAATTTAACACTGCTGGGTTCCTGACTCCCCGCTCGTTTAACCAATTTCTTTTGTGCCAAATCAAACCTTTCACGGCACTGACGGCTGCCTCTGTTGTCCTGCTAATGAGCAGACAATGCTTATGTGTGTAAGTCTGAATGGTGACTACAAAAAGACATAGTTTGTCATTTAATTCAGGGGTCTTGTCGGAACTTGGCTCGGCCAAGGAGGCCATCATCATGTTGAAGCAAGAAAGGGACAAACACAAACTCTTGCAAGAACCTCATATGTAAAATATTATGGTGTGTTTGAGGGGACAGACCTGGACCTGATGACATGTGTGACGAGCTGAATTATCAATGAGGTTGTAAATGATGTTGAGTAACAGTTGAGTCACGCTGAATTAAGGCTCTGACGCATCCATTAGGTCTAATCGATGGGTCACGCCTCCTGGAAACATGAACAGTATGTTTTTTAAAAATGTTGAGCAGCTCAGGACTCGGCAGTGTGTGTGTGTGTGTGTGTGTGTCGGGTGGTTTGTTGGAAAGTAGAAATGAATTCATAAACTCAAACTGCACCTGAGCTGAATGTAAAGATTCACTATGAAACATTCAAAGTGCTGCGAAGACCGGAGTGTGAAGATGAGTCAGGGTCACACAGACGAGGCGAGCAGCGCTCTGACTGTTAATGTCTCAATAGGAAGTCAGCTGACACTAAACACCAGGATGAAGTGGCGTGTATGTATGCGGGGAACAGGTACAGCTGCAGCTCTGACTCCACAAGCAGAGTTTGAAGGTGTCAGAGAAGTTGCTGCTTTTTTCACTCCGGCTGACTGCAGATCAGAGAGGAAGCGACTGCGGTGGAGCTTCAGGGTGAGAGACGATTAAAATAAGGGTGAGACAGAGAGAGGAGCTGGAAATGAAGAGGAGGAGGAAGCCAACACGAGATCAGTCAGGAGAGAAAAGAATATTCATTTACATGTGTGCATAAGTAAGTGATCAGACCCCATCGTGACGTCATATAATCCAGGAGGGTGGTAAAAACGTGGTAGATTAGGGAACGTCCCTGTGGAGTCTTGACGTGAATTTTTTGCATCCTTCAGAAGACACATCTACAGCAAGAAAGAGATACAGGTCACCCAGTAACCTTTCATAACGTATCCAGCCCACTTTCCAAAGGTCAGGTAGTAATATTCAGGTGGATGATGATGACGAGGAGGAGGATGTGGACCACACACAGACAGACACAGAGGGAGGACAGCTCAGAGCCATCATGTAACCGTGGTGCCAAATGCCAGACACGGTGAGAGAGTGGTGAGAGCCAGAGAGGAGCATCGCAACAAACAGAACAAAAAAATACGTCAGACTCAGTGTGCACAGTTTCTCTGCAGAACTTTTTTATTTTTTCAGATGACAGATTAAAAACATGTGCACAAAAAGAATGAACTAAGTGTGAAGAGGCCTTTTGAATGTTTCGCTAGCAAGCTGCGAGCGTTTAGACACACAGAGCCGGATTGGCAAGTTGATCCGAGGTGCCCAATTTTCCGCCTCGTAGGGTAGACATATTGGTGGAACCTTCTTGGTTTAAACAGACAGAGGCGGCCTTCCACAACGGGAGGGGCTGTTGATGACTTGTGGGAGGGGCTGTCGATGACGCCGCACGTGCGAGCCACTGGCGGTGGATAAACAGGAAACAGCTGATAGCAGGAATGAGCAGCTAGAAGCAAGAGGACAATGCAAACCTGACAGACACTGTAAAGACGAGCAACTGGGGAGACAAGGAATTGCGCGCCCTCCTTGTCCTCGCAAATTAAGAGGCCATTAACTGTCAGATGACGGGGACGGTGAAGAATGGGCCGATTTACGAGAGAATCGCCGAAGGACTGAGCAGCTGCGGCTTCCCTCCCACGTCACTGTTTACGTCACACTCTGAACTACACGTTTTGTTACTTGCTCACGCCCCCCATTGCCCCGAAAAAGGCACATTTTGCATGAACAAAAGTAGGCAGGCGGCATTTTGCTGCACTCCTCAATTTTGTTTTCATACTGCCAATGCTGAAAGAAGACTGACTGGGCTTTCCTGCAAATTTGCACAACTCCTGTCTAAAAAGGGCCACATATTTTATTGTTTTGTGTGTTGTCATACAGCATTTCTTTCTAATATCCACAGATAGAGGAGGGCAGTGTGGATCTGCTGCTGCAGAGTGGTCTGGACTGGATTTGAACGGACTCAAACTTTAGTAAAACACCGCAGAGGTGTGTTCACCAGCAAAACCTCGCTGAAATAGAAGCAGCTCTATTTGCATTGCTCACTACTGCTCGCTGCACATCATTAAACTGACAGTGATGTATATCTCCAGCATCTGACACCAATACTTATCATATCTCATGATGTGACTCATGTTGAGGATGCACCTGTACACACACATACACAGTCTACCTGTTGTAATCCTGCTTTTGATTCTCAGGATAATGCTTGCATGGAGCAGAGTGAGCTGGTTATTCGTGTCTCTGGAGATGTGATTTGTTCTCAGCGCGAATGAGCTGCAGGCTCAGGATCTGCACCAACCTGCAGGTTTTTTTTCTCCTTATAGACACCTCTCAGCATCAGGTGCTTCATGTTCAACACCTGGATCACCTGTGCATGATGATGGGGAGGAGGGAGTGAGAGGAGAGGCAGCTCTGGTTTATATGCCGACACTGACAGTCATTGAGTGTCATCTGAATTAATCTGTGTGTAGCTCTGTATGTGTGTAGCTCTGTATGTGTGTGTCTTAGTTTCAATATTGAAGTATTTTGGTTTTTGTTCTGAATAAATTCAGGTTTCTCTTGAGATGAAATGTCATGCCCTCAGTCGGTCTTTTCTTATATCATGACACCTTATTGGAACATATTGCTCTCTTTCAGTTGCTGCAATGATGGAAGTTCTTGTTACTTATTTACTGTGTAATCATGATGTTTGTGTGTGGACATGACAGGATGCAGCGGAGAAATCAACCAAACAAACAGAGACACAGACAGAAACACTTCAGCTCTGATTCAAGGTCAGACAGCTCAAACCTCAACAGCCAGACTGTGCAGGGACAAGTGGAACTCAGGGAACAGTGTGTGTGTGTGTGTGTGTGTGTGTGTGTGTGTGTGTGTGTGTGTGTGTGTGTGTGTGTGTGTGTGTGTGTGTTTCCTGCAGTCAAGGTAAAGGTCAGTATATTATGTGTCATGCATGGGAGCAGCAGAAACCCTCAGAGTGTTAATGCATCTGGATTCCAATTTAAATCCAGGGCTTGACTTTTAAAGACGCTCACAGGCAACACAACCAGTTTTATATTTAAACAGCAGCTTTGTGTCTTTGTTTTGTTTTTTCAAGCTGTCGTACATAAATAAATCATACATTTTTTAATGGAAACCAATGCAACCAAACTTACATATCTCAAGTGTAGTGTTGCAGCGATATTCCGATCTCAAGGTATACCTTGATATAAAAGTTGACGGTTATCACACTGTGTCCATTTGCTTGTCTACGATATTGATTCTTCCCTTTATTTTAGTTCTTTTCAAAAGGGAGACTGTTTGCACAAACTTCCATTAACAAAATGGTTTCAACTTCTAATTATAGTAATAAAACTTTTGTTCAAACAACAACAACAACCAATTCCTAACCTCTGTAACTTTACGCTAGTCATGTAACTTTACATTAAGGATGTGATGTCATTTGTGGGGCGCTAATTTGTAGGATATCATACAAACCCTTCTATGGGGATACGTTGGTTTTTTAATATCTTGGGACAATGCTGGACAGTGTTTTCACTTCAGCATGCTGTCTCTGAGGTGACATCCAAACTAATATGTTTTTATTCTGAAAAACATGCATCCACTCTACTGTGTCGTTGTGGAACCCCTGAAATGGAGACTTTTGAAAACATCTGGCCCAAAACCGGGTCACTTTGGTCGGTGACTTTCGGCACCAGACACCGATGAAAAAAGTCGTTCACGTCAGCATGATACACGGCTGGTGGCATCAGGAAATACGCTGGGACTAAACTAAAGTTCAGGCTGCGGAAGTCTGAGTAGGGCAGCTGGAAAGTGGTGGATGGGTCCAACAATCACTGACCCACCCTGAAGGCCAGTGTTCACTTCCTGTAAGATTGTAAAGCCAAAGCCGGTTCTTTTTAGCTACACGTAACCGCGTGTGTTTGTTGTTGAAGAAAAAAATGTCAATTCACGGTGTTCACCCGACTTACAGTAGTGCTTTTATTTTGAAAGAGACTGTATGCAAACTGTAAATTTCCTGTGAAAACAAAAGTGTATTTTGAAAACAGACAATGCATGTAACAGGCTGGAGGTGACACGGCGTCCCAGAACGTCAACAACCAACACACCCAGGGTACCTTGGACGCCATCTGTGGATGTGGAAAGTCCATGACCAAACATGGACATGTGACTCATACTTCCACGTGTCCGTTATCATAACATAAAAACAGTCAATAGATGGCCACCTTGAATTGGGCAAAAACTGTGATTGCAACAGCAAAGGTGTCTGTGTGAACACTGCAGTTCAGTGAGGTAGCCGTCACGCTGCTCACACGGGCAGTGTGGCCCGGGCGTAAGTGTCTTCAGATCTGCTCCTTATCTGCCTGAGGTGACACAGCTCTGTTAGGTTTAGAGTTGGGGACAGGTTGTGTTCCAGTTACAGGAAACCAACATCGTCTGCCAGTAGAAAACAGGAAGCTCACAGTCATCCCTCATGTTAAAGACCTCCTCCCTCTGTGGACGCTGAGGTTTTACAGTAACGTCACAGCATTTCCTCTTTGTCACTTGACCATTAATAACTGTCATGATTAAGCTGAAATAAGAGATGCTGTCACTTCTCCTGGGAGGACAGTCTCCTGGTGTCAGAGGGCTAAATGAATGACTCGTGTGTATCTCAAAGCTCTGCTGTGTGACGTGAGCGGAAGCTGCAGAGCTCAGAGGCACCGCTGCGTCTCCTGTTCTTGCATCGTGAGCCGGTTTGTTTACCGACAGGCAGCGACGAGCTCCGTATAAAATGCTGTTATTTCATCCCGTTAACGGGAAATGACAGGGCTGTGTGTCTGACCCTGATGGCCTCTAATGAGCCCCTAACGAAACTAAAGGCCACTAACGAGCCCTTAACGGATCCTAACTTGCCTAAAGGTCCTTGACGAGCACAATGAGCTTAATGGATAATTAGCATAATGATTGGAGTGGTTACTGGAGCCCCAATCACTTCCTATCAAGAGGATGCGCACACAAACAAGCATTTTGGCTGAATATAAACACACGAGCTGACTGCTACTTGGTGGCCAAACCGGTAATGAGGTGATAAAACAGTGACAGTGTGGAAGAAAACTCACCGAGGATATGAGGAAAACATGATAAAAATCCTCACAGTTTATTTCCAAACTGGAGTCACAGCATCCTCAGGGTCTGTCGCCAATCTGCCAGTTCTGCCCATTTCCCAAAAAGAAAACTGGTTAATACACTGCTCAAAAACATACGGGAACACGTAATGGTCCCAGTCTAACAGGAATAAGTTAAACTTCAGGGACGTCAATGTGTCCATTCAGGAAGCACAAGTGATTGTGAATCAGTTCCAACTGTTTTGGTGCAAATCAAAGTGACAACAGGTGCAGTGGAGAGGCAAAAGCAAGACAACCCCAAAAAGGGAATGGTTTTACATGTGGCGTCCACAGACAGCTGCTCTCTCCTTATCCTTCCTGACTGATTCTTCTCTAGTTTGGTTTCCTGCTAGTGTCCTTGTCACTACTGGTAGCACGAGGTGGTACCAGATACCAGGAGACCAGCCATTACGTAAGGAGAGCTGGGCAGGGCCGTAGAAGGGCATCAACCCAGCAGCAGGACCGGTATCTGCTCCTTTGTGTGAGGAGGAGCAGGAGGAGCACTGCCAGAGCCCTAAAACATGACCTCCAGCAGGCTACTGGTGTGCATGTTTCTGACCACACTGTCAGAAACAGACTCCATGAGGGTGGCATGAGGGCCCCATGTCCTCTAGTCACTGGATGATGAGTCATGCTGGACTCATCATCCAGCATGGTGGTGGGTCAGTGATGGTCTGAAGGCATTGATTCCATTGACTGGCCCTCTCGTTTCCCTGACCTGAATCCAACTGAGCACCTATGGGACGTTATGCATCGGTGCATCCGATGCCCCAAATTACCGCCACAGACTCAGGTCCAGGTGGCTGGAAAGCAAAGGCATAAACATTATTGACAATATAGCAGAGTGTGGGTGAAAATGGTCTACTGCCAGGCTGATGGGGGAAATGAGAAGCTGGTGAGCAGGTGAGCGTGGTATGTGGAGAGGGTCAGGTGATGAAAAAGGAGGGAAAGGGGTTACTGCAGGGCAGCAGGAGGCTGCATCTGAAGTGGAGCTGTATGAAACTATCAGCTGTCAAGCACAAGTTTTACATTTGTCTTTTGTCTTGGATTCACATTTTAAGGACATACTTTTAGAGTACTTTATTACGGACCATACAATCACCTCACCTAGGCACCAAGCTGAACAGAAAACTAATAATTCTCTATGATCTGGGACACCAACAATATCTGACCAGATGGCAGAGCCAATCTGTCCTCCAAATCCATTCACGTTTTTTATGGTGTCTTGTTGAGATTGTCTCTTAGATCGCCAACATTATGAGCAACCAGAGCAGAAATCAAGGATCAGAGGTCACATCATTCTGACAATAGTGAGAACAATATATTACTGCAGCCCTGCAGGACGGGTTTGTGTGATAGAAAAGTGGCAGGAAAACAAATCAAAGAGGAAAAAAGGAGTCATTTCGAGCTTTGTTCGTGGAATTGACTTTTCTTTCAGCTTTCTGCCACTAAAGTATTGACAGCTGGAGTCACGCAGAGGATACAAAATGTGCTGCTCTGCTCTTTGGAGCGACAGTTAAGTATAGAAATCACTGGACGAGGAGTTCTACTCGCACAAGATTAGGTGGTCAGAGAAGAGAACGTCAAAAATGAGAGGAGAGAAACTGGAGATAATAAAGATGACTAATAGAGGTGATTAAAGTAGAGGAGGGAGGGAGTTGAGCTGTGGAAAGAGAAGTGATCAGACAGGACTGTATTGGAGCTAAAGAGCATCAGTGGAAGGCAAAAAGCAAGAAAATGAAGTTCGTGCTGTCAGTCTGAGTCTCCGTTATGCTCGCTCCAATTAGTTCTTCACAGCCAATCAGCTGCTGCATTTTTTATTTTTTTATTTTCTTTCAATTTCAAATGAACCTATTTAAATGATGTGCGCAATAAGTAGTATATAGGGACCAGCTTTGCGCGTGCACGTTAAGCGTGCGCGTGCACGTGAAGCGTTATGAAATATGAATTATGATTTATGATTTATGAATTATGAATTATGGATTCTGTATTAATAAATAATATTTAATTGTAATATTTAATAAATAAATAAATAAACCCCGCCCCCCGCCCCGCCCCCATGACACCCACGTCATATGAAATCCTGCTCTCATTGGTTAAACATAGCGCCTCCTCCTGGGGCGGTTTTGAATGAAACCGTAGTATTCGAGTACTGTAGCCAATCAGATGGCGAGGCTATACCAACACCTTTACATATCTTTGATGTAATCAACATACAGACACACGTCCGGGTAACACACGCACGCGAAGGAAGTATCCTGTAGAAGATCAGAGGCATGGCTAGACCATCGATTTGCATATGTTGGTGTAATAAACATTCACAACAACAGTCTGGGCAACACATGCGAAAAAGCACTGTCACCGATGAGACGCCGAGGCTAGATCATAAACTTTGTCATCCATTTGGTGTTCAGACATGTCCGGGCAAAGCACGCGAATAAAGTACAGTAGCCAATCATATGGCTAGGCTAGACCAACAACCAATCAAGGTTTAGTGATGTGTGACGTGTTCGCTTATTGTTTTACCCGAGTGTATAAAACCCCTATGAAACAAGCAGAGGACACCCTTTTTTAAGAAACAAAAAAAGGCCAGGTTGCGTGACACACTGCGGACCCTTTTCTACTGCTTTACTGTGGACGATGGCTTCAATTAACGGTAAGCGTGCCTAAACTATATTGGATAACATTGCTCTCTAGATACTTAATTTTTCTCAGAAAAACTTTCTAAAACAACAACTTCAAAAAAAAAAGTGTTTCTTATTAGGTGCAGTTGCTGACGATTCCGGAGTTGAAAACCGTGCTCCTGCACCCCACCACAGCAGCCGTAAGTTAAAATAACATTTTGTTGTGTGTGTGTGTTACTTATTTTCATTATTACTATTATTAAATTCTAAACCTAATGAATGTCGGATACAGAATACTGCTAACATATCGTTTTTCTATTTCCATAACAGTGCCTGTGCGACTCGTCAGGACTACACAGCTGAGAACATTTTGCTTAAAACCAGGGGCAGGCAGCAGGCTAGGCTAATCAAGCGCGAACGGCGTCAGAAAAGATTTGCCGAGACGCACTACCTCCGTCTGGCAAGCGAGCGGCGTAACCTGATTAGGAACGCTAAAACTAACGAGCGACGCTACACAGCCCTTAATACACAGGTGCAGTTGCTTAAACAGAGCATCGGCACCTTAATTGAGCTACAACACACAACCACAACATCATTAAATAACTTAGTAGACGCATTGTGTAGAAAAGAAAACAAAAACAGGAGCACATTGTAAGTAGACGTAGATAATGGCACCACCAAGGAAAATGTTAAAAACGAATGAGCACCCAGGTCAGGATGGTCGTTATGACACCGATGACGAAAGCACACATTTTACTGATAATGTTGATTCGTCCCAGTGCACTACAGAGGGGCGGCGTGCTTTGACAGGTACAGTTAGGGAACGTTTTAACACACCCTCTGGACCAGATGTATTGGCTAGCCACAGCAATGTTATGCGCTGGTCCAGATACAGTATAAAAAGAATGCGGGGGATAGAGAAGAGAACAGCACTGTTTTTAAGAGACAGAATGTTATGCCCAAATCGTTGCTCACCGTGGTTCAAAGCGTGTCTAATCTCGGAGCCTTCTACCTTGGCCGCGTATTCCAGCCACTGCATAGACACCTCAGAATAGGTTTTATTCTGCTGTGTGTATGCGCCTTCATACGTGAGGGCGAGGGTGTCTTTGGGTAGAAAACGTGTTTTAAAAACGCCCATGCAACTCGACGCCAGTGTCGTGAAGGCGAACGGGTCGAGGTCTGTGCACCTGATAAATGTCTCACGATAAATTAGACAGGCCTTGCGAAGCACTTCTACATCATTAACACAGTAGTGGCGAATTTCTGTCTGGAAATCAAAGGTTTTCTCACGGACGGTGTCATACCACATCATGAACCTATGCTTGTCGCTGTCAGACATGGTGTTGTACCCGTAATAAGAGGGGTCGGGGTATTTGCCCACATAGTACTCGTTCGCCTTGGTGTTGAACTTGTGCGGAAAATACCCCTTCTCCATGTCCTCAAAACCCATGGCAGCCGGTGTCCTGGATAAACGCATGGGTAGAAAGCTGAAAGAATCGATCCAGCGTTGCTGGAACACCTTGTCATACATCAGGATGACCCTACTGCCACGCATGGTTACTGTGGGAGGGATCCCCTGTTGCACAAAATATTCCAGCAGTATGTAATTATCAAACCCAGAGGCGTTGTGTGCAATAAATGTGTACCCCTTATATTTTGGCTGCCAGTACCGTTTAACAAACGTGTCAACGCATTTCAGGGTGTTGAAACAAAATTTGTTTCCCTCTGTGTCCATAGCGCACACAAAGTTTGCTTTGTGATTGCCCTCGTGGTAACGTGTTTCAAAATCAAAAAATATGTATTTTGTGTGGGGGTTTTGTTTTTTCAGCGGTTGGATAAAACATTGGTGTACCGCATCGCTCTCATTTAGGGCCTCACCGCAGTGTGTACACTTTGGTGGTGTGCATTTATGCTGCGTTCTTGCCGCCTTGTAGGTTTTACCGCACTCTTCACAATATTTCACTTTGTCACACGGCGCTGCGTCGTGTTTAGAGTGAGGGTGTTTATGCTGATTATAGCAGTGTCTGGACTTGCAGATTCGTTTACACTCTGTACATTTTACAGTGGCCCCCGGGTGCATGTGACACTGTGTATAACAAACATTGCAGAGGTATTTACAAACGTGCTTAAACGGTTCTGTGTATGAACCGTAACAGTAGTCACACACATAGGTACCGCCAAAGAAACCTGTTTTATTTACAATCAGGTAATAATGGTCATTGTGCAGGTACATCCACACAGTGCTGGCGTGTACTGCGTCATGGGTTTTGTAACACTGTAGGTGTTTACGGCCCGAACCATGGTGGAATACTAGGATTTTTAGGTTTAAGTGATTTTCAAATTTTGTGATATCAGAGAGCGACACCTTGTGGGTTCCATCAAATCCTACAGCGCTATGCAGTTGTTTAGCATACTGCATTTTATCAGCGGCAGACGAGCTTTCATTAACAAAATGGGCGAGACAAAGAAAGAAACAAAGACTGTTCTGAGACACATTGTTTTCAGGGTTGTACAGGTGCCTTCCCTTCTTAGATAAAATTTCATCATAAGGGACGCTTCCTAGCCTCAGTCTAGAACCACCACCACTACTACCCCGCGCTACGGTCACAACAAACTCCAGATCATCATCTGTCAGCGACGTGTCATTACTCTGCACAACTTGAGAGATCACCTCCAAAAACTCGTCAGCGTTATATGCGTTGTCAGAGCTTAAAACAGCTTGCACATCGCTGGCTAGAGATGGTCCTCTCAAAACCACACAACGGCTCTGAAATCGACCCTCTGGCGAAATTCGGCCGCGTTGAATCTATGTATGTCACGGACACGCAACTGTGCACCGCCTGTACTGGTAGACGGAACAGCAGGTGTTCCTTCTACCGGATTTCCTGCGCCGTGTTGACAGACCATAGAGTTACTCACAGAACCGACAGCAGCATGTTCAGCAGAGGACCCGCTATCACACACATTCACACCAGAGACACTCACGGTCGCAGAACCGGCCGCAGCATTTTCAGCAGAGGACCCGCTATCACACACATTCACACCAGAGACACTCACGGTCGCAGAACCGGCCGCAGCATGTTCAGCAGATGACCCACTATCACGCACATTCACACCAGAGACACTCACGGTCGCAGAACCGGCCGCAGCATGTTCAGCAGATGACCCACTATCACGCACATTCACACCAGAGACACTCACAGTCCCAGAACTGACAGCAGCGGCATGGTGAAGCTATATCAGTATCATTATCAATGTGACCGTTGTTATTATTAACACTGATTTCTGCAATAACAGCAGCATTAGATGTAGCAGCAACACCAGAACCTGAACCACAAGCGTGTGACGGTGATGATGATGATGGGCATAACATTCTGTCTCTTAAAAACAGTGCTGTTCTCTTCTCTATCCCCCGCATTCTTTTTATACTGTATCTGGACCCACGCATAACATTGCTGTGGCTAGCCAATACATCTGGTCCAGAGGGTGTGTTAAAACGTTCCCTAACTGTACCTGTCAAAGCACGCCGCCCCTCTGTAGTGCACTGGGACGAATCAACATTATCAGTAAAATGTGTGCTTTCGTCATCGGTGTCATAACGACCATCCCGACCTGGGTGCTCATTCGTTTTTAACATTTTCCTTGGTGGTGCCATTATCTACGTCTACTTACAATGTGCTCCTGTTTTTGTTTTCTTTTCTACACAATGCGTCTACTAAGTTATTTAATGATGTTGTGGTTGTGTGTTGTAGCTCAATTAAGGTGCCGATGCTCTGTTTAAGCAACTGCACCTGTGTATTAAGGGCTGTGTAGCGTCGCTCGTTAGTTTTAGCGTTCCTAATCAGGTTACGCCGCTCGCTTGCCAGACGGAGGTAGTGCGTCTCGGCAAATCTTTTCTGACGCCGTTCGCGCTTGATTAGCCTAGCCTGCTGCCTGCACCTGGTTTTAAGCAAAATGTTCTCTCTTACTAGAGCGGCCGCTGGGGTTGGAGAATCAGAGGGTGAGACAGGATCGGTAATAGGCTGAGGAGGGGTAGCTGGAAGCGGGGGAGAGGGCGGGGACGTATGGTTTACGCCACACTCATCAACAGCATCAACAACAACACCAACACTTACTGGAGGAGGCAGGGAGAGAGGGATAGGCTGAGGAGGAGGGATAGGCTGAGGCGAGGTGGAGGGATGGCACGTATTGACAAATACTACGCTCTCATCAGCAGCATCAACAACAACAACATCAACACCTACTGGAGGAGGAGGCCTGGCAAGAGGGATAGGGGGTGGAGGGGTAGACGGATGCGGGGTGGAGGCTTGGCCTGAATATGCGTCAACAAATACTATGCTCTCCTCCTCACCATTTGCAACAACAACATCAGCAAAAACAGCGGGTGGGGGAGGAGATGATGCGGGTATAGGAGATAATGTCAGTAAATTGGCTAAGTCGCTGTGTCTGTATTCACCAGTACTGTCTAACAGGTCATCAAAATCTGGAATATAATCATCACCTCTTAATAATGTGGGGATTGTGGGGAGATTCCCCACACACACACCTCTCTCCGCTGCGGGAGCAGAAGCAGCACCAGCATCGGCAACGGCGGCTTTCACAGGTGTACTTGTAGAAAACAAATCTTTGCTTACGTCGTGCTGATGCTGTAGGCTGGTGTCCTGTGGTGGGAAGAGCGACTCCTGCTGACTCCACAACGCCTCTGTAGATATTCCCTCTTGAAATAGCCGACGGCGCAGAGGAGGAGGAGATGGGACGTGTTCCTCACTGATCGGAGCCCTCTCCCGCTGCTGGGCGTGCACTGTTCCGCTGGAGCCGCTTCTACACCGCCTGATCCTTGCGCACTCCACGATTCACCACCAGATAATCCCTGGGCATTCAGTAACGCCGATACCGCAGCGCTTGTTTCTTGCGTGGCCGTCAGCTCAGGCGGTTGAGCACTGTTTATTAAAAAAAAATTAAAAAAATACAACATTAACGTTATCATTATTATTAATATTACTATCATTATTAGGCTGCTATTATTATTATTATTATTATATAACGGCGTGTCTTACGTGAGAAATCCTTGTCCTGACGGTGTAACCCTCTGGATATTTTCAGCTGTGTAGTCCTGACGAGTCGCACAGGCACTGTTATGGAAATAGAAAAAAGATATGTTAGCAGTATTCTGTATCCGACGCATATTAGCCTAATATTCATATAAAGTATCGATAAAAACATTGCGTCTTACGTGTTAAACCCGCTAGAAAACTGATGGAGGGGTCTCAGTGGCCTGCGCTGTGCGCTGTGGAGAAAGAGGAGGTAAAACAGATGTTTGCAATGATGCCGCGAGCATTCCCCCCATTAATGATAAATATAAAAAATAGTCTTACGGTATAAAATCTCTAGCAGCAGAGGCTGGAGGGTCTGTTCTGAGCCTTTTCAACGAAAGTGAGCGTCTTTGTGCTGCACCTGGAAAGTAATACCATTATTTAGAATAAATACATTCATTAGGTCAAGATTTAAAACGAAAATACATTCATTAGGTTTAGAATTTAATAATAGTAATAATGAAAATAAGTAACACACACACACAACAAAATGTTATTTTAACTTACGGCTGCTGTGGTGGGGTGCAGGAGCACGGTTTTCAACTCCGGAATCGTCAGCAACTGCACCTAATAAGAAACACTTTTTTTTTTGAAGTTGTTGTTTTAGAATGTTTTTCTGAGAAAAATTAAGTATCTAGAGAGCAATGTTATCCAATATAGTTTAGGCACGCTTACCGTTAATTGAAGCCATCGTCCACAGTAAAGCAGTAGAAAAGGGTCCGCAGTGTGTCACGCAACCTGGCCTTTTTTTGTTTTTTAAAAAAGGGTGTCCTCTGCTTGTTTCATAGGGGTTTTATACACTCGGGTAAAACAATAAGCAAACACGTCACACATCACTAAACCTTGATTGGTTGTTGGTCTAGCCTAGCCATATGATTGGCTACTGTACTTTATTCGCGTGCTTTGCCCGGACATGTCTGAACACCAAATGGATGACAAAGTTTATGATCTAGCCTCGGCGTCTCATCAGCGACAGTGCTTTTTCGCATGTGTTGCCCAGACTGTCTGAAATGTTTATTACACCAACATATGCAAATCGATGGTCTAGCCATGCCTCTGATCTTCTACAGGATACTTCCTTCGCGTGCGTGTGTTACCCGGACGTGTGTCTGTATGTTGATTACATCAAAGATATGTAAAGGTGTTGGTATAGCCTCGCCGTCTGATTGGCTACAGTACTCGAATACTACGGTTTCATTCAAAACCGCCCCAGAAGGAGGCGCTATGTTTAACCAATGACAGCAGGATTTCATATGACGTGGTTGTCATGGGGGTGGGCGGGGTTGTGATTAGCCAATAGATACGGTTTCATTCATAACCACACCCCCAGAAGGAGGCGCTATGTTTAACCAATGAGAGCAGGATTTCATATGACGTGGGTGTCATGGGGGCGGGGCGGGGGGCGTGGTTTATTCATTAAATATTATAATTAAATATTATTTATTAATACATATTTCATAATTCATAAATCATAATTCATATTTCATGCGCTTCACGTGCACGCGCACGTTTCACGTGCACGCGCAAAGCTGGTCCCTATATACTACTGCAATATGTTTCTTGATGACCCTGATGAAGGCCACAAGCTGAAACGCGTCGGTCAATAAAGTTTCTTTCCATACCACAAGTGTTGCTGGAGCTCTTTTGACATTTTTCAGTGTTTCCTCAGTCTCCATGCACCTTGTGAATCGGTGAAGTTGTGCCAGAAACCACTTTCTACCTCAAGGAACGACTTTGCTTTGCTGTTGCTGCATTGTGTTCTGCTTTTCCTTTTAGATGTTCTTTTGTGCTGCATTGGGTCGATGTGTCGTGTCTGCTCTTGTTGATATCGCCCTGAACATTAGCTGGTTCAGAGCTCATCCAATACGTTTCTCAAAAGGAGTGTTGCTTCAAACAGCCCAAAGCAGAGACCGCCACTGCTGCTTTGCCTGGGTTTAGATTTTATGAGTATCAGCTATAACTCAACTTTATTGATTCATAACATTGTTAGGTCTTTGTGCCAGCTATCAAAGGCATTAGTTTGGCTGGGAGGGGTGGTGGGTCGCTCAAACAACCACCAGCTTTCATCTGGTAAGCCAGTGTCTGCTTTACGTGTAATTGCAAAGACAAACCGCCCAATCGAACCGAGTCCCCCAGACTATCCTGGTGTGAATGTGTCCTTAGAGATAGGGGGAGGAGTCAGACATCTGGAGAGAGCTCAGAGTAGAGCCGCTGCTCCTTTATGTTGAAAGGGGTCGGTTGAAGTGGTTCGAGCATCTGATCAGGATCCTCCTGGGTGCAGACCCAGAACAAACTTGAGGGATTATATATATCTCATCTGGCCCAGGAACGCCTCAGGATCCTTCAGGAGGAGCTGGAAAGCGTTGCTGGGGAGAGGGATGTCTGGAATACTTTGCTCAGCTTGCTGCCCCCGTGACCCGGCTTCGGATGAGCAGTTGAAAATGGATGGATGGATTAGACACAAATTAAAAATCCATACCAAACCATACCAGGAGGTTGATATTGATTTTTGTTCTCAGATTGCTTTTAGCTTTTTTCTTTTTATCTTAATTTGCGGAGCACTATTTTGAGAATCTGTGTTCTTATTATAGCGGCTGCAGCTGTGTTAGTGCCGGAGATGAAGTAGCAAGTGGCTCTTTGTCTTTCATTTTGCATGCTCTTACCTTAAGTGGGTCGTTGTGGTTTTAGTTTGGTTTTATTTATTAGTGTGATGTTAATTTATGCCACTTGCCTGAGGTCTCTTTCCAGTCTGTAGTTGGCTGTGGTCCATCGTTGAAGTGGACTGTAATCATTAAAGATGGTTAATATTTAGTTTATAGTTATTTATGGTCATTTTATGTTCCAGGCATTTGTTTTTGTAAACTTTTATTTTATCCTGGTTCATCTGATGTTTTATATTTTTATTAATTAAAACAATATCTTGTTAATTCTTAAACCATGTCTCAGATTTCTCAGATCAATTCCTCCCTTCCCTCTTACTTGATCTTTTCTCTCCCTCTTTCAGCTGAAATGTTCTCACCGTTTGAGTTATTTTCAGTTTTTATTTCTGTTGAACAAAAATCAGAAAAAAAAAAACTAGATTAAGCCCGGGAAGTTGAGTATTCATGGTAAAGCAGCTCGCCTGGGACGCGGTACTGTCTCTCAGTCTCTGCATCCACAGGTTGATTCATGACTCACCGGCTTCGGGGTTGTATCAGAGGGACTGCAGAGTCAAGACAATTACATTCTCCACATGCTGAGAGCTGAGAGCTGCACTTAGGGCTGCAATCTGTGACAAAGCCTTTCTTTAGGAAAAAAAAAAAGCTGATGTTTTGGGTTGGCTCCAGATCAGTAGCTATGGTAACGGATGTTGATGTCCGTGGAACAAAATTTGCTGGATAATAAAACCTATAAATGGGACATGTAGACATGCTAAAAGCCCCTGAGGACCTGCAGGTGGTCAGTCAGTGACGACACTGTAGTTTTCAGGGGTGGGTTGTTTGTGTTGAGGGTTCAGTCTCTTGCTCAAGAGCACTTTAACAAGAGGAAGACAAAATGCATTTGATTTTTTTGAGCGGCATCCATGGACACCAGGGTCAGTGTGAATTATCAGCGTTGTTGAGGTCCAACATTTGTTAGTTAGTTTATGTATTTGTGGCCAGTGTTAGCTCATTAGACAAAGACAAGACAAAAGCATGTGGTTATGTTTAGAAATAGACACCATGGTTTGCCTCAGAATTCCCACAGTAAGCAAACAGCGGGCTCTGAGGTTTGTCGGAGCTCTGTATATCACGTTGTTGCCGGCGGTGTTACAACCTAAAGCCATCTGGCTGCATAACAAACTGAGGCCATCTAGCAGCGTATCATACCGCCACAAAAGGGGCATCAGTATCTGATGCTGAAATCACTGACAAAGAGGCACTATCTGACAAGTTGGGATCGAACATGCTGATACAGAATGTTTAATGGGCTAACATTATCCCACTCTGTGATCGTAAAACTGAGTCCAGCATGGGTCCATTTTTGAAAACCTGCACCCACTCATACCTGTAAAGCTCAGTTTGGGAGCAGACCTGTCACCCGTCATTAGCTGCGGTGACATGATGGCTTCTCATTCAGAATGAAATAAATCTGAATGAATTAAAGTCTTTCCAGGTAGTTTACATGGGAAATATTCATTCTGAATGAGGGTTTACACTGGAGATCAGTTTAATCGCGTTTATTCGGGTCCACGCATGGTTTGGGGCAGGGAAGGTTTCTGATTGGATTGGGGACGGGGCAGATGTTACGTGTTTACGTTTACCGGAAGAAAACACTCAGTACGTCTACATGACACTTGAAAAAAACAACTTACTGCCTTAATTCCGACTATAACTGAGGTGCATGTAAACGCGTTACTCCGACTAATATCGGAGTTCTCCAACCCACTCATTATGTCGACGTCAAAACCTGTGATTAAACACAAACAGACAGTCACTCACATTAAGCAAAGGTTCCACTTGTGTCATTGCCTGTCACAGTAAAAGGATAGTCAAAATATTACACATATACTGCACATCTTTTTATTTTGTTTTATTCTGAAATATAGAAAATAGATTTTTGTTCTCACCCACTGCCCAGATATTTTATTTTTTACTCGTGCCCGTACCTGTGAATTTATATATATCCTGTAGCGTACCTGCGGGTACCTTACCTGGTGCAGGCCATTTATTGTCATTTATTTGGTTGTTAGGATAGTTGTTGTGGTGTTTTTCGAACAATATTGGGTTTTGAAAATTCCAAGTCGAAAACAACAAGTTAGCCATGTCCTGGAGGTGTGACATCAGTTAAAACAAAGGATTTTATTTGTCAAATCCACTGAAATTGATGTCTGTCTGATTTTTTTTCCCTGTATGAATGTTTGTAAGTGCTAATATCGTAGGCAACTGGACTTGCTTGCGTTTCTTGAAGACGTTTCACCTCTCATCCAAGAATCTTCTTCAGTTCTAAACGACTGGTGCAAAGTCGCAGGCTTTAAACCCTGTGTGGGTGGGAACACTATATTCTGCCACACTTGGGCTGCTCAGTGATGATAACTCTTCATAACTCTTGATGATAGACTTAACTCTTTCTCTCATTTCACACAATGGCACTTTGACAACTGCAGCTGCAGGCGAACGTGGGCAGTACAGCAGAACTGGTCATTAACACATCAAACACACCCCACACTGGACAGAAACAGCCCCCCCCCATCCACAGCAAGACAGTGGAACAGATGAGGAGATCATAGACAATTAAGTCTGTCATGATCAACAAATTACCGACATGCATAATTGATCCCAACAAAAAACACGTCGTCTCTAAACTCAGAGTGCTGTCTGTTCCCTCACCTCCTATTGTTGCTTTACAAAAGCACTGTAGGCACTGCCTCCAAAGTCATCTGCCTTCCCACACTGGGTCTATCAGGTATGAACCTCTGGCATGCCTCATTCACAATAGCAAATGACACTGATCGCCCAGTCAGTCAACACTTGACATTACTCCATCTGGTTGGAAATACGGAACTCTTGAATGGAAAAGAGCTCGTTTAAGCAGAGTTTTGTTTCTTCAGCATCAGCAGCCCTCAACAATCTGCCTGGCTGGCTCTGTAACGAGCTGAGATGATCATGCATTCAAGGAGATTTGAAGTGAGATTCTTTCCCAGTCTTGCTTGTGTACCATTTTGTTGAGGATTTCACATCTTTCCCAGTCTTTTGTTTTGTTTTGTTTTCTTCCAATTTTTTTGGAACATGTTGCAGACATCAAATTCAAAAACAGTGTTAATTTTACAAAAAACAATAATCAGTTTGAACATTAAATACCTTGTTGTTGTCGTACTGTATTCAGTTTAACATAAGATTTCCAAATCATCGCATTCTGTTCTCATTTGTTTTAAACTGTGTCCCAACTTTTTAGCATCAGGTTGTGTGTTGTTCGTTTGTGTGTACTGGAGACAAATATCCCTGTGGGACAATAAATCTAAATTAAACATTGACAGAGGTTTGAATCTAACAGGTGTGCTGAATAGAAGCTTTCAGGAGGTGACGCTTTTCATTCACCTCCTGACCATGTTTTTTTTGTACATAAACGCTCAAGGTTCCATCTTTGTGTTCACTGTCCTCATGAATCATACTGGATAATGATGAGGTTACAAGTGTATAAGTATGCACACACACACACAAACCGAAGGCCGTGTCACCTGCACACGCACATTATTCACGACTTTGTTTCTGTGTCGTCTGAATGAAAAATGGAGATGAGCTGCTCACTCATTTAGTCCATTTCCCACTTTAATAGGTGCTAATGGGATCAGAGGCCAAATCTGTGATCCAGAAACAAACAAGAGCATAGCAGAACTTAAATTATAAAAACTTTTAAACACCTCATTCATACCAGCCATTTATCACATTATCATCAGACCTGTATGATCTTTACAGTCGTGGGCAAATTCACAGAGAATGGACGGCACTGGTTATACACTCAGACAGGAAATCATTGAAACCAACAGTGACTTGGTCCATCTCCCAATACTTTCTGACTTCCTGTCTGTGTCTCTCAGCCCCAAGCTCATTGGTTCCTACTGAAGACGTAAATCTTTAACAACATGTGTGTAGTTTCATCAGTACTTTCCTAAAACAGCTGAAGGAGTGCATTTATTGGGACTATTTTCAGTTACAGACTGGTGCAGAGTCGCAGGCTTTAAACTCCATGTGGGTGTGAACCCTTACAGAGTCATTATTAGTCATTAGTGAGCTCTTAGTTTCAGAGTCGTTAAGGTCAGATGTGAGTCGTTGGCCCACCTGGCCATCTCGAGTGTCGCTAGGGTTAGATGGGTCCAGGTGTAAATGGGTGTTAGGTAGTCTGGGAAGGGATCCCAAGACCTCATAAGTGGTGTCGTAGACCACCCCCTCTGTTTAACGATGGTCGTTCCAGTTTGATGTAGAGAGCTTCTCTGGCCAAGATGTGCACATTGCTGTCCTTTAAAGGTAAAGGTAAAGGTAAAGGTAAAGTCCCCCCCCCCAGGATCATCTGTACCCTTTGACCCCCTCTGACGGTGGGCCTGCATGAACAGTCAAACTGACTGTCATCTGTTTCATGGGATTATGTTGCTATAGATACAGCTCAGGTCCAGGTTTACTGGCAGCTGACTGATCAGAGTGGACATTGTTTTTATAAAGTTAATGGTTTTGTTTGAATCTTCCAAAGCCTCAAACAGAGAGGAAATAAAAGGAAATGAAATCACGCAGTGTTTGTTTTTGACCTCTCAAGCTAAAATAATTCATCATAAATCAACCTTGTTTACAAGAAATGACAATTGCATCTTTGTTCTGAGGGAAACAGGATCGCTGCTGTATTTTACGGATTTGTTTCCTCATTTTGTCGATAAACTCACTCATTCAGAAAATAATTGCTTTTGCAATTTAGTAATATAGAAATTTCTATGAGAAAGTTCAGCGACACGATTTGTACATGAGCATGGCAAGAGCTGCAAACTCATAATTTAGAGAAATTGTCACTTTGCTTTTTCTCTTTAAGACATTTTAACTTTAATGAGTGCAGATGAAACATCATTCATTATTAATAATCCAGTCATAAGTAAGACTCTTGTTCTCATTGTCTGGTTTTCTTTGGGTGCTTCCAGAACAATACATCCTTACACTGACCTCGTCACATATTGACATTTGGTCTTGGACCTTCCACGTCAAGGTAAGATATGCAAGGTACCCTGGGTGTGTTGGTTGACGACGTTCTTTTTCACAGGAAGTGTACAGTTTGCATACAGTGTCTTTTAAAACCTTCACAACACATACAAGTGCTTACGTTTAGGAAAAAAGAACAGCGTTTGGCTTTACAATCGTATGGGAAGCGAACACCGGCCTCCAAGGTGAAATTTGGGGTTGTTGCCTTTTTTTATCGTCAGTGTCTGGCACCAACCGCTAGTATTTGACAACTTCCGAGTGAGACAGGGTTGTGCAGAGAGTGGAAGCTTCTATTCTCACAGTCTGACATTAGAAAATAGCGAACACAAAGTTTCTAGAAGCACTTTTTGTAAGTACAGGACTGAGATGACCTGTTCCAACAAGTATGATCGATGATGAGATATCTAGCTGCTGTTTCACATTCAGTCCTGGTTCAGTCTTTGGAGAGTTGCAAATAGAAGAAGTGAAGCAGCAGTTTTATTCCAGGAGGCCTGCACCATTATTCTGAACCTTTGGACAGATGCAGACAGATGATGCTGGCCCTGGAACAGAGGTACACTGTGCAGCTTTTCCGCTCATAAATCTTTGCTCAGTCTTTACTGGTGTGTTTTGTTACTTAGGAGCATTTCGTCTTAATGTGTGAAATGGAAGTTGCTTCAAAAGGTATGTGCTTTTCCAGTTTGGTCTCTGAGGTCCAATGGAGGCAATGCTCTGGAGCACGCAACGATATTTTAGATAACAGCATTCTTCTAAATTTGTGTTTGTCTCCTTCCTGTTTCAACATGACAATGCCCCTGTGCACAAAACCAACTCCTTAAAGAAACCATTTTCACAGTTTGGTGTGGAGGACGTTGACAGAGCTGTGACCCCAACGGTCCGTGTACTTCGTGGCTATTCGTTTTTCCTTTCGAAATAACAAATTGAAACACGGAAAACCAACCATTATCCGTTTTTTGTGCTGAAATGACCAAACGAAAAAGGAAAAAAACGATCCGTCTCCTGTTTTTTATTTGATAATAAAGAAAAGAAAAACAGAAAATAAATCATTATCCGTTATCCGTTATCCGTTATCCAAATCCGAATACGATTTAATTTGGGAATATTAAAAAACCCTGTGGGAAACTCCTTTCTCTATTTTTTTGCTCGTTTCTTCTCTGTGACTAGTAAGTTGTATTCATGTGGTGTCGGAATAATCAGAAAACTGACTTTCCGACTGGGAAAATACACATTACACATTACATGTCCGCAAAAAATTATATGCAATATGTGAATTATTAAAGAGTTTTATTACCATTGACCAAACGTTCCTTTTCATCCGCCAGTTTTCTGTGATAGTGATGTCAATTTCAGTCAAGTTGGCAACTCCTGTTCAAACATTATCTCCGAGTTGTTTTTCCAACATGAGCGGGCTTCATGTGTATTTTCCCAGTCGAAAAGTCATTTTTCCGTAATTCCGACACCACATGGATGCAACTTACTGAAGAAGGAACGAACAAAAAATAGAGAAAGGAGTTTCCCACAGGGTCTTTTTTAAATTCACAAATTAAATCGGATAATGGATAACGATTCGTTTTCCGTTTTTCTTTTCTTTATTATCAAATAAAAAATGGGAGATGGATCCTTTTTTTTCCCTTTATCGTTTGGTCATTTCAAAACAAAAAACGGATAATGGTTGGTTTTCCGTGTTTCAATTTGTTATTTCGAAACGAAAAATGATTGGCCGCAAAGTACGAGGACCCTCAACCCCATCCAACACCTTTAGAAAGAACCGGGGTGACCGTGAGTCAGACCTGATCACCAACATCAGTGCCTCCTCATTGAGGACATTACATTCTGGGTTTGCTGCACCTTATAACTCATTTAGCTTAACTTACCTGTTGTCCTCATTCATGGACTTTTTTTGTGCCATCTAGTTCCAAAAGCACAACACATTAATCCATGTAAAAACCATGTCATGGATCCAGACTCAAAAGTGGACAAGGTCCAAAACCTGATCAGATTTTATGGTTGAAACTTGTTTATTCATGCTTAACCTTTTCAAAACGGACCTCCTGTTGAAGGCTGAGTAAGATCATTGTTTGCACGATCCTCTGTTAACGAATCTACAATAAGAACCATAACAGTTAGAGCATTCACTCTTATTGCAGCAGAAAGCTGAGGCCTCTGTCTTCCATGTCATTATATTGTATGCTATGACTTAACTGCACTACGTTGCTTGTGACAGTGTGTGGCGGTGCTAGAGGAACAAATGAGCACCATTGCACTCTGCTCATAAAAGTGAATGAATAATTCAAATAACCTATGGAGTATTAGGAAATCTTTTCTTTATGTCTCTACATTTTGATTTGATTTGATTTGATTTCTTTATTTAAGTGTCATGCTTCAGAGAAGCCCAGCCCTTATGGGCTTATAAGACACTTTATCTCAAAAACAGAAACAATGATCAAACATAAGTTGGAAACAACCAAGATACAAAACAAATGTACAATAACACAGATGTAAAATAGTAGAACGTAAACACAACAGTCCTCATGATTAGGAAAGTGAACCCTAATCTAATCCATTGATATATCTCACTTAAAGAGCAAGAATTGCCTTCTATTCCAGGCTTTGAAAATAAAATTAGCAGTCTTAAAAACCTCAGTCTTAAATAACCACTCCAACTTCTGACCATCATCCGCCCATTTCATCAAACAAGGGAACCCTTAAGTCCTCATACTGTGAACAATAAAACATAAAGTGAAATTCATTTCTACATTTAAAAACTTCAATCAATTAAAATCATCAATTTCTATGTTTTTATTTGTAAAAGCTCAGAAAAAACATCCAATTTTGTATTTTTTATGACACATTTTCAACACTTTGATTGATGATTGATGGTTTATTGACTTACATAACCTTTTAGCTGAGGTTGTACAGATTTTACGGATATAAAGCATTTGAAGATACTCCAATAAATGACGTCATAATAAGCAAACATTGCAAACTGGGCAGTGGTGGACCATTTCTGTTGCAGAGTTTCAAGTGTTGATAAAGTTTGTGGTTTGATTTAGTAAACTGATTTGACTTATTTTAGCGATAGTAACAAGCTAAGATACTGATAATTAGGAAGTTCTCATTTGACGCCATTGGGACTTTGTTATTGTAGCAATGCAGTATTACTTTCTTTGACAAACAGCACCATCAGTTATATTAATTAGTGCAGGTGCCTCCCTGGAGTGCAGCAGGCTGCAGTGAATGAGTTGTTTTGAAAACACCATCAAATTTGGATTGAAGCAGAATATTTCATTAGATTAAAACATGTTAAGAAGCTGTGCCGGTGACACGACGCTGTACTAGCTTAAAGACACATGTTAAGTTTGCAGATAGTAGCTAAATCTGTGTCAGGGATGCTTACGATCTTTGGCACAAGCACCTCAGTCCCAACCACATCGCTGTTGTGGCACAAATAACCTTAGAGCAGACTCTCTCGTATAATATTGCTTCATTACAAACTTGTGACTATTATGAATAAACCCAGCGTCCCCATATGAGGAAATACTACTCACTGTTCAAAGCCAGTTTTACGCTTATCAGGTTGTACTGATTCCAATTAGCTATGAGAAATTAAAAATGGACATCAAACAAAAGCTCAGATCTGTCCACATACTTTTGGCCATATACTGCACTTCGACCGAGGCTGTAAGTTTCCAGGCCCCTCCGCTTACGTTGCCACCGTTATTGCTCATTCTTGTCGTAAATCTCTGGCAACATTTCCTGCAGACTTTCGTCACAGTTTCACTCTCACCAGCTGAAAAACACCTTCATCACTGAGTCAGCCTGGCCTGTGTGTGCCAAATGTTGCCGCCTGGGGACTAAATGTAAAACTCTCAGCTCCCGCATGTCATAAATAATCAATAACTACACTGCAATGATGTAAGATTCACGTGTGAGGAGTGGATGACGGAGAGTGAGGTGCAGAGTGAAATACCGGACTGATCCGAACTCGCTGCGACCTTGTTTGTGTCTCTGAATAAAATACAGCAGGAAGAGAAAGACTCGTTTTTCAGGATGAGTAATCAAACTGTAATCTGACAGAAGACGAGATATCCTGGTGGAAATACAAGATCCAGTCATGTAAGCGGCTCTGGAAACAGTCAGAATTACGTAAACTCAGTTTAACATCCTGACAGTTTGATACAAACATCAGCAGGATCAAAGAGGCTCCGTATCACATTTATACACAAATTACGCTGCAGAGTGCGACAACATCTCTGCAACGTGAGCATTACTGTCATAAAGTTTGTAACCAGCTGTATATTGACGTTTTTCTTCTTTCCTTCAATAACAACCATTGTTACAGAGATAAAAACAGAATAAACCAGACACCAAATGTTTTATTTACATTTCAAAAGAAGAATGAAATGATTCAGATTTCCATTTAGTCGACGCCTTCACAATCTTTACTGAACCATAATGGTGCATGTGGGCTCTGAATATTGAGTCAGTGTATTTTTTGTTGGGCAGTGGACTCAGTGGTTAGATTGAAGAGGTTTAAACTGGGATTTGTTCAGCTGATATACCAACAGTGCTAATCGGAGACTGACCTTCTGTTTCTGTGATGGAGCTTGAAGAGGAGCTTTGCTAAAGTTAACTCCAGCTTGTTAGAGGAATTATTGGAACATGTTTCTGTATAAATCTGCACATTTTGATGCCAAGCTTCCAGTTTCTTTTACCGACGACTGCTGGTTTCTTCTGGTCTTATTCAGCTGTTGCTCAGAGAGATCTTTGTCTCTTTCAGTTTATCATCTGGTTCAGGGCTCGGAGTCCTTTACTGTCAAAAGAACCATTTCAAAAAATAATAAAAAATTTAAAACAAACCTGTTTGGAGCCGTAAAACATATTTGAGCCTAATAATGAAGGTAACACAGTCCATTTAGTCTAAATTAGCCTGTCAACATTATTAATAGGTCTTAATGATGTTCATTAATATGTTTTATTACGAGGTGGCTTCTCTGCATTCAGCTAATTATTATTAGCAGTGTTAAATGCAAACACATTTGTCCAAACACTATTAAAACCTCTGTAACTCCGCCAGGACGCCGTCCTCACTCCCCTCCTCCTCTGTTAAATGGTATCTCCCAGGAGCACTATGTCATCAAACTATGTGATGTTTGGTATTGCCGGATTCAGGAAGCTTTTGACTTTTCAAAAATAACATTGTTTTTCTTTTATTTATTATGTATTTCGCACCAGAGCAGCCTAAACACACAAAGTCCAAAATCGTGATGAGTGGTGACAAGTCATGTCATGCCGTTTTTCGACGGGAAAAGTTAAAGGATTACTCGCGATCTTATGCAGAGCTGTTAGCGGGGACTTAGGTCTTTTATTAAAGGTAAGAGCCTCACTCCTACCAGTATTTTTGGCTGAGATATACCGTCAAAGGTACAATGTTTGAAGCTGGCTGAGTGTTGTTTGATCACTGATAGTACTATTTTGAACCCGAGTGACCAACTTGTCATTTGGAGCTCCGCCTGGATCTTTGCATGGAAAAAACACTGTAGAATGGTCATACTTTGAGCAGTCTTCTTCAAATTTGAAACAAATGTTCATTGATAGTGTGCCTACAGCCCCACAGTGTCATTTACCTGCTCAGATGAAGCCACAGACAGTTATTCATCCTGAAAAACATTTTTTATTTTATTTTAGGCAAAATCTTCAATTTTTACTGACTTCAGAGGCCCATTACTCTGTCTCTGTATCACCTAGAGTGTTTCTGACACTTTCACAAGAACCTACAGAGAGTTTTCTTTCTGGCAAGACCTCATGCATGCATGTAGTCAGAGCGGTTCAGAAGCTACAGTCATTTTAATTTGGGTATGTCATTTTAGGCATTTTTGCTACAAAATGGGGGTGGAGTACAAGAGGTTAAATTGGTGACTAATCTTGAGACTGTGCTGATTGTATAGATCTTCTGTGCTGCTGGTTTGAAGATATGTGTGAAGTTAGAATTTGTAGTGTCTCTGCAGCATATTTGAGGCATTGTCAGCTGTCATGGCTACTTACGACTCTGGACAGACACAGATGTTAATTGTAAATGCCACTTGACTGGTCTGTGGAGTCATACCACTGATCTTTTCCTGATCATCACCAAGTGTTTTTGTGCCCAAACATAGTTCGACTTATCTGCTATGTAAAATGTACAAAGGTAAGGTATCTGTGGTTTGCAGAAATGTACAATGTCAATATTAATTCTGGTGATCGTGTTGCCATTATCCAGCATTTCGTCCATATACAAGACAAACCCTTCATGGTAAATAACTATTTGTAAAGAGAACTCTGTACGAACCAAAAGCATCAAAGACCATTCCAACATGGCCTCACTCTGAAGGTTAAAAATCTATTTCATCTTTCTTTTCTCTGAGCCAAGACAACAGGAGTTACCAAAAAAAACTTTCATTGAAACAGATAAAACATGAGGAGAATACTCAAGTGTCACACAGATGTGATCAGATTTTGATTCTTCTGTCTGAACTCAAGACTAACCTCCTGTGGGTTTTCCTTTTCATACTGCATGTATCCAGCGATTAGCTGAGCAGACGGCTGTCCCTCGGTGGTATGAATGAACCCAGCGCCCCCAGCTCAATCACTGATGTCTGTCTAATGAGGAATTTAAAATGCAGCTACACATAAAGAATAATTACGGTGAGAGTGACAGAGTTCCATTGTTTTCTGTCTTTGTCCTTCAGTCTGCAGCCGTCCGACTCCCTGCTGGAGTTTCTCATTAACTAACAAAGAGCCCGGAGCCACTAATGCTGTCAAAAGAAAATTGATATCATTATTAGATGATTTATGTTTGTGTTCAGTCCAGAAAATCTCAAAGGGCTCATTTCATAATGGTTTTTACTCTTTTATTCATGCGGCAGCCGTTTGAGGTCCAATTTAATCTGTTTATTCATAGATCCATGTCCAAATGTAGCCAAACACCTCAGTGTGTGTGTGTGTGTGTGTGTGTGTGTGTGTGTGTGTGTGTGTGTGTGTGTGCTGCAGAGTTTGGAGAAGACGTGTTTCTCCTGCTTTGGGAGGTGGAAGGTTGCCGGTAGGAGATGATGAGGGTTCAGTATTGCTGCTGCACAACACAGCAGTCAGGCTGCTCTCAAATGGTTCATATGTTTGCCTATGAAAAGCACTGAACCCTAATTCATAAATATTTTAAAGGGTGCGATTACGTGACCAATGCACTGATGGCTAAAAACAAGGTAGCAGGTTTGAGGAGGCTGGTGCGGTGGATGGGTCACAGTAAAGTAGATTTGAGTGCAAGACTCTCCCTGGAGTTGCATGATCGGATCCAAACTTTGAGTGAACTTTGAGTCATTTTAAGGTTCGACCTCATCGTGTTTCTTTTCATAAACTTAACCTCTGTAACTTTACTTTGAGTACGTAACGGTACGTTAAGGATGCAACGTCATTTTTGACTGTTGTGTGTTGTGTCTTTTTTTTTTCTTTGGACATTGACTATTCTATGAGAATACGTTGCAGCAAAGCCCCATGGGAGGTGACGTGTCCTGTAGGAGCGTCTGTGCTCTCCAGAACTGCTGCAAGGTGTTACAGCTCAGAGTGTGTGTTTGTGGTTTTGAGGATGTTTGTACGCATGCCATTAAGATGTGGAATCATACAGCAGTATTGTTCTGATATATGCTGATGATCAGATTTTATTACTCAACAAACTGTAACAAGTCAGAAACTTGTCAACCAGCTCAGTCGCCCGGAAAAAGTGTTGGCAATGTTCATTTCTGCAAACCACAAATAAGTGGTGAACTCTTGTGCTCGTAAACATAGTCCGACTGCGTTAAAAGTTTTAAACAAAGTCGCTGTAAGTCCTTCATTTCCACAATCTTGTGGACTGAGCACACGTTTGATTAAAAGGAGTTAAATCTCTCGGCATCCATTTTCAGGCTCTCTGTGTATTTGTTTCCTTGCGGACTAGAAAAGGGAGAGCGCACATTTCCAGGAGGGCGTGTCCTTTTCAAAAATGCAAGAGGCGTTGCTTTGTTGCCGGCCGTTTTCTCTAGTGTGTTAAACACACTTTAGAAAGGAGTGTCCCCAGACTATCAGAAGGTGGAGATCTCACTGTCTGGTTGTGAGACTATTGTCACCTAGGAGAGACGTCTCCAAAGCTGCTGTTTAAGACCAACAAACAGGGGTGCTGCCGGGGATTATTGGCCCCATTAAAATATATCACATTTGGCCCTTAAGGCCCTTCATAATCAAACCCCTTCGTACCTGTCTGAACTCCTTCATATCTACACCCCCTGCCATACTCTTACAGCTGGGGTCAGCTACCTTTAGTATCAAGAGAGCCATTTTTGGCTAAAAAAAAAAAATCTGTCAGGATCTGCAAAATATATTTGAGCCTCATAATTAAGGCAACACAGCCTCTTAAGTCAAATTAAGCCTATCAATCTCACTAATAGACCTACATAAGCATTCATTAATATATTTTAGCACAAGGTACCAAGCTGTGGGCTGTTTTAGATTATTTGGTACTTTGCTTTTATCAGCAATGCTGCAAAGTTAAACAATTCCCCATTCCCTTTTTGGATTTGGAATCCATAGCTAGCCCATCTAGGAAGGCGCAAGATCACTTCAGCCATGAGTAATGTCTACGAGGAAATGGCGCCAGACCAGACGTATGACGCACATTTTAGTTCATAAAATGTAAACTTTTTTTTTCTTGTTGTATAGGCTATGCATTTTTACATTTGAAGAATGTGAGAATCACTCTCAGCCTACAACAATCAATGACAATTAAAATGTATGATTTTCTGTCAAAGCTACAGACGAGGGGCTGAAGAGCTGCAGGTTGCTGACTGACACCTGTCTTACATTCGCTTCTGCAATCCAACTCACATCACCATCTACACACTTGATCCTTCAGACTTTCTGACCCTCACGTCTGGAACTCCAATAAGACAGTCACAACATTGACTTCCTTTACTCTTCAAATCCTTCAAACTGTGTCTTGTATGTATGGCGCCCTTGAATGCTTGAAAAGGTGCTTATAAATAAAGTGCATTATTATCATTTTTATTATTATCTGGTTATTACTCACCTGCTGCAGCAGTTCTCCAGCTGGCCCTGTGCGTAGTCACTACAGTACATCACAGAGCTTCAAGAACCAAGTGTATGGAGCATACATGTCACATCCTGTGTCTGAAATATTAATTCAGGTCTATTAAAGTTAAATGACTCTCTGCTTTTCATGTTCCCTTCCTCCTGTCTGTTTTTGAGTTAAATAATGAGCCTTTGACCGTGCAGTGACCTGTTGCTCTGTGGACGTCTGATGGATGTTTGTCTCTCTGTCTCTGTCAGGTATAAGGCAATCGTGAACCCGATGGACATCCAGACGTCCAGCGCTGTCTTCTGGACATGTCTGAAGGCTGTTTCTATCTGGCTGCTGTCCGTGCTGCTGGCTGTTCCTGAGGCCATTTTCTCTCAGGTTGTCCCCATGCAGGTAAATTACAGACACTGAGAACACAACAGATACAAGCTACAACAAACACTGCTGTACTACAACCTATCCACCTGTCAAATCTGTAAAAGAAGCAGGTCATCCTGTTTCTCCAGTGTCATTTCAGTACACCGTCATAACCCCATAATTCTCTTCAAAACAACTAAATCTGTATTCAAATCTTCTCTTAGCCTTGACCAAGCCTTGACCCTACCAATTTTAAACATCTGAGACCCATTTCTCAGGGTGCTTTCAGCCCTAGAGTCGTCTCCTTTGGTCTGAATCAGGGACTAATTTTGTCACAAAGTTGTATAATTGCCTAGAGTTGGTTCGTGTTCTCACGGCAGCATTTACAAGCGGACCAAAAAGCCTTGTGTGAGAAAGCTGCTTTTGATTGGTCAGAATTTCCATGTGGGAAAAATCCAGGAAGTAAAGCAAACGTTGAAGAAGAGTACACTTGCAAGATAAATGTGACACTTTCTAATGTCACAATGGAGGGACAACTACGCAGGTTGATTTTAGCGCTGCTCATCGTGGACTTCAACGAGACCACCTCTTCAAGAAGGGCTCGGTCAGGTTGTTTTGGTGTGTTCACACCTGCACAAACGAACCGCACTGAGGGGGCAAACGAACCTGAGGTTGTACAGATTTTTGGAATGTGGAGCATTTGAAGATACTCCACGAAATTACACCCCAATAGGCAAAAATATCAATGTGGGCACTGGCAGACTGTTTTTCAACTGCAGAGTTAAAAGGCTCTAACTGGTACAGACCATTTTAACATGGAGCACCAGAGCTTCATACTGGAGGACATAAATTAATTTTGGACTTCATTTTCAACCTCATAACGATCTATTACAGATCTGAGAACTGTCCAGCAAACACGTCTGATGCAGGTGATGACGATGACAATGATGATGATGATGATCCTAACAGCGTCTGCTGGCAGAGTGTTCGTGACCTCCTGAACATTCACGCTGAATGTGTGCTGTCCATCACTTCCTGCTGAAGGCTCATTGCTGCTCTCACTCGGGGTTTCCCAGCACACAGCAGCCCCCCGACAGCCGTAAACTCATCTGCACTCAGATTTATGAACCACAAGTGCATCCATTTCTCTCAACAGTCTGTTTTATGATCTTTACTGATGAGCTCTAATGTGTCCTCTCCTGTCCTCCTGTGTGTCCTCTCCTGTCCTCCTGTGTGTCCTCTCCCGTCCCTTCACTTTCTCCTCCTCTCCGCTCTCTGTCTCCATTCGGCCTCTTTTTTCTTTTCCTCTCTTCACCCATGCCTGTGTGTGTCATCTTGTCGTCCCTTCTTCCTTGTTTCCTTTCTTCCTCTTTATTTACTCTTCTGTTTCACTCCTCTCCTCTCCTCTCCTCTCTACTCTCTTGTCTTGTCCTCCCCTCTTTTACTTTCCTCTTCTCCCCCACTTGCTTCCATCCCCTCATTTTCTCTTCTCCGTATTCCCTCTTCATCTTTCGCTTGCTCCTTTCTTCCTACTCTTCCTCATTTCCTCTACTTGTGTTGTTACTTGCTGTCCTTGTATCCTCTCCTTGTTTCATCATTTCCTTTCCCTCCCTCCTGTACTTTTCTCTTTTCTATTATATTTCCTTCATTCCATTGTGCCCTTGTTTTCTCCTCTTCCTCCTCCTCCTCCTCCTCCTCCTCCTCCTCCTCCTCCCAGGGTCACAGGGACAACACTAACGTCACCTTGGTGAACTGCGTGCCCTACCCGCTGTCCAATCAGATGCATCCTAAGATCCACTCAGTGATGATCTTCCTGGTTTACTTCCTGATCCCTCTGACCATCATCTCGGTGTATTATTACCACATCGCCCGCACGCTCATCAAGAGTGCCCACGACATGCCGGGAGAGGTCAGCGAACACACCAAGAGACAGGTGAGTGACAGATGGATGAATGAACTGATGAATGAACACATGAGCTGACAAAATGGCGCTCAGCAGGTTTTCACTTTCACCAAACTGACAGTTTGCAGAGCAGCTGCTGTGTTGAAGACTTTATAAAGGAGGATGGTTTTTATATTAAAATCTGAAACAGATAAAAGTGAAACAACAAAAACAAAATGTTCAGCTCCGTCTGTGATTTGGGACTCTTGTAACAGATAAAGAGTCTGGAAGTTTTTAGTTTACGGCGGATCGACTCAGACGTGAAGCTTTTTGCACCCACACCTCCACCCTGCTGCTCAGAGGCCTGGGTAAATATTTTAGCCATGAGGGAGGTTTAGTGGAGGACTGTGTCAGCTGGAGAGAGTAATCACTTTACACCAGCTTGATCTTCACAGATGGACGAGAGGTCAGAGTGAGGAGTGGGCTGAATTATTCAAGACTCGACAGCAGCAGGTCAGATCAGGTGGATGGAGCGGCACAGCTGGGAGTGACTGCTGTGTCTCTGGGGATTACCTCCATGATAATCATGTCAGTATAATGTACAGCTCCACGGCGCAGAGACGAGTCACAGTCACCAAACTGCTGCTCCCAGCTCCCTCTTTTAACACAAATTTTTATTCGCATTATTTACAGGAGTTTCTAATTTGCTTTTTTTTTCACATTACTGTTAAGATACTTCAAATAAACTCAGCACTTCCTGCTCATTTTTCACATTAATCTTGTACTCCACCCCCATTTTGTCGCAAAAACGACTAAAATGACATACCCAAATTAAAATGTCTGTAGCTTCTGAACTGCTCTGACTACATGCATGCATGAGGTCTTGAGGTCCATTCACAGGACCAATGACTCTGCAGTAATCACGGGTATTTATTGGCTCCAGCTCCAACTGGTCCTGATCAGTGTACTGATTTTGCCATTTTGCCAGTCACATCACCACAAAATACCCACCATCTCGGTCAAGGAAGTGCTTGAACATTGTTTAATTGTACTCCACCCCCATTTTGTAGTGAAAACACCAAAAATGACATACCCAAACTAAAATGACTGTAGCTTCTGAACCGCTCTGACTACATGCATGCATGAGGTCTTGCCAGAAAGAAAACTCCCTGAAGTTTCTTGTGAAAGTGTCAGAAACACTCTAAGTGATACAGAGACAGAGTAATGGGCCTCTGAAGTCAGTAAAAAGTTGAAGATTTTGCCTAAAATAAAATAAAAATGATTTTCAGGATGAATAACTGTCTGTGGCTTCATCTGAGCAGGTAAATGACACTGTGGGGCTGTAGGCACACTATCAATGAACATTTGTTTCAAATTTGAAGAAGACTGCTCAAAGTATGACCATTCTACAGTGTTTTTTCCATGAAAAGATCCAGGCGGAGCTCCAAATGACAAGTTGGTCACTTGGTTTCAAAACAGTACTATCAGTGATCAAACAACACTCAGCCAGCTTCAAACATTGTACCTTATTGAAATCAGGTGTGATTATGATAGCTGATGTTGTTTGACACAGAAACACCATAAAATTTAGTGTAAAATGTCAGATTTAATTTACGAACGCACCCTAGGTGTCATTCTTTTCCGCAACTTCTGATTTAATACTTCCTCATTCGGCATGTGAAAACATAGTGTATGCATTAGAGTAGGATGTGCATGAAAATATGGGATAAATCACGTGACATTACAGTATTAATCTTACACAGTACAGGAGGCAACATGTTCGACGTGTTCGTACTCCGAAGTCATTAAAAAAAAGGTGCATGGTGCATCATCATTGTCTAACAGCCCCCGGCAGCATTGCGGGGAAACGTGGTGCGACAACAACGAAAGTTAAGGTGGCGGAAGTCTGAATAGGGCGGGCAGGAGGGGTGGTGCATGACTCCAACAGCTACTGACTGTAGCTGTAAAGCCAAACCCTGTGTAAAGCCAAACCCTGTTCTTGTTTCCCAAACTCAACTACATACTTTTGTTGTAGAAGGAAAAGAAATGTCAATACACACTATCGTACCAATGTAGTGCTTTTATTTTGAAAGAGACTGTTTGCAAACTGTACATTTCCTGTGAAAACAGAAGTGCATTTTGAAAGCAGACAATGCATGTAACAGGCTGACGTTGACACAACGTCCCAGAACGTCAACAACCAACACACTCAGGGTACGCTGGACATCATATGTGGATGTGGGAAGTCCATGACCAAACGTGGACATGTGACGAGGTCGCAGTGAGAAAATGTTGACTTATTCCTCCCTGTAGGTGGGCTTGGAAATTGTACCTTGACTTTTGACAACAGACTCAAAAAGACTCCTAACAGTAGAGGTAGTGTCTGTAGGTAAAGGTTTAGTCTTATATTAATTGTTATTATTATTCGACTTGCTCTGCTTCTTTCAGCCCATTAACTGAAGGCGTCACGCTAACAACACATAAATACTGCAGGGAAAGTCGTCTCATTGACATCTCTGCTGCAGCCTGTGTGGCTCTGCATGTCTGAGGGGACACTTTGCAGTGAAGTTGACCTTGACAAACTCGGGGTTAATGGAGAGTCGCTGACCAACACACGGTGAATCAACTGCTGACGCTGAGAGCTGAGAGAAGAGGATGGTCATCAGAGACGCTCACTGAGACATGAAAAACACACTCTGATGGTCAGTGTGTGAAGTACGGACGCTTGTTCTCTGCAGTTAACAACCTCATCTCTGTCTGTTCCATTAGCATTCATATCGACAGGAAGTAAATAGAGTAAATCCCCAAAATATCCCTGTGAGACTGTGGAGATCACTGAGAGCACATGTCCCAATGAGAGATGGTTTGGTCTGTAGGTCTTTTCCTGGTTTGGTTTGGCTCTCTCAGCTCCAGTAAAAGGAAATCTTAATGCTGCAGCATATCATGAGATTTTACACAGTCGTGTTCTTCTAACTTGGTGGCTGCTGTTTAAGGGAGAACCTTTCCTGTTTAAATGACAGACTGTATTAAAATATTGGACGCAGCTTCCATGATGTCACATTGCTTTGTGGAAACCCATGTCAAAGCCTCGAATCTGGCATTTTGGCAGTCGCCATCTTGGATTTTTAGAGCCAGAAGTGACCATATTTGGACGAGAGGGTGGAGCTGTGGAGAAGTGAGGGGTGGCAGAGTCCTGCACCAGTACCTGCAACATGTATATGTTTAAATGTACGGGTACAAACTTTACATATATATATATATATATATATATATATATATATATATATATATATATATAATATAATATATATATATATATATATATATATATATATATATATACATACACACATACATATATATACACATACATACATGAAGAATAAAGCTTCCAATAATAAATGATCGATCTATATATATCTATATATATATCTATATATATATATATATATATATATATATATATATATATATATATATATACACACACATTTGAGTAAATGGAGCAAATATATCAAAGAAATCCCTCTGAAACTGCTTTCAAACACAGCACAGCTATTTGTAAACAATTTGTTTCTAAAATCATTTCCAGGAAACTTTCAACAAATTGAAGAAGAAATTGTTTGGAAATGACAGAGCCAGAAAGTAAAGTGTTAAATGAAGGTTTTCTCAGTTTGATGTGGAATAACTTGACTTCAATCACCCTCCTTTGCTTCCTCCTTATTTGTATATCCATCTGAAAAATGCTGGAAGCCACAGTCTGCACTCTGTGAGATATTCACGAGGCCTGTTCTTGCCATTTGTTCCTAACGTTTGTCTTGAAATAGGAAAAAGGGTTAGCTTGGATTCTGCACGCTGATTTGTGAGCTGCTCTCTGTTTTTAAAAGTAGATTATAGGTTGTAGATGTTATGACTGAATATCTGCCTCCATCTGATCCAGGATGTGTTGACCTGACTTGTGACTGTGACTTGTGAGGGAGATTTTTAATCACAGCGAGGCCTTTTCTGGTTAAATAAACTTTTATACTTCTGGTACAAACTGGACTGTGAGTCAGACGTGATCACCAACATCACTGTTGGACCTCACTGATGCTGTGCGGTCTGAATGGGGTCAAATCTCTGCAGCCGGTTCAACATGAGGAGGAAGGACTGCAGAGTGGAGGCTGTCAGAGCAGCAGCACGTGGGTTTGGATTAGGAACCTTTAAAACAGGTCACAGTAAAAAGATAGTAACATATCCAGCCCAACATGTACAGAAACAAATCCAGTGTTAATCGTCTCCTCCCTCCTTCTGTCCTCCTCCCTCGACATCATGTCTCTGTGGCGTCTGATTCATCTCATCACAGTTAGATCCCTCTGTCTCCTCGTGGGGCAGCGATACTATCAATACTTTCTTAAATGATAAAAGCTTCATCACTCGTCGCTCCGTATCTTCACATCTGTGGAAGTTGGAGGCCAATTGCTCCATTAACTGCAGACGCCCACATCAATACCAAACACGCCCACTGTCTTATCTGAGAGCGCAGCTAATTCATTATGTTAGCAGAGATAAGACATGCAGCAGAGCGAGCCCACACACACACACACACACACACACACACACACACACACACACACACACACACACACACACACACACATACACACACACACACACACACACATTTCAGAGCACATCATTGATCAGAAATCACTCAGAGTTAGTCTTTGTTGTTTTACTTTGTTGGTTCGATGAGTGGAGCAGGTGCCTCACATGCGGGGGCGGTGTCCTTGCAGCAGTGGCTGTGGGTTCAATTTCAGCCCGTGGCCCTCTGCTGCATCCCTTCCTTCTCCCCATTTCACGATTCCAATGGTCCTGTCACCAGGCAAAATGCCCAAAAAGAAAATCTTTAAAAAAAATTTGTTTGCCCAGAAAACTAGAGTTATTATAACAGATGTAAAGACATTTGCATATACAAATACCTTCTACCCACTCTGAAATATACAGAGTGCATAAAAAATTCAAGTATTTAAAGTAAACTGAAGCTTTTACAGGAAAGGTAGGGAGCTGTAGTGTTCTAAAAAGACTTCTTATGAAACTCAAGGAAACAATCAACAGAATAACTTTAAATAAAAATAATAATGGATAGATAGGCCCTTCCCATCTGGGCAAAACCCTTACGAACATCTTGCTTTTGTAATTAATTGGAGAGGTTACAGTTGGCATCCATTCACAGGACCAATGACTCTGCAGTAATCACGGGTATTTATTGGCTCCAGCTCCAACTGGTCCTGATCAGTGTACTGATTTTGCCATTTTGCCAGTCACATCACCACAAAATACCCACCATCTCGGTCAAGGAAGTGCTTGAACATTGTTTAATTGTACTCCACCCCCATTTTGTAGTGAAAACACCAAAAATGACATACCCAAACTAAAATGACTGTAGCTTCTGAACCGCTCTGACTACATGCATGCATGAGGTCTTGCCAGAAAGAAAACTCTCTGAAGTTTCTTGTGAAAGTGTCAGAAACACTCTAGGTGATACAGAGACAGAGTAATGGGCCTCTGAAGTCAGTAAAAAGTTGAAGATTTTGCCTAAAAAAGAAAATAAAAAAAAGATTTTCAGGATGAATAACTGTCTGTGGCTTGACACACAAACACCATAAAATATCACCAAATAAAGCCAAACGTGAAAGTTATGATCCCACTTTCTAGACGGTATATCTCAGCCAGACATAGTGGTAGGAGTGAGACTCTTACCTTTTATAAACCAGCTACGTGCCTGCTAACAGCTCCGCATAAGATTGCGAGTAATCCTTTAACTTTTCCCGTTGAAAAATGGCATGACATGACTTGTCACCACTTGTCGCGATTTTGGACTTTGTGTGTTTAGGCTGCTCTGGTGCAAAATACACAATAAATAAGAGAAAAAGGATGTTATTTTTGAAAAGTTGAGAGCTTCCTGAATCCGGCAATACCAAACATCACATGGTTTGATGACGCAGTGTGCCTGGGAGATACCATTTAACAGAGTAGGAGGGGAGTGATAGAGGCAGAGATACAGTGATGGAGGCAGAGATACAGTGATAGAGGCAGAGATACAGTGATAGAGGAGGATGTCTAACATGCAGCACATGTTGGATTTTAAATGCAGCTGAAACTGAGCAGAGATTTTTTTCCTGGAAGCTGAAACTAACTCTTCAGGTTTGTAGCCATCAATATTAAAGGCAGGTGGAGAAACTAAATGCCTGCAGCAGATCCTCTGGAAAAATGAATAAAGCATGGACCTGAGTGGGTTTTAGTGGAACAGCAGAGGAGCCAAGAGTTTAGAAGCACCATCACATGTCCACAGAGCTGAGAGCGGCTGTACGTCAGCCAGGAAATGAAAAACTGATTAAAAGTTAGAAATCGTTAAATAAAAATAATGAATAAAAGATGTGTCAAACGTCTATAAAGTAGGTAACCTGGGTGTGTTGGTTGTTGACATCCTGGGACGCCTTGTCAACTTCAGCCTGTTACATGTATTGTCTGTTTTCAAAATACACTTCTGTTTTCACAGGAAATGTACCGCTTGCATACAGTCTCTTTCAAAATAAAAGCACTACGTCGGTACAACAGATTGTTTTTCTGATGCTGCCAGGTGCCATTACACAATAATGCCAACCAGCTGCATATCACGCCAACATGAAAGGACGGGAAGGAAGTAACCGACCAAACACCAGTTCTCCACAACTTTGGCACTAGACTGCGTTGGCTAAGCTATTACAATTGCTCTATCGCTATGTCCCGCCCTCAAATGCGATGAGCCAATCACAGTGTGTATAGCTATTCCCATACACTGGGACATTCTCTGCCTGGACGTCCATTTAAATGCATTACAGAAAGTTAGTTTTGTTCAGTTTTATGAGCTTTTTCTGAGATTTGAAGTTTAAAAATGGTCTAAGTCTAAGTTTTCGCCCCTTTTTCGGTCTCAAGATGTGTCTAAACAATTTCAACATAAAGTCAGTTTTGTAGCTCATCTGGAGCTTTCAATCATCTCACATGATCTTCATCAGCAGACAGTTTTCACGTTTGAATTTTAATTTTAATTAATTAATTAATAATTTTAATTCATGTTTTTCTTTTAATTTTCTACTCATGTACTTTTTATAGAATTTTTTTCCTGTTTTTGGGGAACACAAAAATGAAAAGAAAACACTTAAAATAATGATGAAATAGATTCATTTCAGTCTTGACAAGCTGAGTCACTAGAAAAAATGTCTGCAAACCTAGCCATATATTTGCATATTGTTATGTAGTGTTTAAGCTGAAACTTCACATTTTAACAATGCTCTGGTTAATGTGTTTGGGCACAAAAGCCACGTGGTTATAGGTTCATACAAAGAAAAATGAGATGGAAAATTCTGCAGTTTAATATGAATAAAGAGTTAAGACATTTTGTCAGATGTTTCAAAGCTGACAACTTGTGACCAAAGTTAAACACGCCTTTACTTCAGAGAAGTTGCAGCACAAAACAACAACTTGACAGTTAAGTCAATGTGTTGCTGCTGACTCGCCACTTCAGCCGTCCCGCCACGGTTATTTTGAGTGACAGCTGATTGACAGGTCCAGTAAAACACAATAAGTGCGCGCTTAGGAGTCTGACAGAAGAATACATAAAGACCATCATCATCTGTGAGGTTTGACTGCTGAATCAATCACACTGAAGTCATTACAGGCCTCCACTTTAAAGCCAATAAGAGCCGCAGGGTCGTCACAACAGAAAAGTACTCTGCTTCACCTCACAGGAGGTCTGAAGAAAGAAAAAGTAAAAAAAACAGCAGACAATGAAAAGTGAAAAAGATGGAGACAGAGGGGTATGTAAGGGTCAGAGTTTTGGTGTTCAGAGCGTCACTAAATAATTGCTACTGCTGAATGTATTCACCTCCAGCAGTCACGGCTCAACTCCTGATACTGGGGACACTGGTTAATCATTCATTCATTCATTCATTCATTCATTCATTCATCCATTCATTCTCTGTAACCACTCATCCTGTTGAAAGATACGCTTGAGGCAGGTAAAGTTACTGTGGTTTGGGTCAGGAACAGAAACATGGTGATGATGTAAAATGACTTCACATCGGTCGTGTTCGAAGCCTTCAAAAATACATTGGTTATGAACAAATTACTGACTCATGATAACTCCGGATGTGTATGAATTTTGGTGCGTACAGAAATGTACGAACAGTGCATGAGAACAGCCTGACTGCAACACAGACACAGCCCTGACACGCGTCTCCATCGAGCAGTCACAGAGCAACATGATGAGTCTTTGTGTCGGTCCATATTCTCTCCTTTTTAGCTCCATATTTGGTCTCCACCAGCTCCTGAGGGACATATCTGTCTATCATGTCTTTAGCTGCTAAACGCTCCTCTCTGTTCTGCAGCTGGTGTCTGACTGTGTCTGTCTGCTGTTTGCTGCTGAGCAGGAAGTGCACGCTGGATTTATCAGAGCTTGTTGCTCTCAGTTTTAAAGTCTCCTGCTCTAAAGCTGCAGAGCTGGGGAGCTTTCCTGCGGTTTGTTACTGAGAGTGAATCCTTTCACACGAGTATGCTTGAGTTTATCCAATAATTAAATTACAGTACACAGAAGTGCAGACAGAAATACATTTAATCAGGACATCACAGTAAAGCCACGTGACTTGTACGTGTGTGTGTGGATTATGAGACAATGAACCCCTGAGCACAACAATGCAAAGGGCCCCGACACGCCTTCTACAGGAGTAAGACACAGACTTTGTGGTGTTTTTGTGTCTTTTTGTTGTCACTTTGTGACTTCTTGTGGTTGTTATGTGTCTCTTAGTGGTTGTTTTGCCTGTTTTTCAAGTTTGTTCTGTCTCTCTGTGGTCATGTTGAGTCTCCTCCTGGTTGCTACATGTTAATTTGACAGCTTAAATTTTGCAAGTGACACTTAAGGCCCCTGTGCCTGTGCCTGGTAGGCCCGGTCAGTGATCCATCCATGAACACACAGAATAAAAATCATCAATATACAGTAAAAAAAATATAAGTTTTTAAAACAACTGTCAAATTCAGTATTCATTTATATATTTTTTCAGCTGTTTAAAAGTATTCAGAGCTTCTCTCTGCTTTGCTTTTTAGATTGCTTTTTTTTCAAGTTAAATACACTTGTATTCTTGTATTCAGGACATAAGAGTCCTAAACGTGCTAAAAATAGCTGGTAAAATCATTTGGACATGGACCTTGTAAAGAGTCATTATCAGTTAAACAAAGTTATATGTTTTGGCCTGTGTGTGAGGACAAACATTTGCTTTATGTAGAGTTTACTCTTCAATCCAGACTTTAGTTTCTGTTCTGAGCACAGCAGTAGTTGAATCATTCGGAGTGACAGCTGACTGACAGCTGCAGGATTCAACTAAATGACTGCACAAGCAGGCTGGTGACAGAGACTGCCTTAAACCTATTGTCAGTGTCTGTGTGGTTTGGCAGTGGAGGTGATGCAGAGTTCAGGATGCTTAGCTGGCAGGCAGCCACGACTCGGGCAGCGACTGAGTTACAGCAGCCGGCGCTCTGCAGTCGCCCCCGGGAGCCAACAGGAGGACCTTCAGAAGTTATCGAAGTTGTAAACAATATTTTAGTCTGCAAAAGTTTTTTTTATAACATGCACAATATACTTATCGAAAGTTTAAATATTCTGATCACGACATCCACTCACACCTGCATTAACTGGTGTTGTTATTGATCCAGGGAGCAGAGGGGGGTTTATGTGGCCGACAGATGAAAGTGGTTTTTGCAGTGGGCAGTTTCAGTTATTTTGGGGCGACAGAGGTCAGTCAGCTCTCAGAGAAAAGTAAAAGTTTGAGTCAGAGATAAATCGTCACTTTATCAAACACTCTGCCGGCTCGGACGTTTCCTTCAGAGGATTCAAGTCCCCTTATAACCTAAAATCTCTTCAATCTGCACCAAGTCGCTCGCTGACTGATGACACTGCAGATCAGTGTGGACTCCTCGCTGGCTGCAGACGCTTCTCTCTCCTCTGGGATGTAAGACACAAGCTCAACAGGCCTCGTCGCCTGCCAGCTTCACCTGCCAGCTTATATCACCTTCCTCATCGCTGCCATCGTCCATGTCCTCTGCTGATGGAGGCAAACAAGCTTCCATCTGCAGGGAGAAGACGGGTCTACTACAACCTGCAGAGCCTTTATTCACCCACCAACAGCAACAAGTGTCCTTTTATGTTTGAATCTATCAAATATTATTTATTATTTATTATCTATTCAGTTTTTTTTCTAGATTGTAGCTGAAAACAAATTGATGCCCCGCCCTAAGACTAGAAAGGGGCAATTAATCATTATCATCTCCCAAATCAGCCACCTTTAAAAATATCAGATCCACAGGATTTATAAACATGCAAAATATAAAAAAAGACCATAAAATCTCAAGCTGAGAGGCAGCAGATCCAGCAGCTCTCACACCAGAAACTTCTCTGCTCTGCTGCTGGCAGGGGAGCTTTTAAACACCTCCTTCCCACACCAGGTGCACCTCGCTGAGCGATGCACCTCGTTAGGTAACAAAGCACACCTGGGCAGAGCTACGGGAACGCATCCAGCTGAACAATCTGATACGTCCTGTTGATTATGAGCAAAAACATGTAAGTTGCCTGATACAACAGCACAACAAATATGTGCTGTTTCCAGGAAGTGTAAATGAAAAAGGAAAGCACCTGCACACGTGTGTCCTTGCAGAGACTCTCATCAGTGTCCCGAACACACAGAGGGAGGAGGACTCGTCAGTGAACACACCTGAGCTGATACGAGACAATATTCATAGGGCTCTAAACACTTGAAAGCATAACAGTGAGTTACAACTGGAGTTGAATTTATTTATTTTGAATGCACAGATATAACACTGGGTGAAAACACTGTTTCAAGCACTTTTCAAAGCAAAGGTACAAAATGCTTTATTTGGTTAAAGCAGGATTTTAAACAATGCAAGATTTAGGCAAAAATCTGCCAGTTTTCAGAAAAACAAAAGGAAAAAAGAACTCAAATTATAAGATTAAGATCAGCAATGAAACATATGAGCAATGTTGGCAATCATCTGCCCTGAAGATCAAGTTGATAATCTTAGGATAATAATTAAGAATGCACAACGTTCTTTTTCAGTAAATATCAGCAGGAACATGTGAGTTACGTCTGTGGACAACATTATGAAAGTTGCTCAAAGTGTGGCCCGTGGGTACATGGCACTAAAAGCATGCTTTTTATGTTATTTATCCACAGCTTATTTCAGTACCTTTATTTGCAGTATCTTACTTGTAATGCACTGCTCAGCTACGGGGTCAAACTGTACTCCTTTTACCAAGTGTCCGTCAGGTTACAACTTGCAGGAGGCCACATGCTCGGCACCTTGTGAGTGTTTTGTGAATTACTTTCAGTCATCATTGCTAATGCTATTAGCTACAATAGCTACTAGCAATGGGTGTGGTTACATGATGGCTTCTCATTCAGAATAAAATAAATCTGAATGAAATCATTTGGAATTAAAGTTTTTCCAGGTAGTTTACATGAGAAATATTCATTCCGAATGAGGGTTTACACGGGAGATCAGTTTAATCACCTTTTAATCACCTTTATTGGGGTCCACGCAAGGTTTGGGGCAGGGAAGGTTTCTGATTGGATAGGGGGCGGGGCAGATATACCGGGAGAAAACACTGTAGTCCTCACTCCAGATAACAAGATGCTTGACGACGCCGTTCTTAGTGCTTTGTTCTTTGTTTTGCTTATATTCTTGAAGCAGCAGTACGACAACAACCTTGTTCTGCTAATGCTTCGTCTGTTGAGAAGGAGAAGAGAGGTAGAAGGTCGAAGAAGGGAGATAGAAGACCGTGCTGTGGCGAATGGAAACTAGTGAGTGCAACGAGTCCGACTGCTCTATCTCCGCCTGTTGCTATGCACGCTATATACGTCATCGCGCCAGAAGGGCAAGGAAACGAGCATGCACAGAAAGACCGGAATGAACTTAAAGAGGAATGAGTGTATACAAGTGCGAGAAATTCTTTCATTCGGGATTAGAAACGGCATTCTGAATTAGGTGTTTACAAGATCACTTTTAATAGGAATGAACTTTCATTCCAAATTTAAAGGGAATAAAACTGCCCATGTAAACGCACTCAATGTCAGTGGAAACTCAACCTGGTCGCCGAGTCGGCTAAACTTGAGAAGAAATGTGCGGTGATGGGAGGTAATCACACTGCGGACAGCCTGAAAAGATGAGGATACTGTGAGGACAGCTGCTTTTTACACCGATAAATGTCTTGGACATGAGGGGCTTCCAGCGTTGGGGCATGTCCATCAGGATTGAGTTTTATAGCAGCTAATGACGGAGTGGCAAACAAGTGGACTTACCTATGAGTAGCCAAGGGGACATGAGTGGCTTCAGCAAACAGACGACTGGATGTCTGACACCATTCAGAAGGAAATATTGGATTTTTTGGCACATGCAGTCCAGAGAGAAAATCTGTCTGAGCCAAAGAAGCACACATTCTTTGGACCGGCAGAAAAACTGATGTAAAACATAGGATAAATGTTTAGATTGTAGGTTTCTGCAAATCATGGACAACATTTGTAGCTTATTATGTAGCAAACTTTACATTTCAACAGCGTTGTGTTAAATATGTGATTCTGTTTGGAAAAAAACAATAAACAAATTAAAAAAAACGTAATTATGGTTCGGAGCAGAACATGTTTTGGTGCAAAAACAGCTTGACATGCCACTGATGTGTGTCTGATGAGTGTGTGCACATATGCAAACAAAGCAAACAGAAATGCACTGCAGACAGAAACACAACCGAAATATGATTTTCATTGTGCAAATACAACAATGAATACAAAGAAAAACAAATCCAGCTCCATGGATGACCTGAGACACTTCAGGATTTGTGTGTTTCATTTTTCATCACGCATTTTCTGCAACGACAACAATAAAGCTGAGTTATGAGCTGGTGAAAGTCATGACCCGGGACTGAAACAGAAAACACTCCCTCGCCAACTGAATGGACTGTCCTCAGAGACTCTGATATTACATCTTTGTCTCCTCCCGTCCTCCAAAACATCAACGCTGTGACAGTTTACTGACATCATCCTGCCGCAGGTGAATACATCACCTTTAATAAGTCTCTGCATCGTCTTAACTAACACTGCAGATCCTCTGTCATCAGTCCGCCGAGGGCGATTCAGCAGCAACTCTAAGGTCCTGACATTAACACGTTGCATAAATGACATAAACTGCACATTTTTAAGGGACTAACCTTTTCCTTAAAGCTGCACTGGGAGAAATTTCCATGTGTTAGGTTGAATTTAACGCTTCAGCTTCAGTGTGAATCATTAGAAGAAGCTGTGCCGACACTGCGAGCTGTGAGGTGAAGCGTCCTGAAGGCAGAGCTGCAGCTCAAATATGTTTATTGTTCAGTTTGTGGCACGAACAGAGCTTTTAGTTTGCAGGCACATTTCCAATTATGCTTCAAGTTGTTTGCCTGCTTTTATGTTTTACAGCAGATTGAAAACATGTTGCAGCTCATTTCTGAACAATATGGCAACAGATAATTGGTGACTGTACTTTTCTCTTTTTAATGAACGTTCTGTCGCTTCTGTTTCTGAATACTGAATATTACCAGAGGGGAACTCTGTGTGTCCAAAATCGACACTACCTTCTCTCTGCACAGTGTGAGTTATAGCCTCATCTTTATAGCACACTGTTTATCTCAGTACACAGTGAACTAACTGGCTGAGTGGTACACAGTGTCTCACATCAGCCTCTCAGCCTCGATACAGACGGTAGAGTACACATTAATATGTGCATTTGTATCGTATTGTATGAGATAATTCAGGGAACAGCAGCTTATAAAAGTGATATCAAAAAACTCGTCTCAGCTCACAACTTCCTGTTTGTCTGCTTCTGATATACAAACAATGACAGGAGTTCATGTTTATTCATGAAAAAAACAACAGAAAAAAAAACACAGAAGGAAGCTGTGTGTGTCCCGTGTGTGTGTGTGTGTGTGCGCACAATGAAACAGCAGAGCGTCGTGACGTCTTTCAGATTCATGTCCGTGAATGAAATCGGGAGTTTTTCATTTCCTCTGGAGCTTATTGCACATTTAAAAGAACAAACTGTGCGTGCACTGTGCGTGTGTGTGTGTGTGTGTGTGTGTGTGTGTGTGATTGTTGCCACCAAGATGAGTAGATACTGCAATATAAGCACCAGGCCCACCATCAGGGGGTCAAACGGTGTAGACAACTACAACCCAAGACCAAGGGGGGCGGCCCATGTAAAGGTCTATGGTTGACCCTTAAATGGGATCGAGCCTGATTTAAATCACTGACAACACAAGTTAAATGTATTTACATGATAAATTAATGTATGTTAGACATTGAAACACATTTCATCGTGCCATCTGATGCTCCCACCCCCTGCTGGAATTATGAAGTGTTGCAGTCCATCTGTTAGCGAGTGTCAGATGTGTGATGTGCAGAATTCCCACAAACGGTTAATGTCAAGATGTGAGATGAACTCTAATGAGCAGAGTCAGAATGCATCACACAAGAATCAGGGGCTCCAGAAGGAAAAGAAGAAGCAGGGGCAGGTATAACAGGCGAGGCTGAAGGTGAGGAGTGAGGCAGACTTATTCTGAGAAAATAAAACAAGCTGCTACCTACCGTGATAAGCTAACTTGTTGTAAAGGGGGCTGAAAAATGCTCCAAAGTTACACTAAATTTTGGCAAGGAAAAAAATAACATTGGTGTATTTAAATCATTCTGCATACTAGGGTCCACAAACGACGAATGAAAAGAAAAATGTTAAAAAAGAACAATTATTTTGTCTTGACCCCTGCCCTACATGGTTGTGGGATGACATAAATTGGACACGACTTGACAGACATATACTCTTTATGCTATTTCAGTCCTTCACACAATCTGATCAATATTTGATCAATGTAGTCCTCGAGAGTGAATGAATAAATGATGAAAAAAAATATCTGTTCACTAATGATCTAATGATCTATTTGATCTGTGATTTAATATCTTGCAGGAATTTCCTCAGTGTTTGATTTTACGTTACTCTAGTCGTTCATTGGAAGGCAAGTTTTCAGCCCAGGACACACGTGACAATACAAAGTTGCATGTTGAGTATTGATAGAGCATCAGTCCGATCATTGAAAAGAATGAGTGGGCGAGTGTCTCTCCTAATCGTTCAAGAAACTTTCTCTAACAATGGTCAGCTTGTTGCGGAGTCGAGGCACGAGGAGACACTCTTGTGCTTCTCTGCAGCTATTGTGTGGACGTACTCTGCGCTCACCTTGAGAGAGGACACAAACATACACACAAAGAGGGCTTTCGTGTTCACTTACAGTCTGGCCCTGGATCAGTAAAAAACACATGTAAATGCACAGGATCAGATCAGCTGCTCTGTGGCTGCTGGATGTGCACAGGCAGCGTTCTGACACCTTCTCACATCACTTTAATAACATTAGAAATGCGTCATTGCTTTCAAATGGCCCATTGGTCAGGCCATAGGTTTTGTTTTAACACCAGGGGGACACATATGAAAGAAGAAGAAGATGTGCTTTATTAATCCACACAGACCGGAATACACACACATGCACGAACAAGACCTACACATGCAAGGGCACCACGATGGTGCCTGGGAGGCCAACTGGCACTCCCCAGCTACCAGTCCATATGAGGACTTGAGCCGGTGGACCCTCTGCTTCCTAAGCCAAGTCCTGATGCACTGAGCTACTGCAGCCCCCCCCCACTCGGGATTTGGGGTTCGTCCGCCAGAAAATTATGAGCATGAAACACTTAATTTCCTGCATTCTGGTAAATGTTTACGCATCTATTTGTGCTTTTCTGCATCAGTTTATGGTGTAAATTTTATCCAACCTTATCTAAGTCCCACAAAAAAAAAATAAAAAAAATAAAAAATCTACACCCATGCATACTGGCAGGCAAACAATGGCGGCATTATGCATTATGCCCCTCGACCTCATTGTCTCCCTAATACTTACTCTTTGAGTTAGCTGCTAACTGCTGCCAGCTGCTTTGTACATTTCCCAGCAGTGGGTCGCACACATGACACATCATTAAACCGTCACACCAGTCCCGTCCTGACAGCTCACACTTTTCACACAGGCATAGATTCAGTCTGTTTCTACCTCTGCTGCTGGCTTAAAAGTGGAACGACTATGTCCCCTCATACCGTTATCGTTTATACAGAAGATTGAGACGAAATAACAGCACAACTTTTTACACTGCTTTGAACAGGCAGTGTAAAAAGTGCTGAACTCTACAGACCAGCCTTCATCTGCAATGTAAAAATTAGTAGAGCAACACAGTAGGAGATTCACCAGGGATTGTTGCAACATGCACGACAAGGTATGGTATTAGTGATGTTAGCGCTGTTAGCAAGGCTACTGAAAATAAGCCTGTGTGTCTGCCTCATCACCCTCACCTGGAGAGTCGACACTGAGGGGAGTTCAAACTCTTGTTATCCTTCGAAGCTGCTTTAGGCCATCACGTCTGGATATTTCTCTGTCACATGAATGAATCATGAGGACAGATAAGATGCACAGCTGGGAGAGTGATTAAAAACAACATATTGTCTCATTTGTTGTTTGAAGATGAGTCATGACTCCACAAAAACTTTAAAGGCATTGAACGTGACAGAGCTGCAGCTCTTCAGCATCCACAGAAGTTCTTTGATCTGTGAGGATAAACGTTCTAATCAACACTTCAAAGCAACGTCTGCAGCGTGAAGAGCAGCAGGTGATGAGCTGAGGTGACAGGAACAGGCTCTTAAATAAACAGAGTGCTTTTGCATTCAAAGAGTAAAGAAAATCTGGGGATAGAAGAAGATTAAAGACTGGCCGAAGGGAATGTCATCAGTTCTGCAAGGATGTGATCATAAACTAAAGTGCTGGACACATACAAGTGTTGACCTGATGATGGTGCTGGATGAAAAGTCAGAGAGTCATTGACGGTAATGTCTGAAACCACATTTCATCTCTGTCTGTCCGATAACCTGTGTAGTTACCTAACATGTTCTTATAGAACGGTTGGTATGGTATCCAACCAAAATGCTCACACTACAGTTTGTATGATAGTCTATGAATTAGTGCCCCACGAATGACGTTACATCTTTAACATAAAGTTACACGATAAGTGTAAAGTTACGGAGGATAGGTTTAGGAAGAGAAACATGGTGAGGACGTACCTTAAAGAGTCAAAGTTCAAGTGGTTCTTGACATGCGCCTCCTGGGAAAAGTCTCGGGGGAAAGTTTGTGGTTTTGCGACCATCCATCACCCCAGCCTGTCTCCCTACAGACCACTTACGAACACTTCCTGTTAGCACGTTGGTTACTTGATCCCAGCCTTACAAAATGCGTGGTTCACTAACAAAGACCAAGCCAATGGAGTTATAGATTGCAATTAGTTTATTGTGTATAATGAATGATGGAGATGAAGGTTGAGAGATGGAGGGATGAGAGTCAAGGGAAGTAGGGATGCGAATTGAGAGATGTGGGATGAAGGGTTGAGGGTCGAAGGGATGTCGAGACTGATGGGAGAATTAGGGTTGCGGATGAGTGGAGGGTAGAATCGATGCCGGTTCGATGTCGGTTGAAGGGAGGAGAGTGTGCCGGAACCAGGGTAGTCAAGACAGAGTGAGGGAGTCATCTCTTCGCTCGCTCTACAAAAGGTAGAGCCCCCTGTTGGTTCCTGTATTCTGTGGAGAGAGAGAGAGAGAAAAGAGAGTGATAATGGCAAAAAAAAGAGAAACAAAGATTCAACAACAAAAATGTGACCATGCGAACAAACTAAACAAAGATGGTGGACATGGTAAACAATATTTCTGCTGAGCATGTCAGCATTGTCATTGAGAACATTTTAATATGACTGACATTGGCAGATTTTAGAGTCTTTGGATGTTTGGCCTGCTGATGCCAGAATAATTAGTAGTCAGGTCTGGAGGAGATAAAAGCCTGGATCACTTTTTACTTAATCTCCAGAGGAAAGAAATGAGCTGACCTTAGTTAAATGTCTCAGCTGGGTTTGCCCAGCAGGACTGCACTTTTTTTTTTTTTTAAAAAACCTAACCACATGCTTCTGTTGCACAAGGAAACAAACATGAATACAAGGTGTTTTACCAGCATTGTAGGTTTATTTTGAAAAGACTGACATCATGTCTAACATGTAGAAGTGAAAGTTCGCTGACCAAATGGCAATATTTGGGGAGTTGGGAGTGAGAATGCATTTGTTTTTCACATGGTCATATTTAGTGCACTATTACTGCGATACAGCCACAGTTTTTGCAAAATAAATGCACTTTAATCAATCTTAATATCGATCGCTTTCATTCTAGTATTCCTCTCCTGTGGAGCAATCAAAGCCATCAGGCTGAAGCTCCTTCATCGTCGTCACTGCTCTTTCAAATTTCTGCAAGAACTCTGGCAACTGCGAACTTCTTCCTGGTGAATATGCAAGCCTCTGCAGTGTCAACTGAATGAATCCTGCAGTGTCTCTAAGGTGATGAGCAGGTCCTCAGAGGTTTCCTGAGTGTCCGTTGGTTACACCTGAATTCCACTGGATGCGTGTCCATTGCAGAACGGCTGCACTGGTTATCCGCTGTGCGCTCCGCTGTCCGTCAACACCCACCAGCTGCGTTTGCTGTGCGGAGCGGTGCAGCTCTGCCGGACCGCCGGAGGCACGAGGACCCACGAGATCTCACGAATTCATGTATAACCACGCGGTACAACAAGATGTAGTTTCTATAAACAGAACCACAAAACCAGAGGAGTAGTAGGAAGACATAGATAATAGTATAGTCTACAGATTCTGACAACATTTAAATCATATTTTATTATTTTTCCACAAAGACAGAAATTAAAACAGCGAACACAGCTGTCGGCACATCACTTAACTTCAGAGTGTCTTTTAACAGAACACTGTACAACACTGGCTCCATGTATGAGTCAGACACTTGTTGTCTCAACAGCCACACACTGATCATGAAACAAAAGCTTTTAGTTCATTATACATCACTTGTAATCACAATATGTAACACTCCTCTTAGTCAGTGTGTCTGAGCAGCGAGTAGACACTGAAGTAGGTGTTAATGTTGAGACGTGATACAGAACCACAATGGTGATTGTAAACCACTCACACACTTCTTTTGTAACACCCTCTCTCTCTGTGAAATTAACCCTATCAACCTATCATGAAAAGACATATACAAGAACACACACTTCAGCCTCCCTGTCACTTCAATCACTGAATGCATGAGATTTTTCATCTCTGCTTCTGGTTTTTCAGTGTACTTCCCTTTGTTCAGCTGATTATGTTACATGTTGCTCTTTCTATTAGTAGTTTTCCCCCTGATAAAGGTTTTTTGGGGGAGTTTTCAAATGCTTCATATCCCTAAAATCAGTACAACCTCAGCTAAAAGGTTATAAGTCAATAAACCATTAAAATCGATTAAAGTAATGAAAATAAAATGTTGGTTATTTCATCAGATTTTAGAAAATAAAGACACAAAAAATAAAGATCCAAAAGATATTTAAATGTAGAAGCATAAAGGAGATATTTCTCAACATTCCATAAGTTATTTGAACTACGTTTATTGTTAAGTTTTTCAAATGTGCTCATTTCTATAAGCCAACTGCACAGGTGGCCATTCGTCTCTCTGGTGCCACTGTGCATTTTTGCACAGTTTTGTATCACACACAGTGATGTCATTACAAATATACCACGTGATGACACGACAGACAGCGTGTACTTTTATACGGTACATACCTTAAGGTAAGGTAAGGTAACATGATGTCATGACAGGGAAGATGGAAACTTCAGTTTTCTGCTACAAAAAAAAAATGTTCGAGCCATTATGGTTCTTATTTTATATCTTTTTAAACATGATCATGCAAACAACGATATCCACAGGTCTGTTTTTAAAGGGTTAAACCGAAGAGATTCCAAATATATTTTAACCAGCCGCCCAGGAAGTGTGCTGGGCTTTCAGACAATTTTCATAGTGGCCAAACGGTGGTACTGCAGAACTTGTTAGCTAGTGTTAGCTTATGTCTGTAGAGAATTGTTTTACCTCCAGCTAAGCCCCACCCACCAAAAAACGTCAAACAGTTAACTAACAGTAAAAGGATGTTTGGAGCTTTTTCTGGCTTCATGCTCCAGTAAGCAACTTTCACAGGAATGAACAGAGTCCCGTCTTCAGACTGTATCCAGGTCTCTTTCTACAGCCATGGTTTTTACTGCATGGTGGATGCAGAGTAATGTTTGAAGGCTTTGCATCATTGGTGACTTCATCATCTGCAGAGCTGACAGAATAACAAGTGCATAAATGAGGAAACGTTGGCTATGGATTTCAGCATTTTTCAGCATTTGGAGCATAATGGAAATCTGACAACTTGACGGTTCGCTGCACCGCAGTCACCTCAGGTGTCGATCCGTTTCAAACGTGTCTCTAATGGGAGCTGGCAGCCTGTTACTCCCAGGTGGCTTTGCAGGCTTCCTCCGTGGCGACAAAGGCAGCGTTTAGCGGCTCTGCTGGAAACCTCTGAAGATTTATCATCAGTGAGCTGCAGAGAAACTCTATTACAGAGATCTGAATACACTCCCAGCTGCAAGGGTGTGTGTGTGTGTGTGTGTGTGTGTGTGTGGTGAATACACACACACACACACACACTCACAGGACCACAAACATGAAATTGCATATATGCAAATACCACAAGTGCAAAAGTATATTCATACCTCTGACAATGCATGCACACACACATTTATGCAGACATTCATATAATCCACCCTTCCAGATGAGTTGTGGCCGGGAGCTGCAGGTGCCTAAGAGGATCTTGGGAAAAACGCCAAACTCTGCCTGACTGCTGGCAGCAAATCAGAGCAAACACAAATCAGCAGCAGCCAGACTGGAGGGCAGAGATGATCCCTGCTCAGTAATCAGCAGAGTTTGCTGTTGGTTAACTTTTTTATTTACTGTTTCTCGTCTTTAAGAGGCGAGTCAGTCAAGGTGAGATGCCGCCGGGCGCTTTTTTACTTAATGATGATAAGCTGGAACACACACCTGTTCTTCAATGAGCCAAATGTCATTAATTAAAGTGTTCCTTGTGAAAAGAAACTGCAACAAATGTAATTCTCCTCGATCCTCTTATTGTGTGCAAATTATGTTTTGATGGCATCGCATGGGGTGAGCGCTCCAGAGATGTCTGAGGGTCAAACTCCAAGAAGGAAACAATAGACTGGCCACATTTCTCCTCACCAACATTCAGTGTGACTGTGTAGATGCTGCACAGCACTAATCAACATATATGTCAGCCCCAATGATGGTTCAATGAGACTGGCATTTTAACCATTGACAACAATAATCCATAATAATCCTTTTAATATACCTTCTGTCCTCGCTCTGCCGGAAAGGACCTGAGGCACATTTGTTAGATAGGCATGCTGTGAAATATTTACTCCCCTTGTTTGAAAAAATGCAATGAAAGCACGGCCTGACATTTTGGGATCTACACTTTTGTGCTGTCTAGTCAAATGTCACATCAGAGGATCAATACCACCTCTCTGCAGGGTAAATATGCAGCTGGGGCAGTTTAACAGAGGTTAGACAGAGCTAGGCTAGCTGTCTCCCCAGCCTGTTCTCATTCTGAAGTCGTCAAATAGGCTTTCAGTCTGTGATTTCAGTGTTTGACATGTGACGGACCCCAAAAGTCCTTTTGCTATGTTATGACACTCCACCAGTCGGCCCTGTCGCGGCAGTATGACTCATGGGCGGGCGGCATAAGTTCATAATGCTGTAGGGCTGCGCTAAGATATGCCGTGCCAGGCTGAAATGCTGCTGGTGACAAAGTAATTTAAGGACCTGGAAAGTCCCGACAGGGGCGAGGTGAGGTGAATGGGTCCAACATTCCGCAGACTTTCGCCCAGGAGACTGGTGTTCGCTTCCTGTCTGAATGTTGAGCCAAACCATGATGTTTTTTTCTAAACCTGACCAGGAAATAAATGTAAATATGAGGTGTAAATACCAATGTTGTACATTTATTTGAAAATTATGTAAATAGGAGTGGACCCAGGATAGACCCCTGGGGAACCCCGCAAAAGATGTTGTTGTGGATACATTTCAGCAATGCTTATGTTAACATGTGGTTAGGTTTAGACACAAAAACCACTTGGCTATGGTGGTTATGGCTCCAGAAAAGATCCTGTTTTGGCTTAAGATACCCAGGTTTGTCCCACTATCACTGTTGGAAACACAACAATAACTTAATGACATGGGTTTTGTTGTTTCTTGGTTTTGAACAGTGGTCAGCGGTGGTCTGGTCTTCTGGCGACTGGACTGGCATTGAACATGAATCATGAAGTTCAGAATAATCCAATATACTGTAAGCATGATTCCTGGGCTCAGTCTTTCTGTAGTAACTTCCTTGTGTTTCACCATATATCATCAGCACACACTGGACGCATTACTGGACCATGAGATGTATAGACGTTTAGCACGGGATATTTCTTGACAGCTACAGAGTTCTCTTTACACATCTATGGTGAGGAGAGGAGTCGAGCTGCCACAGGAGCAGAGAAAAAGAGCTGCTGGAGTGGGGGAAATGCATTTAATGCCAGGGGCAGCGAGGCTGGAAATAGGCCAGTGGCTTTAAGTGCTGTGGGGCACAGGGTTCAGGAGCGGCGATGTGCATCCAGCTGCAGCTGGTGTGGGTTGAAAATTGAAAATAATAGGGGTGTATTTCTGAGGCACAGCGTTCGCAGCCAGTGTGTTTTGGCCTTAAGGTTCTAATTTATCAGTGCATACCTTGAATTTTCATATTCACGTAACTTCTCGTGGTACTAAAAGTCTGTAAAAGTCCTCGACACCAAAGACACTTTACCTGTTGGTTGCTGCTGACAGACTCTGTCTTTTTTCAGGTTCACTGCAGCGACGTCAAATTCAGTAACCAAAATACCAAACAAATGCAGTTGAGAGATGAGAGAGTAAACCTGCGTGCACCTGAGGGAAAGCACATTATATACTGTTGTATTTCTCTCTCTGTTTGGGGTGAGAAGGTCTAAGGAGCTCCTCAGGGTTTCATTTGTTCATGTAAACTATTATAGATTCAGAGGAACGTGAAAAGAAAAGAGCAACGTGAGAGAACATTTTTCTTTTGCTCTTACTCCTGAGCCGAAAGCTCTCCTTCAGTTCAACAACAGGAGCGTGTACATCAGAAGGTCAGGAGGTCTGATGGGTTTGACGTCCGCAGTACACAGAGAAGCACTTTGAAAAACACTGTTGACATTTTTATGTGTGTTTGTGTTGAACTGAATCCTTGTGCGACCTGCGCAAAGTGCGGTGAGTGAGTATGAGTGGCATAACTGACCTTTTACGTATGTCTCTGGCAATATCTGAGCATCGGTCTGACAAGGTCAAACTCCTTGTACGTTGCTCTACATGTAATGCATTTGATGTTTAAACATGATTTCAGATCCATTTTCTCCCTCTGTGTGTCTCTGTCACTGTTTCCATCCATTTCATCATGAGACATTTGGAGGAAGCTTTTAGCATCCAGGTCCCTGAGGGCCTCAGACCTTGTGTCCTCTCAAGCATGATTACATTTTCCCACCCAGATAAGTGATTGATGGTGCTAAATGATGCTTTTAAGCAGCATGTATATTACTGCTTGTACCAGTTATTTTTTCTGTTAAGGATTCCTTCATCATGCTTGATGGGTTTTGAAGCTGCAGTCAAAGAACAAGCTGCTTGTAGCTCAGAATTTAAGCATGTAATTCCTTCCTGCAATATTTCAACCATGGGTAAACTGGACATGTGTTGTTGACCCATCCATCCACTGTGACATCCTCCCTAAGGAGTTTTAAAAGTTTAGGATCAGACAGGTTGCGTCTTTAAAAAAACCTTGTCAGCGAAAATCTACATGCATATACAATTAATTTGCAACAGCAAATATTTTTTATCTTTATCTGTTAATTTATTCATTTATTTATCTTAATGATCTTTTTGCCCTTATCGTCGTCATTCTTTTATTTGTATTTATTAATTTTTTCATATATTTTATATTTCTTATCCTTTTGGTCTTACTCTCATTTGCCTTTACCATGACATTTGTGTGTTTAATTTTCATGGCTTTGGCCTCTATTTTTCTTTTTTTATCCAGTCTGATCTTGCCTCTGTTTTGCCTGACTTTTGTTGTTATTTGCCCCTGATTATTCTGCTTTTTGCTTGGTTTGTCAAGCACTTTGAACCCCTTGATTTGGAAAAACTTAAAGTCAGAACGGACAAAGCACTCTCCATCATTGGTGTTTTCCCCACTTTTTGAATTGAGAGCAACCTCCTGTGATGGCGTTGATGGTTTTTGTTAATGTTAGCTCACTTTGCCCTGGACAAGCTGGCAGACATATTTTAACAAATTGTAACCTCAGCTAATTTTTGTCATTTCACCAACTGTAATTACCTCCGCCAAGGAGATTATGTTTTCGCTGGAGTTAGTCTGTTTGTCTGCAAAATAACTCAAAAAATTATGAACAGATTTTGATGAAATTTTCAGGACAGGTGGATAATAGGACAAGGATAAGATTTTGGTGGTGATCGGTTGAAGCAAAGTGGATAAAATAATAAAAAGTCTATCGTCTGACAGCCTTATCAGCAATTCCAATTTCTGAAGATGGTGAAATAGCGCCATGTCTTGTTCTACATGCTAAATATTGTTGTAATTCCAAAGTTGGAAATTAATGTTCTGTGTTGGAAAAAAATTAAGTGAAAAATACAAAAAAAAACATATTATACTCTGTGTTGGTACAAAATAAAAACAAAATAAATACACCACAGTGTCTCCATGGTGAAGGCACATATAACCTAATAATGATAGTGATGCAAATAACCAAATTGTGATGCAGGCTGCAAAATCTGATGCAGAGGGGGAGGGAATATCACCTACTTGGCGGAGGTCTGCACTCTCTGAGTGTTTTTTTAGTTTTGCTGACTGTGTTGCTAAAATACGTATTTTGTTGTAAATTGTCTGAATGAAATTTTTATACAACCTGTCACCTTGAGTCTAGTTTCTGAAACTTGGATTAGCGTCACTGGATTCGTTGAAAGATAATTTAAAAAAAAAAATCATAGAGAAGACACAATGACTAAATGTTTGAATTTTTGTTGACTAAAACTATGATGGATTTTCTTCTCTTTATATGAAGAATAATATGAAGGAAGGAATGAATAAATATTCATTAATTTATGCATTAAAATTGATCACATTAGCAACTAAATGGCTTTTTTTCCCATCTCATGATCACCATGGTTTTCATGTCAAGAGCCAAAGGGTTACATATTGTATCTGCAGCATATTATGCACATAAATAGAAGCACATTAAGATCACAAAGCTCATAGTGGTCCACACAGCTCCCAGGACATCTCCCTGAATATAAAATGAAAATTATGCAGTTGCGCTCTCATTCCTAAGATGCAGAATCTCTCTTCATCTCTCACCCTTCATTCCCAGCTGATTATTTTATATTGTTGCTTTTTATCTCCACCCCTGCAGATGGAGACGAGGAAGCGTCTGGCCAAGATCGTGTTGGTGTTCGTGGGTCTCTTCGCTCTGTGCTGGTTCCCCAACCACGTTCTTTACATGTACCGCTCCTTCCACTACCATCAGATGGATCTGTCATTGGCTCACCTCATCATCACCCTTCTGGCCCGAGTCCTCAGCTTCTCCTCATCCTGCGTCAACCCCTTCGCCCTCTACCTGCTCAGTGAGAGCTTCCGCAGGCATTTCAACAGGTTGGGTCTCAGTTTCTGGGACTGTCTTTGACTATGCTCAATAATAATAGTGACAATTTATGCCATGAGAGTATGTTTGCATATGCAAACATGCCAACATTTCAGAATGAGGCTGGTATGATTCTATATTATTCTTAATGTCAACAAATCCCATGAAAAGACCAAAACCAACAACATGTTGTCTGTCTCTGTATAAACAAACATTATTCAAACAGGAGAGAATAGTGCATTTGTTGGGGACTTTTTTCAGATGTGGATTCAACCCGGTCTCACTCCAAAGTCAGACACAGATGAAAAAAGCCGTGCTTTTGCATCAGCATGATACACAGCAGGTCGCCGTTATCGTTTAACAGCATCTGGCGGTGTTGGGGAAATCACGACGAGTAGGGCGAGCAGGAGGGGTGGTGGATGGGTCCAACAACCACTGACTTTCACCCGGGTGGCCGGCGTTTGCTTCTCGTAAGATTGTAAAGCGAAACCTTGTTAATTTTTCTAAACCCAACCATGTGCGTGTGTTGTTTAAGGAAAAAAGATCCCTTTGCAGAGTTTTACCAACATAGTGCTTTTATTTTGAAAGACTGTAAACTGTACATTTCTTGTGAAAACAGAGGTGTTTTTTGAAAACAATGTATGTAACAGGCTGAAGTTGATGCAGCATTGCAGAGCGTCATCCTACCACTGTGAAATTCATTTGCACTGGCATCTGATGTGGAAATGAATGACAAGACAGCAATATTTGACAAGTTGGGGACAGATGATAAGGCTCGTTCTAGAAAACCTGTGGCGTCTAACAGAAGGCTAAAAGGAGTCAGCAGTCACCGACGGTATAAAACAGTCAGTAAAACCATTTATTTAACTGTTGTGAATCCCTGCTGCCATTAGAGGTCCTCGGGCATACAGACATATATGTGCACAAAATATATGAGGCTGATTGGTCCAGTAGTTAGTGGGTTAGTGGGATTAGCTGTGGACCGACAGATACACACACAACCAAACATACAATCCCATCCAGGCTTACACCTGGTGGAAATCAACACATACATGAACATTAGATCTTAATTAAATCCAATATTACATCACATTGGCATATCAGATATGAATATGGAGGGTCGTCAGCTGGTGGCCAATCAGCTGATGAATGATCCAGTGATTATGATGCAGGACTGAAACAGCTGATGCCAATCAGCTAATGCAAGCACAGTGTCAGAGCTCTGCCCGAACAAACACGCTCATATGCATTTTCATAAGCGACTCAGCTTCAGAAATATATGGATGTATTAAATACATATAATACCTTCATCATTTTGTATTCACTGTCCTGAACCCATTTCACTTTTTACCCCTGAGGCAACATGCAGCCTGACAGGACGCTCAACACTGTGCTGAGATTAACTGCCCTTACCATAAAAACAGATGGAAACATATGGAGGGTGATCACTTCAACAAGTTTTTATCTCTTTACTGACTGTATCCATACAGTGTGAATAAGACGTATTGATGTCACAGGGATATAAATCAAAACTCCTGCAGACACTGAGACAGGCTGCTGCTCAGAGTCTGCAGGGTGCTGCTGATATTTTTCTCTCTGTGTACAGACCATGGTAAATTGCAATTGTACACTAATCAAAACTTTCCAGAAGGCTGAACATTTGAAAAACTCAGAAATAGAGTCAGGAAAAAAAGCAGACGGCGAGTCCTTTGATTTTCACCATAAATGGACCCCATAACCTCGTGGCAAAATGAAGTAATCATGGCTTCGTCATTTTCGAAATCTCCTTTTGAGTGCTTCCACTTCCACTAAACTTCATTATTCTACCTCGGCGAGACGGAAACCCTCTTCAAAACTCGGCACAATCTTCCCAAACAGTGTGACTGTCACAGTGAGCTACAGGAACTCAGGGACGCGCCTCGTGTTTTCATTTGGGTCAGATTTGCAGGCAAATCCTTACGCCTCAGAGTCAGCAGAGAATACGTAGGAAAAATAAGATGTGCCTTTGGGAAGCAATTATAAAGGAGCTGCAGCATGAAGCACGCGCCATAATTCACCTGTCTTTGGATTTATTTCTTATTGCTCAAAAGACATTTTCCAGGTCCAAGTGTGAGGATTTCCAGAAGTGTTAAGCCTTCACCTTCTGTATCCGGGGAGCGAGTTAAGAATCTTTATTCCCCTGGTTCTTTGGGACTTTGGGAAATACCAGTCCAATCACACACACACACACACACACATACTTGTTTTCAGGACATATCAGTACATATGACAAAAATGTGACAAATGGGAACGTACCTTTCCCAAGGTCCTGGAGACTGGGGAATCAAACTGTTTCTTCCCCATGCTTCCAGGAATAGGTCCATCTGTTGAGATTTTGGCTAGGGCTATATTTTGGTCAAACCTGATTTTAATGCTACTTATGAGGACACTGTCAGGTTTATGTGACTTATGAGCCACCACACACAAATTTGTCAGGTTTGTGTGACTTATGAGCCATCACACACAGATTTTTCATGTTTACGTGAATTGTGAAACCCATGGATACATAATAAATCAAAATAATGAAAAATGTGATCTTTCTGCTTTTTAAGTCTTATTATTGTATTGCATTTATGAATTTTGTGGTAAATATTCATCTAAATAAAAACACCGAAAACTTTTTGCCATTCTTACTTTTTTAATTACTGGTAAAATATGTAAATTGAACCCAGAATAGATCACAGAAAATGCAGCAATCTTGCCTCCAAATGCCTCCAACAGCACAATGCTGGAAACTTAGGATATAGCTGAAATTAACAAACCCTTCAAATACTTTCTAATGTGAAAAAAGCAAGATAGGATAGAATAAATTCTAGCTAATAATGTGGATACAAAATGCTCTGAAACCTTGCTTTCCACTGGGGCGTTTTGAGGATGCCTGGGTTTTACCCACGTGAAGTGCTGTGCTCTGCTGGGAATCTAAAAGGATGGAACAGAATATGTTTTACGATAATGCCATGCCTGAGAAGAATAAACTTTTCTTTTCATCACCAGTACATTCACTTCAAATATTTTGTATTTGGGTGCCCTTTATATTTTACCCTTTCTTGAAAATTGAGTGAACACAGAGGACGATTTAACATACATGTCACACAGTGTGATGTCATATTGAGATGAAGTCGAAAGAAATTTGGGAATTCGTGAAAATGAATCAGTGCACCCTGTCTATCATACTTATGTTAACTGAAGTGAAGGGCTTAACTGAGCTTGCATGTAGAGAGCAGACACTTTTGTGAACTTAATTCACAGGAGGATGTGGGCTCATTATGCCAGACTCTACAGTAACAACTAACACTGTATAGCATCTGCTACCCAACAATATGAGGACAATGTAACACACACTCTACAGTCGTTGGGTCAGAACATATGAGGACGTCACCTAAACACACTCAAGTCTTTCACAGCCTAAAACAATATGAGGACAATGTAACACACACTCTACAGTCGTTGGGTCAGAACATATGAGGACGTCACCTGAACACACTCAAGTCTTTCACAGCCTAAAACAATATGAGGACAATGTAACACACACTCTACAGTCGTTGGGTCAGAACATATGAGGACGTCACCTGAAACACACTCAAGTCTTTCACTGCCTAAAACAATATGAGGACAATGTAACACACACTCTACAGTCGTTGGGTCAGAACATATGAGGACGTCACCTGAAACACACTCAAGTCTTTCACAGCCTAAAACAATATGAGGACAATGTAACACACACTCTACAGTCGTTGGGTCAGAACATGTGAGGACGTCACCTGAACACACTCAAGTCTTTCACAGCCTAAAACAATATGAGGACAACGTAACACACACTCTACAGTTGTTGGGTCAGAACATATGAGGACGTCACCTGAAACACACTCAAGTCTTTCACAGCCTAAAACAATATGAGGACATGACGACTGAACACATTTACAGTCCATGTTTCTAACTTCTAACTTCTCCTGCTGTTGTCAAAGAAGGCTCTAAAGCCTACACTGATGTAAACTGATCAACTTCCCCAGAAATCCAATCATGTAAACTGATGAGCAGGAGGTGAAATGGACAAAAACATTAACCAAAGGACAAAAAATATCAAATTTAGTGAGAATAAAGATCAATTTGATGCTTTAAGGGGAAGTTACAGCTAACAAATGGTACGGCCAATTTCTATCAGCTATGCTAATCACAAACAAGTAATGCTAACACTGATATTGTGAACATTTCACACAAACTGACTGTTTGAATTCAGTGAAAGGGTATTTAATTTATGCACTGGGCCCAACTGAGACATATACTTAATTCCAAAGAGAAGAAATTCATGTGTAATTACCTGTTGGAAAAATGAAGTGGATCTCTTGCTCACTTCTTGGTCTGCAGAAGGCTGAGTCAGGATCTCAACACTTGGTGTCTGCAACAAAACACAACAATACAGTGTCAGAAATATTCTGTAAAATAAATCCTGACTAATTAATGAAGTAATGATCAAACTTGTTTCAGTGAACTTAATTCATAGGAGGATGTGGGCTCATGATGCCAGACTCTATAGTAATAACTAGTGATGGCGAAATGAAGTTTCATGAATCAATTTCTTTATTTTCTGAGCCCACCAGATGGCGCTCTTAGTTCAACTAAAGGTTTAAAGCACACCAGATTTCTGTTCTTTTAGCCTCTCTCCTTAAACCAAGAGCGCCATCTAGTGGGCTCGGAAAATAAAGAAAATGCTTTATAGGGCTTCATTTCGCCATCACTTGTAATAACTAACACTGTATGGCATCTGCTACCCAACAATATGAGGACAATGTAACACACACTCCGGTCATTGGGTCAGAACACATGAGGACGTCACCTGAAACACACTCAAGTCTTTCACAGCCTAAAACAATATGAGGACAATGTAACACACACTCTACAGTTGTTGGGTCAGAACACATGAGGACGTCAGCTGAAACACACTCAAGTCTTTCACTGCCTAAAACAATATGAGGACAATGTAACACACACTCTACAGTCGTTGGGTTAGAACATATGAGGACGTCACCTGAACACACTCAAGTCTTTCACAGCCTAAAACAATATGAGGACAATGTAACACACACTCTACAGTAGTTGGGTCAGAACATATGAGGACGTCACCTGAAACACACTCAAGTTTTTCACAGCCTAAAACAATATGAGGACAATGTAACACACACTCTACAGTCGTTGGGTCAGAACATATGAGGACGTCACCTGAAACACACTCAAGTCTTTCACAGCCTAAAACAATATGAGGACATGACGACTGAACACATTTACAGTCCATGTTTCTAACTTCTATCTTCTCCTGCTGTTGTCAAAGAAGGCTCTGAAGCCTACACTGACAAAAACTGATCAACTTCCCCAGAAATCCAATCATGTAAACTGATGAGCAGGAGGTGAAATGGACAAAAACATTAACCAAAGGACAAAAAATATCAAATTTAGTGAGAATAAAGATCAATTTGATGCTTTAAGGGGAAGTTACAGCTAACAAATGGCACGGCCAATTTCTATCAGCTATGCTATTCACACACAAGTAATGCTAACACTGATATTGTGAACATTTCACACAAACTGACTGTTTGAATTCAGTGAGAGGGTATTTAATTTATGCACTGGGCCCAACTGAGACATATACTTAATTCCAAAGAGAAGAAATTCATGTGTAATTACCTGTTGGAAAAATGAAGTGGATCTCTTGCTCACTTCTTGGTCTGCAGAAGGTTGAGTCAGGATCTCAACACTTGATGTCTGCAACAAAACACAACAATACAGTGTCAGAAATATTCTGTAAAATAAACACTGACTAATTAATGAAGTAATGATCATACTTGTTTCAGTGAACTTAATTCATAGGAGGATGTGGGCTCATGATGCCAGACTCTATAGTAATAACTAGTGATGGCGAAATGAAGTTTCATGAATCAATTTCGTTATTTTCTGAGCCCACCAGATGGCGCTCTTTGTTCAACAAAAGGTTTAAAGCACACCAGATTTCTATTCTTTTAGCCTCTCTCCTTAAACCAGGAGCGCCATCTAGTGGGCTCGGAAAATAAAGAAAATGCTTTAAGGGGCTTCATTTCGCCATCACTTGTAATAACTAACACTGTATGGCATCTGCTACCCAACAATATGAGGACAATGTAACACACACTCCGGTCATTGGGTCAGAACACATGAGGACGTCAGCTGAAACCCACTCAAGTCTTTCACAGCCTAAAACAATATGAGGACAATGTAACACACACTCTACAGTTGTTGGGTCAGAACACATGAGGACGTCAGCTGAAACACACTCAAGTCTTTCACTGCCTAAAACAATATGAGGACAATGTAACACACACTCTACAGTCGTTGGGTTAGAACATATGAGGACGTCACCTGAACACACTCAAGTCTTTCACAGCCTAAAACAATATGAGGACAATGTAACACACACTCTACAGTTGTTGGGTCAGAACACATGAGGACGTCAGCTGAAACACACTCAAGTCTTTCACTGCCTAAAACAATATGAGGACAATGTAACACACACTCTACAGTCGTTGGGATAGAACATATGAGGACGTCACCTGAACACACTCAAGTCTTTCACTGCCTAAAACAATATGAGGACAATGTAACACACACTCTACAGTCGTTGGGTCAGAACATATGAGGACGTCACCTGAAACACACTCAAGTTTTTCACAGCCTAAAACAATATGAGGACATGACGACTGAACACATTTACAGTCCATGTTTCTAACTTCTATCTTCTCCTGCTGTTGTCAAAGAAGGCTCTGAAGCCTACACTGACAAAAACTGATCAACTTCCCCAGAAATCCAATCATGTAAACTGATGAGCAGGAGGTGAAATGGACAAAAACATTAGCCAAAGGACAAAAAATATCAAATTTTGTGAGAATAAAGATCAATTTGATGCTTTAAGGGGAAGTTACAGCTAACAAATGGCACGGCCAATTTCTATCAGCTATGCTATTCACACACAAGTAATGCTAACACTGATATTGTGAACATTTCACACAAACTGACTGTTTGAATTCAGTGAGAGGGTATTTAATTTATGCACTGGGCCCAACTGAGACATATACTTAATTCCAAAGAGAAGAAATTCATGTGTAATTACCTGTTGGAAAAATGAAGTGGATCTCTTGCTCACTTCTTGGTCTGCAGAAGGTTGAGTCAGGATCTCAACACTTGATTTCTGCAACAAAACACAACAATACAGTGTCAGAAATATTCTGTAAAATAAACACTGACTAATTAATGAAGTAATGATCATACTTCTTTCAGTGAACTTAATTCATAGGAGGATGTGGGCTCATTATGCCAGACTCTATAGTAATAACTAGTGATGGCGAAATGAAGTTTCATGAATCAATTTCGTTATTTTCTGAGCCCACCAGATGGCGCTCTTTGTTCAACAAAAGGTTTAAAGCACACCAGATTTCTATTCTTTTAGCCTCTCTCCTTAAACCAGGAGCGCCATCTAGTGGGCTCGGAAAATAAAGAAAATGCTTTAAGGGGCTTCATTTCGCCATCACTAGTAATAACTAACACTGTATGGCATCTGCTACCCAACAATATGAGGACAATGTAACACACACTCCAGTCACTGGGTCAGAACACATGAGGACGTCACCTAAAACACACTCAAGTCTTTCACTGCCTAAAACAATATGAGGACAATGTAACACACACTCTACAGTCGTTGGGTCAGAGCATATGAGGACGTCACCTGAAACACACTCAAGTCTTTCACAGCCTAAAACAATATGAGGACAATGTAACACACACTCTACAGTTGTTGGGTCAGAACATATGAGGACGTCACCTGAAACACACTCAAGTCTTTCACAGCCTAAAACAATATGAGGACATGACGACTGAACACATATACAGTCCAGGATTCTAACTTCTAACTTCTCCTGCTGTTGTCAAAGAAGGCTCTAAAGCCTACACTGATGTAAACTGTTCAACTTCCCCAGAAATCCAATCATGTAAACTGATGAGCAGGAGGTGAAATGGACAAAAACATTAACCAAAGGACAAAAAATATCAAATTTAGTGAGAATAAAGATCAATTTGACGCTTTAAGGGGAAGTTACAGCTAACAAATGGTACGGCCAATTTCTATCAGCTATGCTATTGACAAACAAGTAATGCTAACACTGCTATTGTGAACATTTCACACAAACTGAATGTTTGAATTCAGTGAAAGGGTATTTAATTTATGCACTGGGCCCAACTGAGACATATACTTAATTCCAAAGAGAAGAAATTAATGTGTAATTACCTGTTGGAAGAATGAAGTGGATCTCTCGCTCACTTCTTGGTCTGCAGAAGGTTGAGTCAGGATCTCAACGCTTGGTGTCTGCAACAAGACACAACAATACAGTGTCAGAAATATTCTGTAAAATAAATCCTGACTAATTAATGAAGTAATGATCATACTTGTTTCAGTGAACTTAATTCACAGGAGGATGTGGGCTCATTATGCCAGACTCTAAAGTAACAACTAACACTGTATAGCATCTGCTACCCAACAATATGAGGACAATGTAACACACACTCTACAGTTGTTGGGTCAGAACATATGAGGACGTCACCTGAAACACACTCAAGTCTTTCACAGCCTAAAACAATATGAGGACATGACGACTGAACACATATACAGTCCATGATTCTAACTTCTAACTTCTCCAGCTGTTGTCAAAGAAGGCTCTAAAGCCTACACTGATGTAAACTGTTCAACTTCCCCAGAAATCCAATCATGTAAACTGATGAGCAGGAGGTGAAATGGACAAAAACATTAGCCAAAGGACAAAAAATATCAAATTTAGTGAGAATAAAGATCAATTTGACGCTTTAAGGGGAAGTTACAGCTAACAAATGGTACGGCCAATTTCTATCAGCTATGCTATTCACACACAAGTAATGCTAACACTGATATTGTGAACATTTCACACAAACTGACTGTCTGAATTCAGTGAAAGGGTATTTAATTTATGCACTGGGCCCAACTGAGACATATACTTAATTCCAAGGAGAAGAAATTCATGTGTAATTACCTGTTTGGAGAATGAAGTGGATCTCTCGCTCACTTCTTGGTCTGCAGAAGGTTGAGTCAGGATCTCAACGCTTGGTGTCTGCAACAAAACACAACAATACAGTGTCAGAAATATTCTGTAAAATAAATCCTGACTAATTAATGAAGTAATGATCATACTTGTTTCAGTGAACTTAATTCACAGGAGGATGTGGGCTCATTATGCCAGACTCTAAAGTAACAACTAACACTGTATAGCATCTGCTACCCAACAATATGAGGACAATGTAACACACACTCTACAGTCATTGGCTCAAAACATATGAGGACGTCACCTGAACACACTCAAGTCTTTCACAGCCTAAAACAATATGAGAAAATTGTAACACACACTTTACAGTTGTTAGGTCAGAACATATGAGGACGTCACCTGAAACACACTCAAGTCTTTCACAGCCTAAAACAATATGAGGACAATGTAACACACACTCTACAGTTGTTGGGTCAGAACATATGAGGACGTCACCTGAAACACACTCAAGTCTTTCACAGCCTAAAACAATATGAGGACATGACGACTGAACACATATACAGTCCAGGATTCTTACTTCTAACTTCTCCTGCTGTTGTCAAAGAAGGCTGTAAAGCCTACACTGATGTAAACTGTTCAACTTCCCCAGAAATCCAATCATGTAAACTGATGAGCAGGAGGTGAAATGGACAAAAACATTAACCAAAGGACAAAAAATATCAAATTTAGTGAGAATAAAGATCAATTTGACGCTTTAAGGGGAAGTTACAGCTAACAAATGGTACGGCCAATTTCTATCAGCTATGCTATTCACACACAAGTAATGCTAACACTGATATTGTGAACATTTCACACAAACTGACTGTTTGAATTCAGTGAAAGGGTATTTAATTTATGCACTGGGCCCAACTGAGACATATACTTAATTCCAAGGAGAAGAAATTCATGTGTAATTACCTGTTTGGAGAATGAAGTGGATCTCTCGCTCACTTCTTGGTCTGCAGAAGGTTGAGTCAGGATCTTAACACTTGGTGTCTGCAACAAAACACAACAATACAGTGTCAGAAATATTCTGTAAAATAAATCCTGACTAATTAATGAAGTAATGATCATACTTGTTTCAGTGAACTTAATTCACAGGAGGATGTGGGCTCATTATGCCAGACTCTATAGTAATAACTAACACTGTATAGCATCTGCTACCCAACAATATGAGGACAATGTAACACACACTCTACAGTCATTGGCTCAAAACATATGAGGACGTCACCTTAACACACTCAAGTCTTTCACAGCCTAAAACAATATGAGAAAATTGTAACACACACTTTAGAGTTGTTGGGTCAGAACATATGAGGACGTCACCTGAAACACACTCAAGTCTTTCACAGCCTAAAACAATATGAGGACAATGTAACACACACTCTACAGTTGTTGGGTCAGAACATATGAGGACGTCACCTGAAACACACTCAAGTCTTTCACAGCCTAAAACAATATGAGGACATGACGACTGAACACATATACAGTCCATGATTCTAACTTCTAACTTCTCCTGCTGTTGTCAAAGAAGGCTCTAAAGCCTACACTGATGTAAACTGTTCAACTTCCCCAGAAATCCAATCATGTAAACTGATGAGCAGGAGGTGAAATGGACAAAAACATTAACCAAAGGACAAAAAATATCAAATTTAGTGAGAATAAAGATCAATTTGACGCTTTAAGGGGAAGTTACAGCTAACAAATGGTACGGCCAATTTCTATCAGCTATGCTATTCACACACAAGTAATGCTAACACTGATATTGTGAACATTTCACACAAACTGAATGTTTGAATTCAGTGAAAGGGTATTTAATTTATGCACTGGGCCCAACTGAGACATATACTTAATTCCAAGGAGAAGAAATTCATGTGTAATTACCTGTTGGAAGAATGAAGTGGATCTCTCGCTCACTTCTTGGTCTGCAGAAGGTTGAGTCAGGATCTCAACGCTTGGTGTCTGCAACAAGACACAACAATACAGTGTCAGAAATATTCTGTAAAATAAATCCTGACTAATTAATGAAGTAATGATCATACTTGTTTCAGTGAACTTAATTCACAGGAGGATGTGGGCTCATTATGCCAGACTCAAAAGTAACAACTAACACTGTATAGCATCTGCTACCCAACAATATGAGGACAATGTAACACACACTCTACAGTTGTTGGGTCAGAACATATGAGGACGTCACCTGAAACACACTCAAGTCTTTCACAGCCTAAAACAATATGAGGACATGACGACTGAACACATATACAGTCCATGATTCTAACTTCTAACTTCTCCTGCTGTTGTCAAAGAAGGCTCTAAAGCCTACACTGATGTAAACTGTTCAACTTCCCCAGAAATCCAATCATGTAAACTGATGAGCAGGAGGTGAAATGGACAAAAACATTAACCAAAGGACAAAAAATATCAAATTTAGTGAGAATAAAGATCAATTTGACGCTTTAAGGGGAAGTTACAGCTAACAAATGGTACGGCCAATTTCTATCAGCTATGCTATTCACACACAAGTAATGCTAACACTGATATTGTGAACATTTCACACAAACTGACTGTCTGAATTCAGTGAAAGGGTATTTAATTTATGCACTGGGCCCAACTGAGACATATACTTAATTCCAAGGAGAAGAAATTCATGTGTAATTACCTGTTTGGAGAATGAAGTGGATCTCTCGCTCACTTCTTGGTCTGCAGAAGGTTGAGTCAGGAACTCAACACTTGGTGTCTGCAACAAAACACAACAATACAGTGTCAGAAATATTCTGTAAAATAAATCCTGACTAATTAATGAAGTAATGATCATACTTGTTTCAGTGAACTTAATTCACAGGAGGATGTGGGCTCATTATGCCAGACTCTAAAGTAACAACTAACACTGTATAGCATCTGCTACCCAACAATATGAGGACAATGTAACACACACTCTACAGTCATTGGCTCAAAACATATGAGGACGTCACCTGAAACACACTCAAGTCTTTCACAGCCTAAAACAATATGAGGACAATGTAACACACACTCTACAGTCGTTGGGTCAGAACATATGAGGACGTCACCTGAAACACACTCAAGTCTTTCACAGCCTGAAACAATATGAGGACAATGTAACACACACTCTACAGTTGTTGTACAAATAATATTAACCTACCAAAGCACCTTCAAAGATAAATGTTACTATGAGATCATTATAAAACTGTTCGCTCCACTACCATCACCTATACTGACTATCTAAGATCAATTTCTGTTACATAGGAAAACATTAATATTATCAATCTAAATTCCAGAAAACATATCTTTTGCTGAAATTCAATTTGTGTTCAAGAACAGTTAAAAACAACTTGGACTGTCTCTGCAGCTGAAGCTGAAAAAGTTTGTTTGGAGAATTGTCCCTTTAACTCATGCAGCCATTTTAACAACTTCTGCTGTTTATTGTTGAAGATAAAGCTAAAGTAAGCAATTACCATTTGCCATGCATCATGCATCCCTTACAGTTGGAGTCCACTGCGTGTTTGAATTTCCTTTCCTAATTAGCTAGTTAATTAGCCAACTTTACCTGATGAGGTGCTTGTTCCAGCGTGACGTCGAAGGATTAAATGTCTCCTGAGCTGAAGGTCCCGGATGTTCCGTTCACCGAGCGCTCCGCTGCCAATCAGAAGCTGCGTTTGTAATGAATGCCTCACGTGCCGCAGCGCTGATCTCAAACGTAGTAAAGCTGGATTCCACCGCAGTTGAATGATAAAACGGAAACAAAACTGAAACCCAGAATAAGACTGGACTGTGTATGGAACTGTAGAGTGCTTTTATTTTGAAAGAAAGAGACTCACAGGAAGTCGTTAATGCAGGAGCTTCACCACTCACGGACTTTCACCGTCGTGTTTCCAGCAAAGGTTTCCAGTCGTTTGCAGGTAAGGACAATCTTTCTAACCTACAGAGAATTGTCTCAACAATGTTTTGCAAACTGCTCTTACACTAAATTTGGTCCCGTTTACATGTAAAACTGTTCTTTAACAAGACTTGATAGACACTTCAAAAATGTCCTCATTTTTCATGGAGCCCTGATTTTGGTGTGTTTATATAGGCTAAGTGTGTGTTATCATAAAAGTGTCCTAATTTGTCATGAACACAAGAGTAGCAATCTTGGACCTTCAGGTGAAAATACAGATATGAGGAAAATGCTTTAAAAATGTAGTATAGTGTGTTGTTCTGAAGGATTTTATAGTTGCTCAGTGAATGAAGTGACTTCATTACCACTTTTAATTACTAAATTAATTACTAAAAGAAGCTGGCACTGTGCACTGTGCGTTTTTTAATAGTGTGTTAATAGTCGTTAAACATCTGCACTTTATACTATATTGTAAAACGTATAAGGAAAGTTTAATTTAATATAATTAATGAAGTGTTGACTATGTCAATCAATACTTATAGATACACAAAGCGAGGAGACTGATGCTAATGATGACCATACTGAATCAGACGACGACAGCGGCAGCAGCAGCAGCAGCAGGAACCTCCAAGTTCAACCTATGTTTGCTGCACCTAAAGGTCCCTAAGGTAGAATACTAATTAACTAAAATGTTATTAACCCACCATGAATTGCTCTTTTGCTTACCCACCGGAATGCTGTTGTCTCTTAAAACATTTTGAGTGAAAACAAGTAAAGCTTGACTACCTCAGTATGTTATTTCAAAGTTGTCAGTGCTTAAAGATCTCCTTCAGACAGGTTACAACATTATATACAGTACTCTACTTTGAAAAGGTACATTATCTTGTTTAAATTATGGAGTGGGAGATACTGGGATCTGTGATGTCATGCAGCCTGATGGCTAATGGTATGGCTCAGCTTCAGCTTAGCATAGAGAGGATGAGAGGGACTGCACATGATAGTTTTCAGCTGTCCTGTCATCATTTTATCTGTTACGGTCTCCACACTGTCCAGTTCCATCCCCATCACAGAGCTGCCTTTCCTCACCAGCTTATTCAATTTATTTACATCACAGCTCCCGATGCCATCTCCCCAGCACCTTATGGCAAAGAAGATGTGCATCCAAAGACTCATTTAGAATTTTTTTATATTTCCAGACATTTCTACAAGAGCTGCTGGCCCTGCACAACGGATCCTGAAGATCTTCCCTCGCACTCAGCATGGTCAGCGTATTCAACTTATACATTCTCACTGCAAAATTGAGAACAATCACAACAATATCCTAGAGACTCTTAATAAGAATATAGAATGTTGTTGTTTCACTGTGAGAATTTGAGTGGTGCTTATTCTGCTTCAGACTGATTACTATACAGAACAATGAGATGTTTACTGTACAGAGCTATTCACTACTGATTGAGAATATTGTTGTTCATTGTGAGAATGTATGGTGCTGCTTACTGTGCGTAAAACTTCTTCACTATAGAGTTGAAGAGTATTGATTAGAATTATTAAAAATGTAATAATTATAATAAATATTTCAACTTCCCATAATCGCCAGCGCTATAAAAAGTGTTGTTCTTGCACAAGGTCACATTGCACCCATTTAATCTGCTTTAGGCTACTGTTGGTAGTATTATTGATTGATTATTGGTGAGAATATTAAAAACAATGGGATGTCAGAAATTTATTGTTTTGATTAGGCAAATCTAATACAAGAAAAATACAAGATTAGATCAACAGTGAGAATTGAGAATGTTTTTATTTGACTCTAATTATATGGAATAATGTTATTTATATATTATTTATAATGTTAATGTTAATTATGTGAATAATGTTTTGCAGTAATGATAAAACCTGCTTCAAATGTGTTAGTTTGTCTGAACAAAGTGACATATGAGGACGTGCAAAGTGACGTCACTGAAAGTGTGTGAAAAGTGTGTTAAGTTCCAAAACTGGCCACTAGTTGGCGTAACCGAAAATGAGCAAAAACGCTAAACACACTTTACACACTATTTTCATAAAATTGTGATGTTTCAGGACATTGGAGATTTTTGGTCTGGGAGCATGTTGGGAGGGTGTAGAACACTGTAGAGAGCTCAGAAAAATGAGGACATCAAAAATGTCCTCATTTTTCCAAGTGTCCTCATACTGAAGGTGTGTTATCATAAAAATGTCCTGATATGTCATGAATACAAGTGCACACACACACACACACACACACACACACACACACACACACACACAAATGAACATCGATGAATGAAATCACTCTGATTAGCCGTTCAATTCAGTCCACGAGAACAGAAACAATTGCGAGGAGAGCAAATAAACAGCTGAAGTCAAGAGGGAGTGAAACCAAAACAAACTTCGGGAGATTACTTTTTTAGCTACTGAGCTCTTCAGCAAATTTGTAATTTGTTGTGTTAAGGCCCATTTATGCTCCCTTTACATCCGAAAATACATACGTCCATTTCAAATGATGTTACTGTCACTGCCCACATACTTCCATGCGTCCTTTACGTTGGCATGGAGGTTAATGAATATATCCGCCAGGGGGCAGCCCAGCCTCAAAAGTTTATGACCACAACAAGCTCAAAAACAAACATGGCGACTGTGGAGGAGATGTTGATAATGTACCTCTTGCATAAAAGACAAAAACAGAGGCAGCGTTGTAGGAGGCGGTGGTTGGTGAGGCCGTTAAATACATCGGCCTTTACTGCTCATTAGCGCTTGTTAAATATCACTTGTTCTTTAAACACTGAGTTGTATTGTTGATGTGCTAACTGGCTAACTAGCGTCTTGAATCCTTCCTGTCAGTCTTCCTATTTCCCTTTTTTAATGATGAATTCAGACCACTGCCTGCTGCCATGAAGATGCAGAGGGTACTTGCAAGTTGTGTGGTGTGTTTTAAGTGCAACTTTTTGGCAGAGACAGGCGACATGAGGCGACAGTTTGGTGCCACGAGTTCGTTGATGTCATTTTTGTTTGTGTGGGCCTTAAACAACAGTTTACCCTTCAGTTTCTTGAGAAAACACATATTATGAGAAAAGCACTCTTGAAAACAATACAACGATTTAATCAATAAATAATTCAAATAATAATCTAATAAAACAGAAAGACAATGTTGCACCATTGTTACAAAACAACCGTGAGCTGTATTTTATGAGCCTTTGAAATCTTGCTTTGTCTCTCTGACCACATGCTGTGGCAGTCAGATTAAAGGAACCCTGTGGAGATTTCAGATGTGTAGGATGTGGGCGTCGTAAATGTTTTATGAGGATGGAAATGCGTTCGATGACACTGGTCTCAAGGATTCACAGGATGTGTTGTGGTTTGAATCACTGGACGTAAGCATAAGCCTTTGTTTTAAAGAAAACTCCACCGCGTGCTTTAATGTGGCGGCGCAGCTCAGCTGAGGGGGGGACCATCACTAGCTGAAACTGTCAACTCATTTAAATCAGGGCTTAAAACATTACTATTTACTGCAGCTTACTAATGAAGTAGATATGTAACTTATTGTTAGGATAATCTGTAGCTATTGTTTTTATATTTGTCTGCTGTTGCTTTTGCTTTATGTTTGCTTTTTAAATGCATTTTCTGCACTGTCTTTCTTGCTTTTAGCTTTTGTTTTTAATGAGCTATTGTTCCTTTAATGTTTTATCTTAACGCATTTCTCTTGTAAAGCACATTGAATTTCCTTGTGTATGAATGGTGCTATATAAATAAAATTGCCTTGCCTTGCCTAGTTATCCAGTAATATGGAAGGTCACAGCTCCTCTGTTTATGCCTCGACTCCACTGAGAAGCAGTGCGGCTCTTTTTCTGAACACACAGTACATAAAGTCATATATTTATGTTCTGTTATATTCTGTTTCATTCTCAGTTTATGAAATGCTTTGTAGTTTTTTCCATCAGCCACCTCCAGTATGACGTTATATTGCATCATAGAAAACCAGGTTTCAGTAACCAGACCGTATTACTAGACACCTACTGCTTGATGAAATGTTCGCAGTGCTTAATAAATGTGCTATTGTAAAACAAAATTAACAGACATTAACATGGGAAAGGCAGCTATGGGACGACTGTGGCTCAGACGTAGAAGGTCGTCCACTAATTGGAAGACCGCCTCCTCGGCTCCTCCAGTACACATGTGTGAATATATATATGAATGGGTTAATGTGACATGAAGTGTTGAAGCACTTTGACTGGTCAGAAGACTAGAAAGGCGCTATACAAGTGCAGGCCATTTACAATTTCTTCAGTCACAGTGGTGAGCCAATCATGAGTGCAACGCGTACTATACCGCATCGAATTGTTCCCTTCAGACATATATCAGTTGAATCTGTCCCATTGTTCGTTCACCATATCATTTTCCCAGTTTAATCTTACACACGCAGTCGTTTCCATCATTTGAACTGGCAACATATTCAGCGTAGGAGTTTGAGGCTCGTTCCATCACCTCAGAATCATCTGAGCACAGGCTAAAAGGCCAGTTTTTAATATTCTAAATTCAAATTTATTCAAATTCGGCACTGCAGTTTTGTCACTCAGGAGACGACGTCTTGGCGAACTGGGCAGTTCACATTCTAACCATTAACCAATGTAATCCAGAACATTCCTCTCACAGGGAAGAAACCCTAATACACTCTTACAGTACACATACGTTTTCTGCATTTCCAACATAGATGGTCTTTAAGTAGGCCCATTCTATTGAATTTTTCCTTCATTCTATTATGTGAAAGAAAATTACCCTCTTAAAATAGATAATCTAATATTCTGATACCTTTTCTTAACCACTGAGTTTAACAGATCATCTGCCTACCTATTTATATTTCAGGGTTGTGCCATATAGCTGAAAATTTTTGAATATCATTACAATTCTTACATTTTTTATGTATTCATTGCCAAACTATTCTTAAATGAGCTGCAATAGGATTTATCATACTCTAATTATTCTCATTTTTTATCTTTTGTGTGAGGGCTTCAGTGGGTTTAAAAGGAGAAGTAAGTTCCAGTCCAAGTCAGCATTTGTTCCACCTCAGTGTCTGGCAAGCTTTGCATTTCAAAAGAAACATTATAATATTTTAGGTTTGGCAGTGATAGACCCCCTCCTGTCTTTGGCTGGCAAGCTTTGTCCATATGAAACCTCTAAGAGGAGGCACGCAGGAGAATCCTGATCAGATGCCCAAATCACCTCAACTGAAGCATTTCAGTGTACAGGACTTTACCCCGAGCTCCTCCCCCTATCTCTAAGGCTGAGCCCACACACCCTTCAGTGAAAACTCATTTCGGCCGCTTGTATCTGTGACCTCATTCTTTCGGTCATTACCCAGAGCTCATGACCATAGGTGAGGGTTGGGACGTAGATGAACCTGTAAATGGAAAGCTTTACTAATACAATAAATTGATTTTTCTAATGTCATGTAGACGAACTGACTGTGTTGAGTATCACCGAGTGTCATCCTTTCTTTGTGATGGACCTATTACTTTACTGTTGTACAGTCCTTCCTAATCTTTTGTCCATTCTAAGTTCGATTCCTTTTTCTCTTCCTATTATTTCTTGTGTTTTGTGTTTCTCTCCTTTTTTTGGCGATTTATTTGTCATGGGTGCCATTTCTGAAAACTTTATTTCAGAGTTTGCAGATCCAAAAGTATTGGAATGGAAAGGGCACACAAAGAACTGGTTTCTGATTAAATAAAGAGAAGATAAAGTCTAAATGTCACTTTACCAAAATGGGAAGCAATAACATTTGTTTGATAATGGAAGCTGGGACTGAAGCAGACCATGTTCTTTTCCTTCGTTTGTTTAGGATTAAGCGTTAGCAGCTCGTACCACACCAAATATCTCCACATGCAACTATTCTGTTAGAGCTACATTGTGAGAGTTAAAGTATATGTGATGACCCTGTGGAGTAAAACCAAACCTCTAAAATCTGTAATGAAGATATTTAAAGAAAGATCCTCCAGGACTTTGTGCACTCAGTTAACTCTTTCTTTTTCTCCTCAGTCAGCTGCGATGTGGTCGAGGTCCTCGTCCCGAGCGCCAGGCCAGCTACCTGCATAGCACCTCCCACATCCGCCTCACCTCCATCAAGAAGACCACGCCCACTGCAGCTGTCATTGCACCAGCAGCCAATGGCAACTCCAACAGACAAGAGGTGGCTCTGTGAAGTGTGAGGCTGCGTGATTTTCAGCTTCATGTCATCACGGGAGCTCTGCAGACATTCGGACTCCTGCAGCTCTGAGACCAGGAGATGTGTTTTGGTGCAAAGTGTGGATGGATAGAGGAAACTCTGCAGGCCTCGCACCGGTTGAATGATTGTACCAGTTGCTCCTGTCACACTGGACTTCATCATCTACATCTGCAGCTTGGTTGCCAAACAAAAAGTGCCTCTTGGAAATTCGAGTTCAGACAAAAACCCAAACTGAAGATATTTTCTACATCCACAGTGTTTGCAAGAAGTATATATCTTACTAAAGGTGTTGGAGGAAGTTAAATTTGCAAAGGTTGCAAAAGTTTAACAAACCACAAGTCCAAGGCTGAGAGGACAGACAGTCTTGTTGACAGCATGGATAACACACTAGCATGTCCGCTGTGAAAGCTTGTTTCTCTGCTGCTGGAATGCTCATCATCGATTGATCTAAAAAGCCATTTTCATCTGTTTGGTGTCATGGTATTGATCCGGGGACAGAGGAGGAATTATGCCTGTCTTTTTGTCTGCTGCCTTTGAAGAGGAGGGTCAGAGACCAAGCAACATCCCCAGGGACACGAGTAAGTCCACGTCTTATCCAAGGACATTTTGGAGAATGTTTGGTACCGTGGGACTGGACATTTGACTCTCTAGTTACGGGATGGTTTCTCTCTAAACTCCTGCTACGACGATTCTGGAGATGAATGGAATGCAGTTGTAGAAGACAAATGACTCAAAGCCTTGTAAACCAAAATATCTCCCTGTGTGGAGGAGAATCTGTTTGGTAAATGTTTGCTTTGTGGCTCTGTTAATCTCTGTGTTCACCAGGTACAGCTCTGTTTGATTTTTGTTGAACGTGCTACTGTAGCTCCAGTTTCTGTTTGCCCATGCAGTCTACACGTGTTTCATGGATTTAAAGGGTAACTACGGTATTTTTCAACCAGGTGTATGTGTGCGTATGATTCATGGGTACAACTCTTTCTAAAATTGGTTCAGTATTGAGGGAGGTGGATGCAACTGGGAGCCGCGAAACGAGCTAAAACGGTAACGGGGGCAAATGCGTCTCGTATAAGTTTGCGCATTAAAAGTGCTTTTTTTTCACCACTGACCGGATCAGATTGCCAGTGCTATAAGTGCTGTGAGTGGAGTCAGCCGTCAGTCAGTGTTGGAGCAGAGAGGGGGAGGGCTGCCCCACTGGGTGCTGTAAGTGAGTATGTGTGTATGAAGTGCGTGTGTTACACTAGAAGAGTCAGAGGACGGAGTCTTTTACGTGCTACCGCCTGGAGTGTTACCGGAGTGCTCAAATGAACGGGCCTTTTTCCCCGAACGCAAGAACAGGATGTCGCGCAACACCCCGTACAGCTTTCATAGGCTGCCTTTGTCGGACGGCGAGATGCTGAAGTTGTGGCTAGTTGTGCTACAAATGGATACTAACACTCCTGTCCAGACACTGCACCTTGCAGACCATCGGGTCTGCAGTGCTCACTTCTCCCAAGATGACTACTGCCAGCCGAAGAAGAGAAGACATCCAATCCTGAAACACCTCCTCCTCAAGAAAACGGCTGCCCCACAAGTAGAGAGAGCTACAGACACAGTGGAGCAAAGCTCGTGACATCACACAGCCCAGAGGTCAGGGAAACACTTCATATGCTATTTACAGAGATAGCACTGGTGATCTGAACCGGTCAGTGGTGAAAAAAAGCACTTTAAATACGCAAACTTATACGGGACGCATTTGCCCCCGTTACCGTTTTAGCTTGTTTTGCCGCTCCCGGCTGCATCCGGCTCCCTCAATACTGAACCAATTTTAGGACGAGTTGTACCTATGAATCATACGCACACATACACATGGGGAAATAGGGCCCAGGTTGAAAAATACAGAAGTTGTCCTTTAAGGGGTGCCAAAGCTAATTGCCCTCTGGTCAGGGCTGAACAGTGTGAGTATTTCACATGCATTTGCCCCTGAAAATAGAAATGTGCGGGCTGGAACAATTAGTCAGGAGCACAGTGTGTGTAAAGATCACAACCAACCACAAACTACTGATTATTCAAAAAAGATTAAAAAAAAAAAAAACACTTAGGAAAAGCATCAGTATGATAGACTTTCAGTCAGTGTTACACATTCAGGCTCACCAAAAATGAAGCCCATTAATATTTATTTTGAACAGGGCTCTGCACTTTGCATTAACTGAGGAAGCTAACATTAACGTTAGCATGGCAGCTAGCAACGACAGAGCAGCTGAGAACGATGTCAGCAAGCTACTGGGCCGCCTGCTCTGACTTAAACATCCACTGCAGTCAGCAAAGGGAAGACTTTATACACGTGGCTCAAAATCTTCCCTGTTTTTCACTTCCATAGTCCCAACATATTCTCAAAGAACAGTTTGTATGATATCTGAGTTACGTAATTAATGTTATGGAAGTTAGGTGTAAATAAAAGTTACCACGGTTAGGGTTAGGAAAAGAAACATGCTGAGGATTTACCTTAAATTGGCACAAAGCTCACTTATCCGAACACATGACTCCAGGGGAAAGTCCCAGATGAAAGTCCGTCTTTGTGACTCATCCACCGCCGCAACCTGCCTCCTTGAAAGCGCTCAGGGCTGCTTCCTTAATCACAAGCTTTAAAAATTCAGCCTGATGGTCTTTCACCGATTTTCACATTATAGTTCAACGCATCCACACACAATGGTTGATATGATGTCCTACGTTTTAACGCCCCACAAATGACATCACATCCTTAATGACAGGATGATGTCTCGGTAGATATGTTCATTATTTTTAACAGTCTAGGGTTTTCACATCATAATTACACACAAGCAGTGGTGGAAGAGGCACCCTGATATTTTATAAAGTAACAAAACTACAGTGTGAAAATAATCCGATACAAGCAAAAGTCCTGCATTTAAAGTCTTACTCAATTAAAAGCACAAGTTTTAGCTTCAAAATAGTAGTGGAGTAGAAGTATAAGGTAGCATAAAATGGAAATGCTCAAGTAAAATACAAGTATGACAAACTTGTACGAAAGTGAGTAATGTACTTAGTTACATTCCACCACTGCACACAAAGAGAAGAAACACACACACATATAGTACATATATAATACTCTGTGGAAGAACTCTGTTACTTCACAATTTTGGGGGGTAAGAAGTTAGTGTCAAGTCCTGCTTCTGGTCCTTGAAAAGATAATGTAAGAGTCCATATTCTCAGAGGGTGTTGGGCTCCAGGCCAGGGTCGTGCCTCGCCGGGCCTCTGGCAGTTCTGATGGCTTCATTGACCTGCGACACTCCAGCACACACTGGAATGGGATGCAGCTGAGTGTGGAGGAGTCTAAAGCCGTGGTGCTCCTCAGAAAAATAACAATTTCGTTCTCCATTTCAAACCAAGAAGACTTAATTCTCCATGTATGCTGTTCTTGCATGTGTGCATGTCCTTTGGAGCTGAACAAAAAGACTCTCCAGGTTACACTCACGAGCAGCTGGAATTAATTAACTGGAACACTAACCTCTAATTACCAACAAATTATTTTCCAGGAAATAATTAATAAGTGATTACAGACCTTTCACATGAGGTGTTATTTAATGAACATAATGTAAGACAGGGAGGCATTTTACTAAAACATTACTTAATTTAGATGTTCAGTAAAAAGTTGGACATTTGGACTGAAGACCCTCTTTATTCATAGACGATGTAACATCCATCAGTTTCTCCAGGTAACGCTCAGTTTTGAGCACTGGAGATATCTGTAGCCAGAGACGTTGTGTTTTCAGGTTGTCACTCAGACAGTCCGTCCCGTTCTCATGAACACGGTATCTCAAAAACACCTCAGGGGAACTTCTTCCAATTTGGCACAAATGTCCCTTTGGACTCAACGATTAACTGATTAGACTTCGTTGTCATAGGTCAAAAGTCAAGGCTACTTTGACCTTGTTTTGTTGATTCTTGTGAACACGACATCTCAAGAACACCTTGAGGGAATTTCTTCAAATTTGGCACAAACGTCCACATGTACTCAAGAATGAGCTAAAGTTGTCAAAGGTCAAGGGTCAGTGTGACCTCACAAAACTGGCTTATTATGGCAAAACTTAATACAAATGTATAACAGGTTGAAAAAATTAAGGTCAAAGGTCAGCTTGTCTGTGACATCATCATGCTTTAACGTTATATCTCAGGAACAGAAGGGGAGACATTTGGTCAGATACTGAATTGATGACTCTAATCTTGAAACTGTGCTGATTGTATAGATCTTCTGTGTGTGAAGCGTCCATGTTTTCACTGACATGGATGGAGACGGTCAGAGACACTGGACTGGTGGGCGGAGTCATACAACCACAGGCTTTGATTCTAAGACTTAGACCTATTCCAATAATCCTACCTACATTTAATTTCGACCAAAGTGTCATGTGTTGGGATAATCTGACTTCTCTCACCGCACAAGATAACCACCGCTGCTACAAGTGCCAAAACCCCTCCAAGCTTTGAACATGCAACAGTTTCTTTCCTTTAAAAATAAGTCTCTAAAGAAGCTGGCATTTCCTGGTGGATGCACAGACTAACAAACCTGTGTAAAGTATCGGTGCTTCGTGTTGCTGCTTTGGCATGAACTGACAGCTGGTGAAGTGTGTGTGCACACATCGACGTGCTGCATATTCAAAACAACCACTTACGGTAAAAGATTATGTGACGTTCTTCTGATTACATTTTAATGTCGATGTTTTTTTCCTCTTTAAAAGATTTGATGTGTTTTTCGACGCCAGGCATGTTTCATGTTTCTGTATTGGAAAATTATGATTGAGTCTCATAATCACATAATAAATGCTCCCATACGGGCGCACACATCAAGTGCCAGACTGCAGCAATTTTCCTCACACTCAAATAGAAATAATAGTTGTTTTAAGCAACATTAGAGCAACATTAGAGGCTGAGACAGGACATGTTTCAGGGCAGTCTAAGTAGTGGTTGTCACTGCGGGCTCTTAGTTCTTTAAATAGACATTCAGCTGTAAGTGGAAATTAAATTATAGCAGGTAAGCAGGCGTCAAGCGTCTGAATGCACCTGCTGGAGCCTGTCAGTATACTGTAAAGAGCTGTGGTGGAGCAGAGGGTGGCTGGACAGCTGTTGCTTCCTCAAAACTTGCAACATGTCATTAGCTGGTGGAAAGCTAAACACAGACATTATCAAGACAGACTCACTGAAAGTTCAGACAAGTACAGAGACTGCACTGTTTTATCAGTGTTAAAGGCATACTTCACCTGCAAAATGACCATTTTTATATCAGTGGCTCATCGTGTGCTACTTTGAGTTTGTGAAGAAAACTTGTTCATGAATTGAAGTAAACGCTGACTGGTTGAACGGTCTGGATCAGAACTCTCACACAACTCCTGCAGTAAAATCCAAGTCTCATTTATCCAGTCGTATGCTCAGTGCTTTACGAACACATGGGTTGTGTGACCCATCCACCGCTCCAACCTGCCTCCTCACAGAGATTGCTCACGACTGCTCCCTTGTTGACTCCATGCATTGGTCATATGATTGCAGCTTTTCAAATTACGTGGGATATTTACGAATTTGTGTGCAAAGCATTTCTGAGAACAGCCTGACTGTAGTTTGTCAGCTCTGCGTAGTCGTTTTTTCTTCAAGTGTAATATATGCTCCAATTTTAAGGTGGTGTAGATGTTGAGAAGAAATAAACCTCAGAGAATATATTACTGATTCGTTCCTTCACCATTGTTTAAATTTCTCTGTAGTCTCCCATGGTCGTGTCTCACTTGAACTACACTGCCTCCATGATCTCTATTGGTTCAGCTGTGTTTCACCAAGATCCACAAGTTGTCCGTAAACATGCACAAATACAGACAAAATGAACACAGTACAGACAGAAGGCTCCATCCGTCTTTGTATTTAACGTTGAGCATAAATGAGCCCTTAGCAGCTCGTGCTGACTGGACAGAGAGAGCAGGAGGAGAGCGCAGCAACAGCTTATCAGTGGCGATCAGCAATTAGCCCTCCTATCCACCCACCCTACCATCACCAATAGATTCTGATTCTGTAGGAAACACTGAATGCTCATAATAATAGGCTATCTGAGAAACCATCACAACTATTTCTGCAACATTTTCATATCTCAACGGGCATTGCAACTTTTGCGAAAAGCTGCCATGAACTCAGACATTTCAGACCACAACATTCCCCAAAACAGCCCACACAATCCTGGAGGGACTCTGAAGTTTCAAACTTCCATTACATGAGACTTGAATTATGCTGCACAAGTTGTGTGAGAGTTTGTGAATGGGTGTTTTGAGGTAGTTAAATGTGGACCCTGTTTTCTTCTATTCATGAAGAGTGTTCTATAGTTTTCTACCTTTTTTGGATTCTTTGATTACTGTGGAGACGTGAGAGAAATGCACAAATTACAGGTAACACAAATGTAACTGATATAAAACATAGTCATCAGCAGGTGAGGTGTTCGTTTCAGGACGGGGCCTGTCTGTACAGAGGACAGCGACACTCTAACAGCTGTAAACATGCTTTTAGACAGCAAATAATTGTAAAGGCAGGCCACAGGGGCGTTCACTATCATGGACACACTGCTATTTTCCACTGCTGTCTGAGTGGTTGAACTTTGTGACACCATGTGACCATGGCAACCACATGATACAGGAGCTAATTTCACTAACACCAGTTCACAAGGTTCATTAATTGGTGTTTTAAAACAAGTGATGCACGACAAATCTGAAGTTGTAGTAAAAAGCATAATTAGTAGATGTTGGTGTTGTTTTCAAGATGTCTGAAGGTTGTTGGTTAATTTCAGCTCAGTATTTAATACAATCTCACCATGAAACACTTTGGTCTTTGTGCTAAACTCTGCAACTGGATGTTGGCTTGCAGATTTACACATCAGGAGTGATCACATAGATCAAGTTAAAGAAATGTCTTGGAGCGACATCAACTTCAAAGTTTGATTATCTGGACGCAAAAATGTTTGTTTGTGACTCGACTTACACCCTTGCCCAGCGTCATGGGTGGAAAAAGCTGTGGAATTTGACAATGTCATTTTCCAGGCCTGGAAAAGTCATTGAATTAGAAAAAAAATCACTGAAAGTGTTGGACACTCATGGAATTTTGTTGTTTGTTATGAAACTAATAGTTACAGTAATCCTCCAGGTATAATCTTCCATATGATGTGACATAATGCCATATTAGATAAGACTTTCTTTGCACTCATCCATTGACAATTCTCTCCCTCCCACTCCCACTGCTTCCTCTGATCAGCTGACTCTTCATGGTAAAAAGGCCGTTATCCTTTTCTCATATTCTGAGCCAAAAACCTTAACTTCAGTGGCACTTTAACTTGTTGTCTTTGATGGCGACGGCAACCAGATGCGGTTCACAAGCGTACACTGTGACCTGTAAATGTTGGCTTGTAATTTAAGCTTTTCATCGAGCTTCTCAACAATAAAATGATGAATATATCCCTCCAATGCGTAGTTTAGGCCCTTTTGGTTACTTCTCAATGACATCTGATCGTTATGTCCCCAAAAATCATCAGTTGCCTCCTGTGAAATGCCGTGTACTGTGACACCTGCCATAGCGCCGCTCACTGAATGTTGATAGTTTGGAGGGGGCGTGGCTTAGCCATAGGTCAATTGTCACGCCCTCCTCCACCCTGTTCACCTCCACCCATTGTATCCAGAGTCCAGGACAAGCTCAACAAAGGCTCATTCCTCGTCATCACCCTCCTTATATGAAACTATCTCTAAGGGGTCTAATTGCAAAAGACTTTCCTCATTTTTATTCTTATACGTTTTATCGTTTTAACATTGACAGTGCGATGCACAAGTTGCATCGAAGGACCTGCAATGTCAGGTAGGGCAAATCAACATATTTGATGCTTGATACAAATGGAAAATTTGCATGGTTCTCATTTTCTGTGACTTATACCAGCCAAGCCCTCTGCTTTTAGATGACACATGTATATGTGTTGTAGCATGGCGTTTGTTATGGGAAGCAAGATTCTCTTGCAGTATTGTAACCAGGCCAGCAAGTGCTTTTACAATAAGCACAGTGTACATTCAATGTAATGAATGCACTTGAAACCTATTAATAATACAATAAATACAGAGATATAACTTGAGAATAAAACAATAGCAACATATATTTAAGACAAATGTAGCATATAGGAAACAAAAATATCCACAGCATCCACAGTCCTTAATTGCTGCTATGCAGTCATGCTTTCTTCCTGCAGCTGGTGGTATAAATGTCCTGTATCTGACATCATGGTGATCCAGTGATTTTTGACACTAAGACCACAAGGCAGTTCCACATGTCTAGTTGAAGAAGGACAGCACCGTGGACTCACCAGTAGCCCGCTGCGTCTTCCTCATTCCTGCTCGAGTTGGTGCCAGTATACCTTAAGTTCAAACACAATGTCTTTCTGTGTTCCCAATGGTAAGTTTGGGACACTTGGTCTGATGTCCAGTAGAGTCTAGCGGTCATAAATAACTGCAGAACATGTGGAGTGTGCGAGGAAGCTAATAACAAGAGCTAAAACTACCAGAAGGGAGAGAGAGGTTTGCAGCGTTCTGGCCATTCTGGCCAATCCTCACAAAATGTAAAAGTCAAAATTAATTGTGCTGTATTGTAGAGAGTACAGAGACCCTGCAGGGTCACAGAGATGTGTTACAGCAGAAGAGCAGCAGTTACACTCTGATCTGAGCTTCCACAAACTGAAACAGATATTTTGGATGGAGTAGAGACCACTGTACACATGCATCATTAAAATGGAACAGTCAATAATGACTATTCAATTTGATCACCCAAGCAGATAATTAACTGAATGCTTCTTATGCTAAAATTATAATTCCCTCTCTGATAATGGCTGCTTCCTGTGCATCCAACCACACCAATCTATCTGACTGTGGCCATGAGGAAAATAAGAAACAAAACAGGGTGTTGAAATCGAAGCATGTCGGCTTCAGGGGACACAAACGGGGGGTCTGGTTGCCCTCTCTGAAGAAATTTTGAGCATCCCATACTTCATTGTCTCCCCTCTAGTGAATTGTTATGCACCAATGTCACCGTGCTTCCTGTTTTAATCAAACATAGTTGCTTTTTCTCCTTAACGTTTCATGGCAGACTGCAACCATTGCTTTTGAGGCTGCATGTGTGGCATCAACAACTTGTCTAGGGACATTACTAGGTTTATGAGTCACGTTCTAGCAGTTTATCTGCTTCTCCTCTCTGCAAACTGAAGTTTTGCCTCAGGTTTTTCTCATTAGTTTAGGTGGTTTTTAAATCCTTATGTAATCGACATAAACAGCTATTGTACCAACTGTATATTTGCTACCCAGCCAACGTTTGTACAACATTTGTGTGGCCCATGTGAGGTGTAAATGGGCCTCTAAAATGGGCCCTGTATGGGATTGTCCACAGGTTTCATATTGAACATCCCAATTTCCCACATGGGTGGGTTTACCCGGATAAGATGCCCATTTTTGGCATCATGTGTGCGTCTTGTCCATGCTACATAGTGAGGACCATGTGATTTTAGCAACAGAGTGAGGACATTTTGACAGGTACTCACGTCCTCAAAGGCCTGTTTGAGGGTTAAGACTTTGTTTTTGGGGTTCAGGTTACAATTAGGTCTAGTTTAGTGTTAGGCATTCAGTTGTGATAGTTAAGATTAGGCTAACGGGCTAGGGAATGCACTGTCAGTGAGGGTCCTCACAAAGGTAGAAGTACAAAAATGTGTGTGTGTGTGTGTGTGTGTGTGTGTGTGTGTGTGTGTGTGTGTGTGTGTGTGTGTGTGTGTGTGTGGTGTTTCAGACTTCAACTTATCTCAGAGCTCACAAGGGACACCACATCTGTTCTCCACTCATGTATGTTTATCAAGTACGATCATTAATCTGGCACATCATGCCCACATTAGATGTTTTCCCACCAAACTGGGTTAATTTTTATTTGACTGGGTGAGTGAAAATTGTTTCGGGCAGTTCAGCTTGTAAGTGATGACAGACAAAAGCAAAGTCTCAGTTTAATACAACTGTTTTTCTTCTTTTTTTCCAGTTGAACTTTGTGTAAACTCACATTTTCCATTAGAAACGGTGCCAAGTCTAAAATTAGCTTCAGTTTCTGTCTGAACACACTTCGAAACTATTGATTAAATTCCAATGCCAGCTTCAAATGTCTTTTGCTTTGTCATGATTTGTTAATGACACACTATCATCAGGATGCTTAAGTGCCAAAGCATGTAAATAAGAAACACATCAGCATTTTACTTCAACATGCTCATAACATCATTAACATCTGTAATCATGGTGATCATTTATAGTAAATTGATACATTTATGCAGCACCATTGCTTCTGTAATATATTCTCTTGTGAAGTGCTTTGCAAAGTTTTTGCTGCACATTCAGGCATGCACACACACAGTGTTGTACTGGCGCTAACTTTTTCTTCATTATGGATTCAACCACAGCTGCCACTTGTCCAATACGAGTACTTCCTTCCCCACAATAGTCTGAACTGAAGAAGCATTTCAAATAAACAAACAATCCTTCAGTAGACCAAAACATCAGTGTATATGACATTCTCAGCAGATATAAGCTCACTGACACAGTGACAAAATATGTAGCAAAAACTGGAGTACAGAAAGACCAAACGTGTTTAAAGTCTTTCAGACAACAACTGATTTAGAAAGTCAGATATCACTGAGTGCTGTGGATCGAATCTTTTATAGACACGCTAAATATTCTGAGAGTTAACAGCCTCACAGGGCAGCTCGCTATTTGTCTGGTTGCATCTCTCCCTCTTTTTCTCCCCCGTCACTCTCTTTTGTTTACTTGTCTCCCTGACTCTATTCCCCTCCTCCATCTCCTCTTTATCTCCACCTGCAGCCTCTCTGTCTGCACCCCCTGAGTCCATCCTCCCCATCCACTCTTTAATAATGTGTATTAAAGCAGATGCTGCTCCTGCTGTCCAGATGAAGCATTTCCGGTCGTACTGCCGTGTTGGAACGGACAGAACAGAACAAATGGTCACATTAGCTTTACATCATATTCTTGCTATATTTCTTGTGATATTTCTCAAACACGTGTATGTTTAGGTAAAGAAATATATAAGGTTGATTGTCAACTGCAGAGAGGAGTAATGACATCAGTGAGGGGGAAATAAAGATAATTATTATAATCCAGTTTCATAATTATACAGGGAGAAATCTATGAAATAAAAGTGTTCAGTGTTTTTCAGTTGGAAAAAATTCATTCGCTCACCTGCTGATATTCTAGATCTTTCTCAATGTCAATAAATCCCATAAACAGACTTAAATGCACAGTGACTGCATCTACTGACAAGTATTGTGTGTGTCTACAGCCTTGAATATATCATCCTGCTCTGTGCTTTGGAGCTGCACTGTTGTTAAAAACCCATCAGCGAGCAGCGCTGTGTCACTGGGCGACATGTTCCTTCATCACCCTGAACACACACACACACACACACACACACACACACACACACACACACACACACACTGAATCTTCTCCATCACGTGCAGCCTTCATAAATGCTTGTGTTATTGAGAGCTGCTTTGTGGAGGCACTTGTTGCTGGTTGCTTGTCAGTCTCTTTCTTTGAGCCATGCACTCTTCATATTCAGTAACATAAATGTGCTCCAGGTCCTGAAACAGATTGGTGGTGTCAGCTTTGGTCACTGAAACGGTTTTCCGCAGTGTTTACATTTGATTTCTTTCTGTTCAGTGCCATGAAAGCCACGATGTGTCCAAATGACAGACATTGCATTTCTCTTTGGTACAAGCTGCACAAGTTGTTCAGTTGGCTCATGGTGTGTCTCAAATCTGTTAGTTCACTTCCATGTAGTATACTATGTGCACTCTGTACTTATTGGCATAGTGCATGAATTTCGACAGGATAGTGTTGTCTCAAACCAAACACGGCCGTTGTGCACTAACCAGAAATGACAAATTAGCTAGTTGGTAAAATAACATTAGCATTCACGTTATCGTTTGCGGTACCAAATCATTACAGACTGCTAAATTAACCCAATAAACATACTGCTGGTTCCACACTCAACTTCTTGACCGTTTTGAATGCACCATCCGGGTACTCATAGTGCACTGCATTTTCCATACTTCTCAGTGTGAACTTACAGAAGTACGCGATTTGAGACACAGCATCAGTGTTTGAATTCTCCTCCATGTTGCCTCCAGGGCCCAGACTGGAGGGGGCGGTGTCATGTAGCTGCACACGCAGCCGTGTGTGAAGAGAACAGTACGTGATCATACACAGTGGTGAAAGTATTAACAGAAAAAAAAGAAAGAATTAAAAAAAAATACCAACATGGGCAAGATTACGTTGGTTAGTGTCTGAATGTTGGTTTCGATCAACTTTCAATTAAATGTCCGCCCCCAGAATGCACTGTTTCCTCCGGTTGGTTTGCAGTTATTTTTGGAAATTATTGAACCTTTACAGAAAATGAAACTGGACATTTGAGGTGCTGTTAAAGATTGAAGTCAGAGCCTCAGGCAGAGTCATCAGGGAAGATGGGCTAACGAGTTGGCTGGGCTCTGCGCGTAGGATTTGTTGAAAGTAAGAAAAATACAGAACGATAACAGTTTTCCTATGACCCACAGCAGAATGCCCATATTCTCTGATGAGATGCATTCTGGGAACTGTATGAAATAAACTTTGTACTTCGCTTTGTACATTTCTGCAAATAAAAGATACGTTAACGTGTTACTTTATAGTGGATGTGGGTACACTATGTTTCAACAACGCTTTGGTGAACGTGTGATTTAGGAAACTACTTGGTTATGTTTCGGACGAGTTCATTTTGACTCAATGCTTTCAACTATGCAACAGAAATGGTCCACCAGTGCCTACATCGTTTTTTTTTTTGCGTATTGTGATGTCATTTATTGGAGTTCCTGCAAATGTTTCACATCGCTAAAATTTGCAACCTAAGCTAAAGTTTATGTGAGTCCATAATAATCTATAATAAAAGTATTGGAATTGTCATTAAAAAACAAAACAAAAATAAGTTTTCAGATTTTATCAGATTTTAATCAGATTTTACAAAGTAAAAACACAAACTCCTGGGGGACCCCAAGGCGTTCCCAGGCCAGACGAGATATGTAATCCCTCCAGCGTGTTCTGGGTCTGCCCCGGGGCCTCCTACCAGTGGGACGTGCCCGAAAAACCTCCAGTGGGGGGCGCCCAGGAGGATCCTGATCAGATGCCCGAGCCACCTCAACTGACCCCATTCGACAAGAAGGAGCAGCGGCTCTACTCCGAGCTCCCTCCAGATGTCCGAGCTCCTCCCCCTATCTCTAAGGCTGAGCCCAGACACCCCACGGAGGAAACTCATTTCCACCGCTTGTATCCGCGATCTCATTCTTTCGGTCACTACCCAGAGATCATGACCATAGGTGAGGGTTGGGACGTAGATGGACCAGCAAATTGAAAGCTTTGCTTTCTGGCTCATACATACTTTACGTTTGCACTGTGAATAAGGTAAAGTTACATAAGGTGTTGATGTGATGACGGAGGACAGACGCCTCAGCCTTCTGTTGCAAAAAGAAGGAATGTTTTAGATATTATGGTTTTTATTTTAGATCTCTTTAAATGAGTTCATGTAATAAACAATCTCCCACGGCCATCTGCAGAAGGTCCATTTTTTTAAGGGATAAAATAGTTTGTTCTGGTGGCACGATCCCAGCATGAAAAGCACTGGGCTGAACAGCAGCAACTGCACAGCAACAATACTGTAATATGTTCTAATATAATGTAGTTTAATGTGAGCTGACAGTGAACATCATGTATAAGAGTAATATTATCTGACAGTAGTTTGAAATGAGAGGGGATGAATCAGATTAAATTGTATCATTGGGGATTTTCAAATGGTCTCATCACTGAGCGGTTTAATTAAAGCCATCACACCTTCAGAGGCTGAGCAGTCTAATAAATGAGAAGCTCTTTGTGGAGTGAAACAGGAGCCAATATTTCCTGAACAAATAAGATTAAGGGAATGACTGTTAGCCCTGTAACTACTCGTCCAATCACAGCCTCACATGGAAACTAAAATCGTCGTCGGTGGGTAGAGGTAAACTTTGCTCTACGTCACTTCTCATAGTCTGTTTGTACAGGGGGCGGCCAGGACACAGCTCTGGGCCTGGGGCCAAGGGGACCAGTGAACACTTTAAAGACTTTAATTAGCAGAGATCAGAGGGTCACAAGTTTTGGTCTCCTCCCAGGGAAAAGTCCTAAAGAAGCAAACTTCAGACAGGATGAGGTGTGTTTTATCTTCTCCTTCTTCAGTCCAGGAGAGACGCTGACTGAAGTCAAACTGAATGACCTTAAATATGGAGGAAGTTCTGAGGAAATGTTTTGATGCTGCTTGAGTAAAGTTTGTCTTATTGGCACGATTAGCAGGCTGTCAACATGAACACAAATGCAATGAGGAGACAAAATCTGTTTATTGAACTGAAGATGACACGAACATAAACAAAGTACAGTATCGCAATCAATGTGTGGACTGGATACTGATTCAATTTAATGTAAATGAACCCCAGCCATACACGTGACAGTAAAGCTGTAACCAGGCAATAAAGAAAGGAAACAAAATCAAAAACCAAAGCGTCTTGAAAAATGAATTTAAATCAGTTGAAGCCCGAACACATCAGTGATTCAGCACATAACTATATTTATGAAATAAGCATCACCCTGGTGGTGCAGACATATAGGATGACATGAGCTCCTAAATAACCTTCAGTTAATGCTCACTGCAAGAAAAACATGTTGCACCATAAACATTTTAAAGCACCTATCAACATTATTGATCTGCTGTGTAATACAGAACGGGCTGCGCAGAGAGAGGGAGTGGAGAACTGGCACACTTTGGTAATAGATTTCACTTTCAAACCGGTCGTGGTCTTTTTCTGGTCGATACGGCCTATTTAAACTGTCTGAGATGTATTAATCTCTGAAGTCAAACAACGCTACTTTCTATTAAATCCCTCATGATCAGCACTTCTAAAGAGCTGAATAAGGAGACAGATGGTCTATTTGTATGCAAATACATCACAAATAAAGTGTCTGTCAGCGGCGTACCTGTGAGAGTTTCTGATTTGTGTGGAAATGGAGACGAGCCAAAGTGAGCGATCAGCATGGGAAACCTGAGAAACAAATATCGCTTCGTTCACGACACGCTGAAATAAAGTCCATTTACCTTGTTACTGAAAGTGATTCATTCAGAGACAGGCTGCCAAGGTATAATTTCCACTCTCATCTGCGGTAAATATGTAGCTACAGTCAGCAGCTGGTTCGGAGCTCCAAATGACTAAACAGTACTATCAGTGATCAAACAACACTCAGCCAGCTTCAAACATTGTACCTTATTGAAATCAGGTGTGATTATGATAGCTGATGTTCTTTATGACAGAAACACTATAAAATATCACCAAATAAAGCCATATGAAACATGAAAGTTATGATCCCACTTTCTAGACGGCATATCTCAGCCAAAAACAGTGGTAGGAGTGAGACTCTTACCTTTTATAAAAGATCTAAGTCCCCGCTAACGGCTCCACATGAGGTCGCGAGTAATCCTTTAACTTTTCCTGTCGAAAAATGGCATGACATGACTTGTCACCACTCATCGCGATTTTGGACTTTGTGTGTTTAGGCTGCTCTGGTGCAAAATACATAATAAATAAAAGAAAAACAAAGTTATTTTCGAAAAGTCGAGAGCTTCCTGAATCCGGCAATACCAAACATCACATGGTTTGATGACGTAGTGCACCTGGGAGATACCATTTAACAGAGGAGGAGGGGAGTGAGGATGTCGGTGTCCTGGCGGAGTTACAGAGGTTAAAACTAATTCATGTCTCAAATCAGAATCAAGGCGACAGGTTGTATAAAATAATGTGTGTCATGTCTCCAGCAGTGTGTGACAGGTTTAAGGGCTGCTTTACGAGCACACGCTTACTGATCTTGTCAACAAAAATGAAACATAGATTTTGTCTTAGTTTTTATAATCAAGATCTATTTTTAGCTAAGCATTTTTCATCATAGTTGTCGTCAACAAAATTAACACTGATTGGACGCCAGGTTTCCTTGAGTCCTCACAGCTTACGTCCCTTTTGGTGTCCAGTGGAGGGCGTCTTCTTGATGTATCCAATCCATATCCACTGCCCTCTCATGATGATGGCATGTCCTTGCATGGAATGCTAATGGGTTGGAGAGATCGCTGCCCGTCATTCTGCAGCATTCTGAGCTGTATAGCGGGATAGAAATAACATGGGCATGGTGCAGTAGACGGTTGGTGTTGGTGCACCTGGGAGACTTCCACACATTGTTCAGAATTCTGTCATTAAACACAGTGACTGGCATTTAATTCACAATGGACGAATTGTCCAATGTGGACATGATTCTGAGGACACTAGGCTCTTCGGGGGAGCTGATTTTTATCTATCTGAAAGTTAGGAGGGCATGTGTATAACATCCCCAGCCACTGCTTCTTATTAAGCTCCACATTACACTAGAGGAAATTTCACTTCGAGGAATAGGAGGTGTACCATTTGAAGTACAGTTCAATTGCACGCACACACACACACACACACGTAGAGTGACAATCTGCAGGTTACAACACTCAGTACGTTTACATGGCATTAGAAAAAATGGATTTATTGTGTCAGTCCAACCAAAACCCGCACTAACACACCCAGATAATGTAACTGGGAGTCAAATTCCTCCTGCATGTATGCAGTCAAACAAGCTTTTCTCACTCTTTATGTATTGCCACAGATGGGTTACATGTTACATGTCATAAAGATGATAAAGGAGGCCTCTGACACTGATGTCACATGCAGAGGGGCGTGGCAAAGCAGCACGGCCGTATTTGAACAGGCAAAAGGCAAGTCACTTTATCCCTGACTCACAACTGTCCCTGTAACTTTTTAAAAACGTCCTGACCTATTAAACTGAGCCTGGCTGAGCCTCAACACAGGAGAAAACAAATATGGTGAGGTTCGACCCACTGTCTCAATGAGGGTGTATCCGACCTCTGTTCATCACTGAAACCTGCTGTGACAAGGCAGCATTCAGAGAGGCCAGACACTGTCTGCCCACGTCCACTTCTATTCATGGTTCATAGTGTCTGGCTGGATTAGAGGAGCCAAATATACAAAAGAATATTGAAAATGATAATAAGGCAAAAGACAAATAAGACGACTGAAGATGAGTAGAGCAGAGAGGAGGACAGAGTGTGTGTGTGTGTGTGTGTGTGTGTGTGTGTGTGTGTGTGTGTCTGGGAGAGATTGGAGAGTTTTGCTCCTTATCTCCAAAACTGTCTCCTCTGCGGAAAAAATATGAATTATATAACTGGATTTTGTTTTTGAGGAATTTCTGTTGACTAAAGCAAAGCATACTGAACAGGACTCACTTGTGCCTCTGGGTCACAGCAGCTTCTCAATTAGTGACTGGCCATCTGATTCTTTTCACAGTTCTGATTGCTTCGAGTTGAAACACATAAATTTATCAAACAGTTTGAACCTTTTGAGTTTTGATACATTTTGCAAAATATGGTGTTTAGTTTAGTGGTGTACCAGTCATGTATAAGTTTACATGAATTAAGCTAATATTCCCTGTAATGCATTTCAGTATCCCATGTAGGCCATGGAAGATTCTTTGAGGGCAAGTACCACTGCAGACGTCTCAGTAACCTCTACAGCCCTGTGCTGCAATCATATCAGGTCAGAAAAATGAGTCCCTGGTCATATTTCATGGCTCACCTCATCTGTTTCCTTTGCTCTTCATCATCAACGTGCTGTTTAAATGCTGTGAGCAATAAAATACAACATATGAAACTCTCTCTGGGTTGGCAGAGTTACTGCCTAAAGCAAAGGGAGTTCAAGTATCTCAGGATCTTGTTAACAAGTGAAGGTAGAATGGAGCATGAAACGGATCAGCGGTTTGGTGTGGCGTCTGAAGGGGATGTGGGCGCTCCACCAGACCGTCGTGGTGAAGAGGGAGCTTTCAATTTACCGGTCCATCTACGTGCCAACTCTCACCTATGGTCATCACCTCTGGGTAGTGATGGTAAGAATGAGATCACGGAAACAAGAGGCTGAAATGAGTTTCCTCCGTGCGTGGCTGGGCTCAGCCTTAGAGACAGGGTGAGGGCATCAGATATTCTAAGGGAGCTTGAATGAGATTTGCCAATCGTTGCATTGAAAGGAATCGTGATCCATCAGCCGACTCCCTTCCATCGATCAGCTGGTGCAGCTCAGATGTGAGCGGAGCTTGACATTGTCCTACCTGTCCTACCTAACGCTATGCTCTTTTGTCATTAGCCATGTAAACAGTTTACTAGGAATGTTGTCTTTTTTGGAATAAGGACAAAAACCAGAATATTTTGTGCATGTAAACATAGCCATTCATGCACCTCTTTCATCCCACACACTGTGACGTTGACCCTGATCTGAGCTCCACTAACGCCCAAACTTTACACAACAAAACGGCCATTCAGGTCAGGTTGATGAGCTTTAGAGTGCAGCCATGTCACAGTTCAAACTGAAACTCAACGTAACGGCCAGCTCTTCCTGATGCTGGCAGTATAGATTATATTTAATAGGTTAAATGGTGGACGAAAAGGTCATGACTCACTCATAGGGCTTTATGGTGGGGAAAAGGGTTAAAAGAAGCTATGTGGGAATCTTGTGTAAGATTTCCATTAAAACCAAGCACTCCAGCAGCTGATTTCATTGATTGAACCTCTGCGGTTGCGGCTCAATAGCTCATGGTTGGGCAGGCAGATTCGAAAGTTGGACAAAGACATAAGTGAAATACATTAATGGGAAAATGTGGGGAAAAAAGAGGCCAGATCTATGAAGCAATCTGGAATCTGACTGCTCTGGCTTTCATCTATTGAAGCAAAGTGATGTCTGCGGGCGGCAAACCATTTCCTGCTTTAGATTTAGAGTGATCCAACCTGCCTGTGAGTCAGCCGTGCTTCAGTGTTGCTTGGATGAGACATTTAGGAATCATTGGGTCGAAGATGATGTTCATTACATACCAGGGGAAAGCCTTATTGATCTGCCCGCAGCCTTTATGAAGCAGAATGGGACTTAAATCACCTGTCCAGCTGCACTGCACTCGGCTCCAAGACAGATGATTACTGTCTCTGTCTGTCCACGTCCATCTTTCTCTTCTCCTTCTTCTGCTCTTGCACACCTTACAGATTAGTGCCTGAGATTAATGCCTGTGTGTCTCCTGTTTAATTGTTTTTTATTGGTTATATTTAATTCCTTAATCTATTGGTTGAACCCTCTTAAAGTGGATTAATTATTTTTGCAACAGAAAGAAAGAAATCACATTGTTCACGTCTGATAACGTCATTATGCTGCAAGTGAGACAAAAGACGTTGAAAGTGTGCAGTGACACCTAGGGGTGTAACCATCCATCGATCTGGATCGATATATTGATTTAATAATTAGTGATCCAACATCACTGATGCAAAGTGAAAACATCGATCTATACTGTCATCTCTAGCATAGGCCTTTATTTTGAAAGTCTGTGTCACTGTCATACAGCAGCAGGTAGACAACGAGCAGCCCAGAGACGATCAGGACAACGTTATTTACTCTGGAATAAATCAGCAGAGTGAAAATAATTTGGATTTTGGAGAAAATAAGGATCAACAGACAGAGCACATGCTCATTACACTGAGCAGTGCTATATTCATTTTTCATTCATTCATTTTCTGTAACTGCTTATCCTCTTGAAGGTCACAGGGAGCCTATCCCAGCTGACACTGGGTGAGAAACTCCGCACGGAAGGGCTTCCCCCACTTTGGGTTTGAACCCTCTTGCTGTGAGGCGACAGTGCTAACCACTACCCCACCGTGCCGCCATCGCTTTTTCTTACATGTGCTCATTACAAAAAGCAACAATGGGCATGTGGAGATTGAGAAGATGATGTCATCATTTCCCAAACCCTCTGAGTTTGGAAAAATCTGCACCTTATAAGGTGTTTTAAAAAATCTGTTTTAGTGATTTAAACTCTGTTTGCATGTGAATGAGAGGCCTTAATGCAGAGGAGACTCTGTATCTGTATATGTGTAGACAGGGCTTGAATTCATTATTCATCTTATGCTCACTTTATTTAAAACTAAGTTACTTAACACATCTTTTGAATGTATTAGGGAGTGGCTACATTTTGCAAGGCAAAGTTGTGACAGGCATTTTTTTTAAAATTCATACTACATACTACATAACAGTGCAATGTAACAGTTTATTAAAGTAGACCTTCATTTTCTCAGTGACAAAGTAAAAACAATCAGAGCTAAAGTATAAAACTGTGTCATCTGCATAAAGATGCATATTACAATCAGACACAGGAGAGAAAATACAATTATACAAATGGTAATGAGCCTATAATTGATCCCTGTGGTACACCCTCAGTAAGGATCCAGGCTGGACAGATTAAGAATAGCTATGACTAATGGGTATGACTAATGAGAATTCTAGCTTCTCTTTGTTGTCGTGCAATTTTCAATTACAGAGCATCAAAAGTCAATTATCTGTCTCCTTCACCGTGCTGTCCCTCTGTGTCACTGACCAGCAGATGAATTACTGCAGCTAAACTGTCATAGAAAACATATTAGAGTTGTCATGAATATATCAAGAAAACAAAGGATTTTTGTTTCAATATTTGTCTGGATTTATCTTAATAAAACAGCTGTACTGATATGAGAGAGCACTCGGTGAGATTTCTCTCTTTTTGCAGAATCTGAATCGAGTGTGATGTGGTTCTGATTCACTTAACACCATTGTCACATTGTATCAGACACTCACAAAAGCATTCAATTGTATTTCCACACCAGGACACTTTGCAGTGATTCAGCCGAGGCAGCCAAAGGAAATATCAGAGTGAGAGCGACTGTCTTCCCCCTACACCGGAGGAGTTTAGGATGAAAGGAAAACTTTGCTAAAAGGGAATTCACATGGTTCCTGGATAATTTGATATGACTTGATATTTATGTTTTCAAGCTCAAAACATTCATAACCAGAGGCAACATTGTGTCACATCAGCATGTCACAATGCTGAATGAGCCATGAGTTACAGCCAGACATCCTTTGAGAGTGCCAGCCCAGTTGCCAGAGGAGAATGCTGGCATTGTACATTTCTGCAAACCTCAAATAAGCTGCAATTTCATAGGAATCATTTCAATGTTTCTGAAGTGACGCAGCAATTAGCTGGAGGTGGAGGGGATTGTAGATTATATGACACTTGGGTGAGATCCCTGTTTAGCAGCAGACCAGTGTTCGATACAGACAGCAAAACCGATTGTTTTTTAGCATGTCACTGATGTGGTTTCAGCGGCGTTTTAGTCACCAAATATGACCACGTTAATCACAGCATTGTTGAAATGTAAAGTTTAAACATATCTGTTGCATAATAACATACAAATGTTACAAATTCGTTGTTTACAGAAATGTAGATTAGGTTGTAGAGTACATAACATTTATTATTCTAAGAAAGAACACCTTCAAAATAAGACTGTGCGGTCTGGTTTGCAGAGCTAAAACAACTAGACAAACTTTTTTTTAAATGTGTTTTTACTTGCTGTACAACCAATTGCCCTCCAGGGACAAATTGAAGTTGAAGTTAAAGTAAATCAACTGGTTGATTGGCTTAAACTTAATCTCAAACTTCTGATAGAAGATTCATATTTTCACCCCAACTACTTTCTGACATAAAAGTTGACAAATTAATAGGGAATGAATATAATCATTGGATGCAGCCCAACTTTGTGTTTGAAATTAAACTCACAGGCCACTTTATTAGGGACACCTGTTCAACTGCTTGTTAACACAAATAGCTAATCAGCCAATCACATGGCAGCAACTCAATGCATTTCGGCATGTAGACATGGTGAAGACGAGCTACTGAAGTTCAAATGGAGCATCAGAATTATGAAGAAAGGTGATGTAAATGACTTTGAACGTGGCATGGTTGTTGGTTATTTCAGAAACTGCTGATCTACTGGGATTTTCAGCACAACCATCTCTATGGTTTACAGAGGAGAAAATAGAGAAAAAAGAGAAAATATCCAGTGAGCCAAAATGCCTTGTTGATGCCAGAGGTCAGAGGAGAATGGCCGAACTGGTTCAAGATGATAGAAAGGCAACAGGAAGTCAAATAACCACTGGTTCCAACCAAGAAGCAGAAGACCATCTCTGAACCAACAACACCTTGTTCAACCTTGAAGCAGATGGGCTACAGCAACAGAAGACCACACCGGGTGCCACTCCTGTCACGCTCCATATGGCACTTTATACTACAGAGGTTATTCTGTGTGACCTATCTGTGTTTTATCATCCTCCTGGGTGACCATTTTTCCCATAGAGCCACATTATAAAAGTGATGTCTGTAAAACTTGACATTTTAAACTGTAAATAAGGTCAATAATTACTCTTTGTTTATAACCTTTTCCTCTTAAATCTCCACAGGTGCCTGTGAGATGAATCTCTTCTAGTCACCACTCCCTTTAATACCATTTGTACACAATAATGAATCAGACTGTTTCTCCAACACATCAGCCTTGGATTTTGTTTTCCTTGTGGCTTATAAACTCTCTGCAGCTCTCTGACAGCCACGGCTGCCTGATAGACTGCTGATTGCTGTTTCGCTTGCCCGTTATTATTTGCCTATATTGCCTAATAATAATCATCATTTTCTTTTTCTTCTTTGAGGTCATATGCATACTTATACACCACTTCACACACACTCAAGAGTGTTTTTTTTTCTTTTCCCTTAAAGATGCAGCAACCAGACTATTTGGGAAAATAGCCCTACATCTCGTATTCAATCATCTTCACTGACCTGAGCCCCTCACACACACACACACACGCACACACACACACACACACACACACACACACACACACACACACACACACACACACACACACACACACACACACACACACACACACACACACACAGACACACACCTACACACATGCCTCCATTATCCCCTCCTATTTCACAGGACTCCCATTAGAGGGCTCCAATTGTAATGAGACAGTTATGAATAAATTAGCATGTCATTGGTGAAAAAAAAAAATCACACAGAATCAGTTGGGCATGGATTTTGGAAATTATGTGAGCCCTGTGTGTGTGTTTGTGTGTCTTTCCTCTTTGTCCACATGGAGACACAAAGTGTTTGTGAAATCACCACCAGCAAAGTCCTCACTGAGTCTAGCTAACATGACTGCGAACCAGTTTCTATTTTGAGAAACTTTTTGGCTCAGTGAATAAGAAGAAAATGTCCAGTGGAGTTTGAAATGCAGTTTCTGTGTGTGTGTGTGTGTGTGTGTGTGTGTGTGTGTGTGTGTGTGTGTGTGTGTGTGTGTGTGGCTGAACAGGCAGAGGACGTGACTCTGTGGTGATGGAGCAGCCTGTCAGTTAAAAGAGCATTTCACCCAAAAAATTCTGTCCTTTTGTTTTCCACTGTGGAGCTAATCAGATTTAAAATTCAGAGAAAAAACAGGTAAAGTAGAAACAAAGTTTATTGCTTTGTCCTTGAAAACAGAGTTCAGCAACCGGCTGGCTGTTGAAAAGGAGCAACAGAAACCAAAAAAGGGCAAAGCATGCAAGCGATGGGTAAGGGGCCACACATGTCGTATTTTTTTGCCCTCAAATCAAATGTCACAGAGACACTGCAGTGGCACGCATGCGCCTATTTTTGAGATGAGATACAGATTTCTTTCCCTTCATCTGTAAATATCAGTCCGTGGTAAATATGGAAAATAAGTTTTTCATTTTAGAGCTGTCAGAGCTTTACATCGGTCCCACGGTCAACAGGCCGACACAAAAATAACGCATGGAAGAAGATCAACTCTGCACTCTTGATTTCAGGGAAATAGGCTGTGATGCCGTGCTTCTAAAGGTTGTTGAGCAACCTCAGACGCAACCTGCTACTGCTGTCTTGAAAGTAGTATCCAGTGCCTGACTTCATGTTTTCCAGGCAGAAAAAGTTAAAGAAAGTGGCTTTGACTGAGCCGCAAAACACTATTGTAGCCATAGCAACAGAAAGCGGGACAAGGGAAAGAGAAAGGCACTTGGAGCAAAGGAACGGTAAATCTGGCAGCACATGCCGAGATGCTGAAATCCACAGTTTATTATCAAGAAGGAGAGAGGACTGAGAAACAGCCACAGAGGAGGTCAGACAAACCAAAATATAAAGAGCAAGGGACATGATCAGGCCAGGGCAAACAGCCGCTTTAACGCCAGTGAGTCTTTTCAGCGGTGGAGATACCTCAGAGAGTTGAAGGGCATGAAGATGGAGGTTGCTCTGTTTGTAATAGAAAGGTGGGTAACAGTAGTTTAGCTGTTTCACAGAACTGAACTGAAGGTCAGCTGTGATTATCGCTGACTGGAGCAGGTATGCTGGCTCTGGAAAAAACATTTTGTCCTCCTTTGTATATTAGTTTGGATGCTGACGCTAACCCTTGCTAATGTTAGGTAACCTTATATCACTCGCTGTGCTGTTAGCTCTGCATGCCGCACAACATTTGCAAAGGATTTAATTGCCACAAAAGCCTAAAAGCACAAGTTTGCTAGTGCAGCGGAGTTATTTGGATTAATGCAGGTGACCTTACCTTCTTTGTTAGCTGAGCCACAAACACATCTCCAACCACTGCCTCTTCCTCTTCTTGTCCATCTTCATCTTCCTCTTCCAACCCCTAGCTTTGCTTTGTATTTGTATCAAAGATAATACATGACACAACATTTCACACTGTCGAGAGCAAAAGAAAAACTTACATTGTAGGTGGTACAACTCAAGTCACCTTAAAGGTTTTTGAGAGAGATTGTCTATTTTTTGACACAAAATATTCTGTTCACATAGTGGAAAAAAAACATTGTAACAGTAACCATTTATTACCTGCGGACACTTTGGAAAATATGGAAACATAATAAATCCGTCAAAGGTTGTGTGCATATTGATGCATCCTGGAAATACTGAGTGTGTTGACAGGAAAACTCCACAGTGCATCTTTAATAAACAGTGTGTGACATCAGCACTCAGCGGGCTCACAGCCAGGGCGACAGAAACAAGTTTTGGATCTTTTATTTTCTCTGCTCATTATGTGTAACTTCAGTCTGATTCCAGGACCGACTGCAGAGCCTTGGCGCTCACACTGGACCCGGTAATTGTTCTCCTGCAGGTTTAGAAACTAAACGTATCTGTGTTTGGTTTAATGAGCGAACAAAGGCTGGCCTTTCCTGCTCCTTTATCTGACCAGTAAACCTGACACTGGCCTTTTCAGCTGCCTAATTAAACTGATTAAAAGTCAAGGAGTCTTAATCACACTGACACAACACTGTGTGCGTGTGTGTGTGTGTGTGTGTGCGCACGTGTGTGTGTGTGTGTGTGTGTGTGCGTGTGTGTGTGTGTGTGTGTGTGTGTGTGTGTGTGTGTGTGTGTGTGGTATCATTGACAGTTTGACTGGCCTGCTTTGACAAGGTGTTACAGGTTAATGCAACCCAGCACCAGTTCTTCCTTCACAGCTCTCATCCTCTCATCTTGCCTCTGGGTCTATTCTCTGTGTGTGTGTGTGTGTGTGTGTGTGTGTGTGTGTGTGTGTGTGTGTGTGTGTGTGTGTGTGTGTGTGTGCTTGTGTGACAGTGGGAAGGACACATCCTTCACCATTTATTCTGGAGATTTTCAAGCTGTGGTTCATAACCCAAAGGTGAACCTCAGACAAATAGTCAAAAAAGAAAAATTGTAGTTAAATAATTAATCTGTGCTTGCAAACCTATTCAAAACACTTTACAGATGAACCATTGGACATGCCCGTGTTTGGCAGTCCTTGCAGACTTGAACTAGCATACATGATGTGACAATTTATTGTCATAGGTTCATATGATATCCTACAAATTTGCTCCCCACAAATGAAATTACGTCGTTCATGTACAGTTACGTTATTAAAGTTATGGAGGTAAGGTTTAGGCAATAAAAGTTACCGGGGCCAGGTTTAGGAAAAGAGCACATTGAGGACACTCCTTAAAAAGGTAACATAGATCCGAACATGTGACTCCAGGGAAAAGCCCTGTTTCTTGTGACCCATCCACCACCTCAACCTGCCTCCTTACAAGCACCCAGGACTGCTTGAATGTTTCCTGTCTTCAGTGCATTGGTCCTGTGATCGCAGCCTTTCAAAACATGTGGAATATGGTCGAATTTGGGTGCATTGCTTTTTATAGGAAAACATACGAAACATTTGTGAGCACAGCCTGCATGCGAAAACTATGCTAACTGCTTCAAATTTAGCAAAAACAAATCCTGCATCTTGAGGAAGTTGTTCAGATTAATGCTGTGAAAAATCACTCACATTAGCTGCAACCATCCGTCTCCATCTGTCACAGGCAACATGCTTGTCTAATGTCTAATGTTGCACCTCTTCATGACTTCTGACCCTGAGCCAACAGCCAATCTGCATGCTGCGGTCACTTCATCACACTTAACAGATAGATCTCCTGACCCTCAACAGATCCATGCAGGCCCACCCTGACCCCTGCTGATGCAACCGCTTCATTCTTTGACGTCATGATTATCTTATTATCTAACTGGGGCAAACACTGTATTCTGCTGCGGCTTATCTTCAGTAAATCTTAGCCTGTTTTTCCATAAAAATCTTGCAGCTGCACATTTAGTTTTATCAGAGTGAAAACCCAGAGCGTCGGACTGTGTTCAGAGGCAGTCCTCTCTCTTCCCTCCATCTGTCCTGTTGGTGTTTAGTGTACCAGGCAATGAGGCAGAGAGACCATTAAAAGCCTCTCCAGGGAAAGTAGTGTTTTGAGACGTCAGAGTTCATTGGCCAGTTCAGCTATTAGCTACAGTATGGGAAGAGGACGTCACAGAAAAAAAAGTGCACACACACACACACACACACACACACACACACACACACACACACACACACACACACACACACACACACACACACACACACACACACACACACACAAAAGCTGCAAGCAGTGATGATCGAGCCCTTGCACCTTTACACATGTTGAGGTTACTGGCAGTATGCAGGCTGATGCAGCTATTCATTTCTGTGAAAGCGAGACACTGGGTGCGGTTACATGATGGCTTCTCATTGAGAATGAAATAAATCTGAATGAAATCATTGGGAATTAAAGTTTTTCCAGGTAGTTTACATGATAAATATTCACTCCGAATGAGGGTTTACACAAGAGATCAGTTTAATCGCCTTTATTCGGGTCCTGGTTTCTGATTGGATAGGGGGCGGGGCAGATGTTATGTGTTTACGGAAGAAAACGTTCCGGATAACAAGATGCTTGACGACGCCGTTCTTAGTGCAGAATGAGGGTTTACAAGTGCGAGAAATTCTTTCATTTGGAATTAGAAACGGAATATTCCAGACCCTTACATCGGATTGAATTGTCAATCGCATTGGCCATTTTCATTCAGAATTAGGTGTTTACAAGATCACTTTTAATAGGAATGAACTTTCATTCCGAATGAAAAGGGAATTAAACTGTCCATGTAAACGCACTCACTGTACGCAGGAGTGAGATGATATATCTTTCATTAAGTATGGGCTCTGGAATGACCTATGTCACATTTTGTACCACTTCCTGTGTCCACCTAGTGGTGCTGGAGAACACACTAAATACATCCTATTGCTGTAAATCAACTGCAGACCACACCATGTACATTTCATGGAGATGAGAGGGTAATAGTCTGACAGGGCGTACTTCCTGTTTCCAGTAGGGGGCACATTCACCATGACACTTAATTTACATGTTGATGCATTCAGGCCTGAAGTCTGAGAAAACAATTCAACTTTGGGGCAAATTGGACAAGGTACGCAAAAGCTGGAACACATTCCTGTTCTGGGCAAATAAGGTGTCATCACCCAGCCGACACTTGTATTAAAATGGGCCTGATACGGGACTGTCCACACGTTCCATATTTGCCACATGATCGCCCACATGAGTGGGTTTGGTACCTAGGTGATCCCACAATGACCTATGTGAGGCCCACTTGGGTAAATCCAACCATGTGGGCAACTGGCATGTGGCTGATATGGAACCCGTAGAGAGTCCCATATAGGACCAATTTTTCAGCCCATTTACAACCCACATGGGCCCCACTTACAAATATTGTCTTAGCATTGCAACATCCTTCAAGGTAAACTCACAATCTTGACAAGTGTCATTGAGATCTTGTGACTGTGCTGACCAAATTTGAGGTGGACCTGGTCTCCCTGTGGGTAAAGCATGTGAAGGTATAAAACATGTCATTTCCTGTTGCCAGTTAGTGGCACTGTGGCTGTAACTTCATTTTGGCAGGTAGATGTAACGAGGCCTGGACTCTTATCATGCATAAAGAATTTTAGGCAGATTGGAGTGACAACAAAGTTACAACAACTCTGTTTTATAGCAAGACATGCAAAATGGCCACCACACCCCAGAAATGCAGTTTGATGAAAACTCACAATTTTCATCAGAAAGCATCATCAGGGTCTTGAGACTTTTGCGAGCAAATTTGAGGTGGAGCTGGTCAGTCTGCAAGGAGAAGTCAATGACAGCATAAAATATGTAATTTTGTGTTGCTAGTAGGAGGAACTATATCTATAATTGCATGTGGATGTGTTCAGGGCGGGACTGCCAATAAACAAGTTTTGGGCAGATTGGATCATATACAGTGGAGTTACAACCAACTTCCTGTTTTAATGACGCAAAATGAAAGTTTGACGCCTCACCAAAGTGACACGGTTCAACGAAAACTCACGCTTTGAGTAACTTTTCATGTCGAAGGTCTTTAGATGGTGCAGACTCAAAATTTGAAGCAAAACAGATAAATCTCTAGGAGGAGTTCGTTAAAGTCCGACCACTGTTGATGGCTAAAAATGCACAAAAATTGCCCAGTAAATACAAAATGGCTGACTTCCTGTTGAGTTTAAGAGTATGGCTCCAAGAGGCTTTTTTGTACGTCTTGTGATATTACATGTGACTACTAATTTTTGTACATGTAGGTTATACATACTGTGGGGCAGCTTCATTGAAAGTTTGTAGGGAGTGCTGCAGAACCATTTTTACAAATTAAGTGCGAGACCCATGAAATATAAAATTTTCCACCACCTCTGATGTGTACAAAGTTTCACGAGTTCTCGAGCATCTGAAGCCCCTAAAAAAAAGCAATTTATTTCTTGAAAGAAGAAGAAGAACTGCTTTAATTTCGAGAGCGTCCTTGCCTGTGTTCGGAGCTCAGGCCCTAATGATTACAGACAGCTTTTTTTGTATGTGTGCTAAGAGAATGTTCATTAGTTAGTTTATTGTTGTGCGCAAATTTCAAAATAAAATGCGAATCAGTGAATTTTTCCATCAACTGCCTTTATGTGAAAATATGAATGAGGATGAGTCGACATGAAATCATTAATGGAGTGACTCTGCTGCATCGTGGTGTTACACACCTGCTGAATGAATGTCTCCTCTGATCCACTGGCACCCTGCGGTGCTTTTATCAGTTACCATGGTGACAGAGGAGGGGGCCAACATTTAACATGGACCTCTTGACTCAAACTGGGGATGCTGATGTCACTATGTAGGCCACAGTGAATGACGTATCATGGAGCCACTGTGTAGTGGATCCACAGACAGGATGTAGGCGTACAGTGCATAATATTGTTATGAACCAACAATCGAATACATTATTCTGATAGAGGCCTTTCTTCATAGTCAGTACTTTTGGTTCCTCAAGTACATTCTTATACTAATCCGTTTTTATTTTGACTTGATGTTCTAAATGAAGAACTTTCAATTGTAAATGTAATAATATAAAACTCGGTTCAGGAGCAAAGACCACACCTCAAACACATCCAATTTCCACCCAAAAGTATTTAAGCGTGCCTGATCCGTTCTCTTTCTCTTCAACAGGTTTCTCACATCCAACCTGTCCGATCCCTCCTTGCCTCTGACATCTATTCCTCCGCTCCTTTCTGCACACAGGAACCAGTGGGGGCTCTATGAGAAGCAGAATTCATGAAGAGACAACTCCCCTCTGAGTCTCAACTCCCTGGATCCTCGCCCACGACCCAGAGACCCAGCCTTCATCCCTCGACCCTCAATCTTTCATCTCTTCAACCCTCATCCCTTCATTCCTCACTCTTCTTGCTTTGATCCTCATCCTGTCATCTCTAACCCTACATTCATCCCTCATCCCTGGTGGCTTAAGTCTCACACTCATTTTTGGATCCGTATGCCACTGAGCAACTTTCCTAGGAATGAACAGATGCCTGCCTTCAATGCTGTATCCAGATCTCTTAAGACTTCCATGGGAATATCTGGTTTTGCATGAAAATAGTGTTTTAAAAATACTGATTTACTGTTTCAGGATAAGTGCTTTAAATAAAGGCACACAGGCAGAAGTCAAGTGACACGTTCTGCAAACTGATGACTGTGAAATCCAGATTGAAAGTTTAGAGACAATTATATTGGCTTCAGACGTAAAGCAGTCTGTTATGCATGTTTAGTCGGAACCGCTGGGACTGATTGCCGTAATGCAACAGAAGTCTTCCAAAGAGAAGCAGAAAATAAAGGCGTAAGTGCCAAATTGACTGAGACGCATAAAGCTCTCGCAGAAAGATGCAGAGAGCAATCTTAGATACACCCTGACATTATGTCGGGTACAAAGGAGCAGAAAAATAGCTCTGCACCTCCTCAGCTGCTGCACTAAGAGCTGTTACAGAGCCAATCATAGTCGTGTCTTTTGTTCAAAGAGTGACCGCAAATCAAAAGACACCGTCGAGAGGAATGATAAAAGCACAGAGAGGGAGTGGGAACGTCACGGGAGAGGCTTCATTTGTCCGAGTGCCAGGTGGGATTCCAGGAAAAGCAGAGCCAAAGGGACAGTCTGAAAGCTATCGAGAGAGACAGAGAGTACCACACAATAACCTCAGCATCAGAGAAAAGCACAACGTCACTGCAAACAGAGATCACAGCAGGAGATCCGCAAATGGAAGGTAGGCCAGGCGTTGATTTGATGGAAGATAGACAAGAGAAAACTACAAGAGACGGATGAGGAAATGATCAACTGGTGAACAAAATAACATAAAATAAAATAAAAGTCCCCTCATTAAAAAAACACAACATTTAACCAAACAAATGTATTCTCGTACAATGGTTCGTATGAAGTCCTATGAATTTGCGCCCCACAAATCCTGTTACATCCTTAACGTACATTTATGTAATTAATGTAAAGTTACAGAGTTTATGTTTAGGAAAAGAAACATGGTGAGGATGTACTTTAAAATGACTCAAAGTTCACATGGATCTGTTCATGCGATTCCAGGGCAAAGTGCTAAGTGAAAGTCAGATTTTTTGTGACCCATCCACCGCCCCAACCTGCCTCCTTAGAAACACCCAGAACTGCTCCTTGTTTATTGCTAATTGATCGGTCACGTTATCGCAACCTTTCAAAATATGAGGGGTATGTTCGTACAAAAACATACAAGAAATTTGTGAAACTGCTCAAAACTAGGTCTGTGGCTAATGAAAATAACAATAATTAAGTGTAGCATTAGTTCAGGCTGGACACAGTGTCAGGCTCAGCTCACATCGCAGCTACATCAGCTGATCTCAAGCAGCCCAATCAACTGATGGATCAGCTGATAGATCACATGATTCCTTTCTATGCAACCAATTGGCATATTCAGGGCGCCCTATTCAAACTGCGCTGACCTGCCTACTGTTCATGCTTTCTCTGCTGCCTCCACCCCAGCTCCTCCTTTTTACGTTGTTCCAACTTATCAATGTCATTTCTGTTTGTCGCTGATGCTGCTCTGTTCTGTTCCCACATGGAAGGGCAGGGCAGTTTGCTCTCTTTGCCTCAGGCTTTCCTTCTTTGCGCATGGAAGGGCGGAGGGGTTTGCTCTCTGCGCCTTAGACTTTCTACGTGGGCACATGGAAGGGCAGGGCAGTTTGCTCTCTTTGCCTCAGGCTTTCCTTCTTTGCGCATGGAAGGGCGGAGGGGTTTGCTCTCTGCGCCTTAGACTTTCTACGTGGGCACATGGAAGGGCAGAGAGACTTTCTGCGTAGGCTCTAGAAGAGGCAGAGAGCACCAGCACAGAACCATACCACCAGCTGTATTACTGCAAATGGAAATAACGTTTTCTCTGATGAAAGTGGTCCTGACTGAAACAAAATAAAAACTGGAGCGTCTTCCTCACAGCTCAGTAACAGCAGCAAATGGACCAACATTAAATCCAGTTTATGTAATTGGAGCCTGGCACTACCAGAGCAGAACAACACATCACAAACAGAGGAGCTGTGCCCATTCTGAGAGACTGAATCTGTAGAAAGCATCTCGCACAGCAAGCCACAGAATGTGGTACCATGGGACAACAGGCTGGAGATGGATACATCCAACATCAGATTACAGACCAAAAGGGTCAATTCCAATCTAGCGACAGCAGATAAGAGCTGGCTCGGACATGTGTGGGTGAGATTGCAGTTTGCCATAGAAAAGATTCAGAAGCATGTCAACAGAAATGAATTTCCCAAAGGATTACACAGGACGATGACATCACTCAGAGTTCATCTGGAGGAAAATCTGGAAGCTAAATGCGAGTGAGTTGGTCGCTTCACGGGGAGTGTAATTATTTGAAGGCCAGTAAAAATATATTAGACGCAGCAGGAAGATGAGCATACAGAGGAAATGAGATCCTGTGGAGCTTCAAAGAGAATTTTCAGAAGAAAATATGAGCAATCGCTCTCTGGAAGTTCCTGTAAAATCCAGTCAGGTTCAAATAAACTGCTGATGGAGGAAATAAAAGACTTAGACTTTTCATTCCTTTCAGAAATATACTGTTGTTACTGAAGTTTTATTATGAATGGAACAGGAAAAAGATTTTAAAATGTCACATGCAAGACAATAAAAGCAAAAAGTGACAGAGAACACCTTTACGGAGCTTATTTAAAAGCTGATGTTTTCCTTTTCACTTTTCTTATGTTTGTTGTGGCAGAGACTCAGTTACGGGATCAATAATGTTTCATCTCACTTTTTCCAAACTAAAATGTCTTCTCTAACGAAAACATTATTTGCAGGCAACTCAGAAAACGAAGTGAAATGAGCTCGTCTTAGAAGCTGTCCAAAACCCACCTCCCTTTAAAAAACTAATCAATACAGCAATTTGAGTATTTTTCATTACCTCACACTCACTCCTTCCTTACACACCAGTCGTCAGGTCTGTGTGAGCAAACAGCCCTTTCATCCATTCTCAGCCTGTGAATAAAACATGAGCAGCACAAATTGACTCATCTTTCAGCTATATAACTGTGTTTATGGAGTATTTTGCATTTGCACTTCAGATTAACGATTTAAATCTCCGAGTTGGTGATGAAGCGTCTCATGTTCTTACTCCGTCTAGAGTCAGTTAAACTTGAAAGTGGGATTACTGCATGACAGAATATGTTGGGGCTGCTGACTGAATCACAATCTCATGAAGTCTCTGAACTGGTATGGACTTCAGTTGGGCCATGTAGGAGACAAACATGGAGTAGAGAGGCTCTGAATTAATTATCGTAATTAACCCAAATGTCTGTGAAATTCTCACCAAGAAATTATCGATAGAAGAAAGTGGAGTTTCTAAACTCTCATGGCAACAACATGGGCAGTGGTGTAGTGGTTTTGGGAATGGGAATCACAGAGCATCCTGGTATGTTGGAAGGCTAACACCAGGTTTGCACTGGATCCGAAAGTGTCTTGATGTGTTGTCACGCAGCTGACCATCTGCAGCTGCCTGGCCGTTCACACCAGAAATGCATTTCTCCGTGCTGGTCAGTGACAGCTACTGCTCTCTGCTCTGTTAAAATCACATGTAGAGCTCTGTCTCTGCCTGTGTCTGTGTGTGAGTGTGTGGCTCTGCTTGTCTCTCTTGCTCTCCGTTTAGACACAACTGACAAATATGTGGAAGCATGAGATGCATATTCTGTTATTCATCATTGTCAGATCATTCATATCAACTTTAATATACACTTTGTATTGTTTACAATACATTTCCACTGTGTCTTCCTGCCAGATTCGCTCACAACTTGTGGAAAAAATAGACCAGATGTTGAAACTATCACTGCAGATCACGAGCCAGCCAGGGCGCTCTGCGCTGTGCAGTGTAAAGGCCCATTTATACTCAACATTAAATACAGATCTGGATATGGACGGAGCCTTCTGTCTGTGTTCTGCGTTCATTTCGTCTGTATTTCTGCATGTTTCCATAAAGCTTACGGATACGGGCCAAACGGAGCAGTACCACCGGAAACTGTGGGGGCAGTGTTGCTGTCACTACCCAATACGTAGCTCGAGTGAGACATGGAGAAGAAATAACAATGGCGGAACTTTTTGAGGAAAAGAATTCTCCGTCCTCCGATGTATTTAACGGCCTCACCGACCACCGCCTCCTACAACGCTGCCTCTGTTTTTGTGTTTTATGCAAGAGGTACATTATCAATATCTCCTCCACAGTCGCCATGTTTGTTTTTCAGTTTGTTGTTGTCATAAACTTTTGACTCTGGGCTGCCTCCTGGTGGATATATTGGTTAACATCCATGCCAACGTAAAGGATGCATGGAAGTATGTGGGCAGTGACGGTAACATTGTTTGAAACGGACTTATACATTTCGTGCTAACCCCTGCCCCATCATGCCATGGATTTCTTTCAGTGTAGGTGGTTGTAACATGGAGGATCAGTCATTACCTGTGCGTGCACAGAGTCACGTCGGCCATCTTTCTTTCAGTAATAAGCTGACCTCACTCTCCTCAACTTCCACCTCTCTCCCTGCTGCTCTCTTTCTTCCCTTTATTGTTGTCTCTCTTTGTTGCTTTTTGCTTCTGTCTGGCCGGATGATTTCAAATGTGCAAAAGACTGAGGATGACACTAACAGAGGACCTGAAAGAAAGGGAGCAGTTTCCACAAGAGTAGTCTGCTTTTGATGATTATACTGTTAGACAAGTGCACCAGGCTCATGAAGAGGGTGACATCAGCACAAAAACCTACATGGAGCAAAAGAAGGCTATTAGAACAACAGGAAGCCGGTGATGGAGAAAATACGCCACCTGTATTTAGCATTCAGGTGTGACAAAGTTGCTTTTTGAGCAAAGTGAGGGCAAAGAACAATCTGTGAAAGTGTAGAAGAGAAGAGAGAAGAGAATCAGAAAGGACTTCAGTGCCCAGGATCTGAAACCTCCCAAATCCTCTCCTGTGGCTACAAAACAAACAAGGCTGCAGACAGACAGACCAAATATATACGAAGGTTCAGTTCCTGAAAGATGATTTTATAACCTGATGGTGATAACGCCACCACAAACACTCTTATTATTTACTTCAAAATTGTGAGATGAAATCAGCACTTTTCTCTCTTGTACAATATTCAGTACAACTGGAAACGCAGCCGCTCTTTTCATTTTAGTTCTCAAAGTCAAAAGATCCAGGTCTGTCGACACTGTGGCACCCACAGAGGTTGTGCCAGCTTGAAATGGGCTCATTCTTATTATGTCACGGCCCAGACAAATTGAAAAGTAAAGACTCCCCTCTCATCAACACTGCCCAGCAGACAGAAGAAGAGTCTAAAGTAGAAGTCCAGTCGCCAGAATAAAATGTTGGCATTGTACGTTTCTGCAAATTATGAATATGTTTCATTTGTACGTTTCATAAAAATGAGAGTTTAGATTACGTGTGTGAGCAGGGTTTCTTATCAGGGGATATTTATCCTGAGGGAAACTGCTGTAACATATGTAATGTATATACACTGGCAGAAACATACAATGCCAATGTTTATTCTGCCGTTTGGGTTTAAAGTAGCAGCTTTATTATTTAGCTCATTCATTGAGCTGCAGGGTGGCTGATGAAAAGATAAACTGGGACTAAACCAGCACCGTAAACTCTATGAGATTACATCTTAATAGGACGAGCAGCACGACAGGAGGCCAGTCCAAAGTCACAGTTTTATTATTTGGTTCAATCAAAGAGCTTCAGGGTGAGAAATGCCAAAATAAACTAACTGGACTTTCAGCAGACTCACCGACCTCCCAGACAGGATCAAAGAAGATAAAATTTTATGCTGCTATAATGAGTCCCTGGAGCGCTACAGGAGGAATCAAATCCCACATCCCAACAAACAGTTATATGTTCACTCATTTACAGTTATAATAAAATGATCTCTAAACTAACTCATGATGAATGACTGATCTTACTTACAATCTTCCTTTAAATGTTTAAACAGCTTTTCCTCTTTGAGTATCAGCTCTATTACCTTGTTATTTGAATTTAAACATTCATTTTTGCAAAGGTTAAAGTAAAGTTGTGTTTCCCTTTGTGCACTTAAACTGAGACGGGGAACTTGTGCAGGGACAGACGACATGTTTAGGAGGATTCGGCTCTGCTGTGCGCTGAAAAGGTCTGCTGATCTCCCGGAGCAACAGACTCATCTTACCTCTGATGCCGACACCAAAGTAATGGAGGCATTTCACGGTACATTGCTTGTGTTTGGAGGAGCTCAACCTAAACCCAAACTTTGGACATTCAAATGCTGTTTTTTTCCTCGGGGACTTTTCCAGTTTTTCTACTTTAAATAAAAGAAATGGACAGAGCTGCTTCTCAACAGAATGTTAAAAAAGTTTGCGACATGCACCATTGGCATCCACAAAAACAGACTGAATTAAAATGTATGGAGGAAGAAACCGGTGCGCTGCCTCACTACTACTGCTGAAGTTCAGATGTTTTTCTAAGTTAGTTTAATCTAAAATGAATTAAGAATCAAACCAACTTCCTCATTATATGATATGATGGATTAATCTAATGCTCTGTTGAACGCCGAAACACATCAGTGGTTTTTGGTTCAACAAAATGTTAGAGAGAAACGCAATTTTTGTACTTACAACTAAAGTTCTTTGATTTTTCCCCCTAAGTTTTTTTATGGAAAACAAACATAAAATGCTGCAATGTTGGCAGTTTCATTTGTTTTCTGAAAATTATTTTATTTAAGTTTAGTCAACAAAGATGTAGTTTAGTCTTTGACAAATATTTGTGTCATTTTGATGTTCAGAGGCTGGATTCACTGCTGCTGAGGAGCTAAAATGAGCAATTCATGCAATAATATTCCTTCAATGAACACCAAGATTTAGATGGCTGGCAGCCTACATTCAGGGTTCCCACGGTCATGGAAAACCTGGAAAAGTCATAGAATTTCACAATCAAATTTTCCAGGCCTGGAAAGTCATGGAGTGATTTCAGCAGTGGGGTCATGTGATCCATTCTGCTTGTTTTAGTGGACACTAAAACAATAGCAGCATTCTGGATTAACTGTCATTTTCGTTTAAATGGCCTGTAATGAGAGTGTGAGTATTTCGGCATCTCACTGGTTCAAAAGAGGTCTGACTTTAGCGAGCTTCTGGAGACGAAAAAATGACATTTAATGACCTTGTTAAAATGACAAGTGAAATTTAAATGGGACTCTAAAACCAAGTTTGTAATAGTTTTAATGAGCTTTATTGAGTGCAGTTTTTCTCCCGCTGCTTTTGGTCCGATAAAAACGAATCTTAGTTTTTTCCCTCATTTAGCTTTAAATTTTTTTTACCCATTCAAACATTAATGTCAGCAAGACAGACAATCAGAGCATGCAGTGCATTAGTGGCATTTGGTGTGACTGAGACACACAATTGTGTGTCATCAGCATAAAACTGGTAAGTAATGTGGCTGAAAATGTTTCCAAGTGGAAACAAATTTGATGAGAACAAAACCGGGCCAATAATACTTCCTTGAGGAACCCCAGCATTGTTGAAATGTAAAGTTTCAACATATATCAGCTACAAAATAATGTAGGCTACAAACGTATCCATGGTTGGAAGAAACGCAAAATGCCAACATTTATTCTGGCAGTTGGGTTGTTCATACTGTAGACTGTCAGCTGAAGACTTTGCTTTAGTTGTTATTCCATTTGACCATTCAAATGTTGCTTTAGAACAAGAGTTTGAACTTCTCTTTCTAGCACTATTTTGTCTGTCACTTATCACATGTGTAACTAGGTACAATACTTTGCATGTTTTCCAAGCGCGACTGTTTGTAAATGTTTTTCACTTCTGTCTTTAAGTGTTGTCATTTGAAACAGCTATAAACACCTTTGCTTTTTGATGATGTCTGAGAACATGTCATGTGAAGCAGCTCTTCTCCAGAATGACCCGACTCTGAGTCTTGTTAGACTTTAAACTAAAATGTTCCTCCTACCTAGCACAGTATGTTCTAAGTGATGTGTTGGTGATTGAATTCTAAAGATTTAGGCTCCCGAAGTCTGTGTGATATCATTTTGTTATGTCTGAGATGGGTGGGGGTTCCTTTCCATCTAATACAATGTATGAAATGTCACATGCTTCTTGTACTGAGGAGTCAATGACTCCTGCTGGAAGTGAACAAAAATAAAATATCATACTTTACAAAAAAGGGCTAAATGATGCTTATTTTCTTTGTTTTAATTAGAGAGGAACAATCCATACTTTGGAGTGAGGAGATGTTCAGTTATCAGTCTGCTCTTTCAGCTGATGTTTCCTCTCTCTGGATGGTAACATCTGTAAACGACTAAAACATAAAACGGCTCAAGTGGGAAAATGAGCAGGACAGCTGTTCCTTTATCTACTGCAGCTAATGAGCTATCTGTTGTGGGCCGTCAGAAACACTGATGGCAGAACTGTCAGCTAATAGCTTTGTTCTTAGAAATCCCACACGCTATCATTGGGTGCTGTTTATCTTTTGCTCACATAATGATGTTTATAATGAACATCACACCTCTATTTCAAGGTGTTATCTGACATTATTATCCTGATGAAGTGGGACTGGAGCAGCTGAACGAGCTTAAATGTCCACATTTAAATCTGTTTATCTCGCTCAGATTACTCAGGTGACCCGCGGCCATAATGGAGGCCCCACTGGTTGGTTTTCAACTGAAGTGGGGACTTGAGTCCCGTGACTTTAAGAAATCCAAAAAGACTTACTATTTACTTAACTACCATTGACTCGTGACTTCACTTGGACTTTAAATGAGTTATCTTCCACACAAAATGTTATATGTATATACTATATAAACCCAAAATATGTGTTTATGTTGTTATTTAAACAGCCTGGTTGTTAGAAGCTTTAGATGAAACAGATATCTGCTGCCTAAAGATGCTATAAAGTCACTCACATGGTAAAACATGCAGTTATTCTCGGTTCTCCAACACTGATTTGATGTGCTGTGATTTTCACTTTATTGTCAGAAAAGTGTGCTGCAGCAAAAACTGTACTATAGCCATTATTTATTCAGGAAAGTTTCTCTGGATGTCCAGTTCTCTCCTGCAGCAACGCCCTGACCATAACACTTGGGGTTAATTGGCCGATCACATCTACAGACTCGCAGCTGGGACAGCAACAGGCTTCTATTCATTGTGAATGGGACCTGTTGCCTGCTGAGCTACGGGATTTAAAAGGTGCCCAGTGACACTACAGGGGAAAGTGCTTTATATGTTTTAAACTTCATGCAAACGTTGAGAGCCGATTATACTCATAATGCAGCAGAAAAAGGAAGTGTCAGTTGCCAGAACAAATGTTGGCATAGTACGTTTCTTAAAACTTCTGATACATTACATTTGTGCCTTGTTATGTAGCAGATACTTTCCAACACTGTGGTTAAAGGATAACTTCGGTATTTTTCAACCTGGGCCCTATTTCCCCATGTGTATGTGTGCGTATGATTCATAGGTACAACTCGTTTTAAAATTGGTTCAGTATTGAGGGAGGCGGATGCAGCTGGCAGCCGCGAAACGAGTTATAACGGTAAATGTGGGGGCAAATGTGTTCCGTATAAATTTGTGCGTTAAAAGTGTTTGTTTTTTTTGCCACAGTCCGGCTCATATCTCCAGCGTAATCTCTGTCAACAGCATGCAAATCGTCTGTCTTGCTTTCACTTCCTCTGGGCTGTGTAACGACATGTCACGTGACCTTTGTTGCCGGAGGTAAACAGACGAGCCATGCTCAGAGCCGGTCAGAGCGGAGTTGGTTGTCCCGGAGTACAGTTGAGAGTTTTGCTGCATCGATTGAAAACAATGGTTCGTGTTTGTGCTTATCCGAATTGCAAGAACAGGATGTCGCGCAACACCCCGTACAGCTTTCATAGGCTGCCTTTGTCAGACGGCGAGATGCTGAAGCTGTGGCTAATTGTGCTACAACTGGATGCTAACACTCCTGTCCAGACGCTGTGCCTTGCAGACCATCGGGTCTGCAGTGCACACTTTTCCCGAGATGACTACTGTCAGCCCAAGAGGAGAAGACATCCAATCCCGAAACACTTCTTCCTCAAGAAAACAGCTGTCCCACGAGTAGAGAGACCAGCTACAGACACAGTGGACAGGAGTGTTAGCATCCAGTTGTAGCACAATTGCTGTGCTGCCGGGTGTAAGACTTCTGTCAAGCATCCACGTTTCCGAATATGTGGCGTCTTTGCAGCAACGTCTCATCGGTCATGTGTCCGGACAGACCTGGATGTAAACTGTAACTGTAACTTGACTGGGTGTGTAGATTAAATAATTTGCTGCAGAACAAGTCATTATCCTTGAAGCAGTTAGTATCAGAGAGCCAACTAATCAACCTCCTGTTATGAAATCATAATGGACGTGTAGCTTTTACTCTGTAAAGAAACTCCTTCCTGTTTAAATGCTGCCTCATTAACTGAATAACAAGCATCATGAAGGATTAAATAAACACACAGGAGAGCTGTATTTCAAAGTAAAATGACTCTTAAAAGTGGATATAATTGGCACTGAGTAATTTGATACAAATTGAAAGTGATATTCAGAGCAATATTCAGTCCAAGGTCGGATGATATGCATCTTCATAACAGCAGAATTAATTGCATTTGTGGCGACGCAACACTGAGCTCTAATTGGACACATCGTCTCTGCGGCTAAATGCGTATGTCTGAAAATTGATTGGACTGAAAACAGCTTGTGTTTCTGAATGATTCGATGGAGTGATGCATTCAATTAATGAAAGAAAAAAATACTCTGGAGACGGTGAAAAAGAGGAGGCAGATTATTGAATGAAGGAAGAAAATGACATGTAATTAACTGTTGCAGTAATACGCCACTCCTAAAGGAGCTGTGAATGAATGAAAAGGCTCATTTATTTAATGCACAATGTGAACCAGTCAAACGACCCGTTCTCTCCATTAAAATGACTCACAACACCATCACGTTTATCCACCCATGTTTCCAACAACAATGCAGGTCAGAAATAAGCGGGAAGAAAACTGACCTTTAAGTTCACAGAACACACCTGACATGAAAAATGAGGTGGATGAAAAATACGCTCCTAATGAATGGCCCTGTCACATCTGATTCAGTGAAATGCAAGGTTATTAACGGGAGCTGCGGACCATGATGCTTTTACAGAGTGGGTGAGAAAAATGAGAGCACTGTTTGATCAGAAACAAAAGGGAAATTGAAAAAGCAAACTCACATGGAAAAAAGAAAGCACACGTAATAATCTTAATTTGTTATTTTAAAGTTCCCCTCCAGGCATGATTAAACTTACCCATTAAACTTAATCATCATTATTCATTTTATACATATATATATATATTATTATATTCCATTAACAAACGTCCCTTCATGCTGTAAAATGGCTCAGATGTAACTCTACACCTTTGCGTCATGCTGAAGATTAATCACCACCTCCATCTTCACCTTCTAGAGGACGACACGGGAGTGAATTTTTGCTTCTGTCCCATCCCAATCCCAAAAGAATGACTCGTGCATTATGTTTTCAAATGGTAAAACACAAACTTTTTCAGCATGGTAGTGTATTATGGTAAAAGAGAATATGAACCTTCAGGCCTGAAAACCGAAGCCAGTGCGGAAGTGCTAAAAACTGCAGTTCCTCTAATGGCCACTAAAAAATGGGGTTTTACCCGGTTAGGTGAGCTTTTGCAGGACGTAGCAATGCACGCTTCGGCAAACTTTGGTGACAGTTCGGTGACAAACTTCGGGCTGGTTTGATTTCTAAAGCTTGTGCAAACCAGACTGAATAATACACAAGTATGAAGGCATAGAGAATATACTGTTCATGTTTTCCCATAATTTGTTAATTTGGTTTCAAATCTATTTACAGTACATGGAAGCAGGCGGTCTGCCTTGTAAACCCGTATGGGCAGGGCATCCTGATACTACATCAGAAATCAGACCCACATTCTGAGCAGATTTTTGTGGTTTGACATAATTTGGTCCGTCTAAATACCAATACAGTCAATGTATTCTCATAGAAGGTTTCGTATGATATCCTACAGATTTACGCCCCACAAATGACGTTACCTCCTAAAGGTACAGTTATGCAATCAACAAAGCAACTGAGCTCAGGTTTCGGTAGTGAAGTTACTGTCGTTAGGTTTAGGAAAAAGAAACATGGTGAGGACGAACCTTAAATTGACTCACATGGGTCCGAGCATGTGACTCCAGGGGAAAGTCCTGGGCAAAGTGACCAATTCACCACCCCAATCTGCCTCCTTACAAGCGCTCCGGACTGCTTCCTTGTTTTCTCCCGTCATTGGTCATGTGTTTGCAGTCTTTCAAAATGTGTGGAATATGTATGAACTTGGGTGCATTTTCAAAATTTTCACAACAAGGTCTGTGGATTATCATGAGTATCTGGGTCATGATTTCTGGAAAGAGACTTGAAGAGACTGAATGTAGTTTTTTGAGCATTGAGCTCTACAAGCCAAGTGCCGTCTAGTTCCATTATATCTGATGTCTCCAACACTTGACAACTCACACCAAAACAATTTAGACTGATAAACAGCACCACAGGTAAGAGGAACAATATGTAGTATATTTTTGATGTTGGAGTGAACTGTATCTTGAAGCTAAGTATAGAAATGCTGGAATTTTGAAAGACATTTTTTAAAATTATGACTATTGAGCTGACCCGAGGTTAACACTGTTCAGAACATGCATCTCCTGGGTAAAGTCCCAAGGATAAAGTCTGTAAAGATTTTTTGACCCATCCACTACCCTAACCTGCCTCCTTATAGACGGCTCAGAACGGCTTCCCTGTTTGCTTCCATCAACCTATTGGTCATGTGATTGCAGCCTTCTAAAATACACGAGTTATGCACGAAGTACTGGCTTATTATTGTGGGGGACAGCCTGTAATAGTGCCTCACCATAAATTGGTTTTAATTCATAAATGTTCAAATCAGAAATGGATTCCAAAAAAGAAAAAGAGATTGAAGAAGAAGAAGAGTTAATCGTACAGGGTCACCTACAGGTCAGTGTGTCAGAATGGTAATGTATTTTATGAATCACTCTAACTGTAAGAGACAGCATGAGGCTTTGGGCTTGACTTAAAGGCTGTTTGGTATGTCTACAAGGTTTATTTCTATTATTCAAAGTGTTCTTACAATAGGTTTGATGGTGTGATTTGGTGACCTGTCTCTGACTCAACAAAATAATTAGGCAGGCCTCCAAAAGAACAGGCAGCTACATCACGTTCTCCCGTAGCGACTGCATCCTACACTGCACCTTTCGTTTGTTTTCTTCCTCCTGACTTTCCTGCACAGGAGTCAGTGTGACTTCCTGTGGAGTCTCAGTCTGTGGTGAAGTGTGAGTGGATCCGATTGTAAAAGTCAGAAATGGCTTTCTCTCCAGTAAACACACACACACAGCTCGTAAATGCACACCATCAAAAGTTATATTGATGAAGACCGGAGGTGACAAGCCGCAGAGGAAGAAAAGTGCTGCTGTTCGGTCACTTGAACACGGGCAGTTGGTTTTCATTGTCCCCTCTTCTTTTTTATTCTTCCTCTTATTTCTCCTAAAACATCAACGGAGGGAGGACAGTAATGAGAGGAAGGAAGACGACATGTTTTATCTCCGCGAGTAAATCCTTTAACTCAATGAAACTGCAGAAAAGGGTAAAGACAGCTGCTTTTAAATGAGACAGTTTATTTCTCCAGTCACTGTCGGGATAAAGACTTCTCCTCAATGTCCTCACATGTTTGGTTTATCCAACACGGCATCAAAAGGAAAATATCTGTGCTGGTAAAGTTTGGATGCGGTGACCACTGCATGTGTTCGCTTCTTTTCTATTTTAACAGAGCAGCAGTGATGCTCGTCTCTGCAGTGGAGGACACAGTGTGAAAACTGTCCTCTCAGCCAAAGACTACAGCAGGTGATTTCACTTATTAGTTCCTCTCTGTGTCCTCCTCTCTGAGTGCTAATCAGTGAAATCACCTGCTACCATCTGTTGCTGAGTAACCTCTGAACAGACCTGTGCTGATCATCTCAGCGGACTTTATCCTTCCTTGATCCACATACTGCTGTCACAGCAGCAAGTGATTCATGCTTTCAAGACCTGTTTAACCCTTACGAAAAAGACAAAGTGACAGAGAATCGATTCTAGTCTAAAATATGAGTTAGTTTGTATCAAATAAAACTAGACCAAACCATATTTTTTCTTGTGCCACATTAAAATGTGCAACAGTGAAATCCATCCACGAAATGTCATTCTAGTCATGCTCGCATGCCACCACTAACACACCGTAGCCCAACTAATGGCACACTACCAATAAGTATGTGAGAGTTTTTGGAAATGTTCATTTGCAGGGTCTCCCACACATTCATTTATTTGTGTTGGCCCTTCTCGATAATTAACATCTTAGGCCCAATCCCAATACTAAAACCCTAAAACCCACTACCCCTTGGTGCTCAAAATGAAGCAGCGAGGGGTAGAGGTTGAAATCTTTCCCTAGGAATTGGGACACCACTCACCACATCACCGCGTCAGTTATGTTCACACATACGTAACTATTTTAAACAGGAAGCTGCGAGCCATCTACATTTCCAACCGGCATCTACAATGGAGTCTCATTCATCCTACTGATCGCGTTTGGCGCATCTGAAATCCCTCGCTCCGAAGGGCTGGTTTCATACCCACCACCCCTGGTTATGCCCCCTACTCCTACACGCAAAAAGGAATTGGAACACTACTACCCCTTGCAGGAACGCGCAAATGTAGGGGTAGGGCTAAGGGGGGGTATTGGGACAGGCCCTTAATTTCGGTTAAGAAAAATACTCAAAATACACTTCTGTTTTCACAGGAAATGTACAGTTTGCATACAGTCTCTTTCCAAATAAATACATCGGTACAACACCGCAAACTGACATTTTTTCTTCAACAACACACACACTTGTTTGGGTTTAGGAAAAAAGAACAGGGTTTGGCTTTATAATCTTACGGGATGCGAAGATCGGCCTCCTGGACCCATCCATCACCCCTCCTGCCCCCTTAACTTACATTGCTGTCCTGCCCCATATGCCCCTGATGCCACCAGGCGCTGCTGCACAGTAATGTTGACCGGCCGTGTATCATGCCAGTGTGAAAGGACAGCTTTCTTCGAGAGTGTCTGACGCCAGAAGTCACTGACCAAGCGCCAGGTGCGACAACTTTGGAGTGAGACCGGGTCAGTGATTTGGATGTGCTCCAAAATTTAATTGGTTTTCTTGGCCCACTCTACACCCTTCTAATTTTGGCATCGGTTTGGCTTACCGGGCCAATCACAACCGTTTATTACTTTGGGGCAGGTTATTTGAAATCACGTCATCAGAATGGGAGGGACAAGGAGCGGAGTGAATGCATTTTGTAAACAACCAACATGGCTACTGATTTTGAAACTGCGATGGTAAATGTGTTGAACAAACTGGAATGTATATTTTCTTTAAACCTTCCTACAGGGTTTGGTAAAAGTTTAATTTACCAACTGCCGTTGATTGGGAAAAAGATGGGACTCAGTGAAAACCCGGTGCTAGTTGCTCTCATGGAGGAGCAGGTCAGGGAAGCGACCAAGCTGGGAGTCACGGCCATGCAACTCGGAGTCCACAGGCAGGAGGGAATCTGCAAAGACGCCAGGCTGACACCCTTCCAGCATGTTTCATGAAAATCAGATAAGTAACAAACTGAAACTAAATTAGCTTCCTTTGGTTTAGACTGTTCCTTCCCTGAAAGCTTAGAGTCAGTGTTCTTTTTTTTTTTTGTCAACTAGGTTTTCACATACGAAGAATTTGCCTCGATGCAGAACAACAAACATACAGAAGGAAAGAGAAGTGCAAAGAAAGTCAGCACCATCAAGTCAGTTTGCTTTTCAAGTCAGCTTTGCAAATTTATGTCAAAGTTCTGCACAGTTAAATTCAAGGTGGTTCGGCTGAATCCATTAATCATTGGTGATGATGCCAAAACAATTACCATTTTTTGTAGAGTTTTAGGACAGTTTCAAGAGCAGTATAACTTTTAAAAGATCACCAGACCTGCATTTAGAGGACTCAAAGGTCAGGACTTCAAAGAATGATTCCTGTTAGCCAGCTGTGCACATTCACATTTTTTCATTGATTTTCTTTCAGATTTTAACTTTTTACACCAGAGAATAACTGTATCACTAAAAAACAACCTGAAATATTTAAAAGGACAAACTATTGAGCTGCTGTTCCTGATGGAAAGAAATGGTCTGTCAGCAGTTTAAAGAAATCATCATCAGTCTCACCTGAGCCTCATCAATCACCTGAGAGAGAGTGGGTGGTGTACAACAACTAATTCATCTAAATCTTCACAGTGTGACAACTTTAAGTAACCCTGAGCAGAAGAAGCAACACCTGTCTGTGTCACACACTCGTCCCCTCACTCTCTGTTTTCCTGACAGGACAGGATTTAAACCTTGTGAGGTCAAAGCGATATGAGCTCAGCTGCCAACTGACGTGTCTCTCAGGCTGGGAGCAGGTGTGGTGCTCAAAGTGCTCCATAAGCAGGGCAGGAATATCGGTTTATTTAATGAAAGCACACAGGTGTTTATCTTACAGTCTTTATTTGGTTACAGATCTGCCAACGTGATGCTAAATCCTTTTTAGTTCACGCTGGATTCACTGCAGGACTGAGAGGTATTAACAGCATCACAGGCTTTAAATATGCTCTACAGTATGTTAAGTTGAGTTGATGATGATGGTAGTATACACTGGACACATCGCACTGCAACTCGTCAACAGGCCACACAAAGTCATTACTGCTGTTACTGAAAGATCTGTACTTCCTCCACCTCTGCATCAGTTTATAATCATGTGTGGACAGCCAATAATTGACCTACCGCTAAGCCCCGCCCCCTCCACTCACCTGGACACACTATCAACATTCAGTGAGCGGCGCTATGGCAGGTGTCACAGTACACGGCATTTCACAGGAGGCAACTGATGATTTTTGGAGACTCCAGAAGTTAATGTTAGCTTAACTAGAGCCCTTTGGACAACAGCTAACAATGATGTACGATCACCAAAGTACAAAACTAGAACAAAACAGGCTAATGAACTCCCAGCAAACAAGGTGACATGATGAACATCGCAGCTAGGAGCTAACGTTAGGCTAACTTTAGCTAACGTTAGCTAGAGATGTTAAAGATAACTTTATATTTCTTTCCAGCAAAGTGACAATATGTTGCCTTTTGGTAATTATTCATATATGTTCCAGACTTTAGGCATATGAAAAAATAAAGTAAAAAAATAAAGCCTTAAAAATGAATCAATACATATTTTTGTGGTGCGGCTGTTTCTCACACAACAAGAGGGGACCTGAGCTCTTGAGCTATGTCACACACACACACACACACACACACACACACACACACACACACACACACACACACACACACAGTAGTATAATCTTAGATAAGCTCTTATCCACACTTTCACCATCTGTCTGATCAAAGAGACAAACACTCGAGACACGTCCATGCTCAACACACACACTTGAACATTTCAATAAATTACAATATATGAAAAATATGTCCGACCATAGATCTGAATCATAAACATCTACAAGAACCATCTGTGCTGCCTCTTTAAAGAGGATCTTCATTTACTTGGAGACGATGGATGTTCCAACATGTTCTCACAGGCTGTTGGATCTGTGTACCTGGAGCTGTACTTGTGGGCGGATGTGTCTCAGAGAAACGTCGAGCTTGAACTTAAAAGTGTGACTCACGGCAGACATGTTAAGATAATAGTTTAGTGAGTCAGACGGCAGGCGAGGGTCAAAACAGGCAAACTCAGTTAAAGAGGTTCAACAGAGAATCAGCTGGAGAGGAGCAGATGTAACAAGGTAAAAGTGAAGTGTGGGTCGAAATGGGCCTGTATATGTGACATGAGACTAACAAGGGAAATGTGGAACAGGTGAGCACAAAGGTATGAATTGGCACTGGTTATTTATATTATTGTGACGTATTGATTATGAATACAGTCCATCTGATGCTGGTTTTGTTTCATCACTGTAGCCAGTATCTCACTATCACTATCTCATTCAGATTTTAAGAAGCTACAAATTATATTAAGCCACAAAGTAGGTCTGAAAAGCTGCAAATCAGAACAAAAGTACAGAGAGTTGTTGACTAAAGATGATACGCCGTCTCATCGTGGTCACTTCCTGTCAACGTTCCAGATCAGAAGTACAGAGAGTTGTTGACTAGAGATGATACACCGTCTCCTCAGTCAGAGGACACTTCAGAGTGATTTTAGTGAAGACATTAAAGTAAAACTGTTCAGAGGGGAGAGCAGAATTAGGATAGTGAAAAGCCATCTGATGTGGAAATTGAGGTAAAAATTGAATTGAAAGTAGCTTTTATGAGCAGAATAAAAGCCAATTTGATGTGAGCATGTCTGAAAACATGTACATTTACATGTGAACATGAAGTGTTTACTGACAAGTCACCATCCCTCCATACGGCTCTCTTTTGTCTCTGTCCATCATTTCACCCATCAGTCTGTGGCTGTCAAGAGCTGTTAGATAACTTGCAAACACACACACATATTCACACATGTAACAGACACGCTACAAACACACAGACATAAAACACACACGTAAGAAGGAACACATACACACCTTGGGAACATGTTGCTTGTCTCACAGCATGTTTTATCAGCACAATCATTGACTGTGTCACAGCAGGGACACAATGACCCATAATGCACTGGGACTGGTTGGTTGAGTGTGTTCAGAAATAAAACTCATCAGTGATCACAGAAAATCATCCAAGAGAAGTCACGAGAACAAAACTCAGTGTTTTTATGTCCAAAGCTTTAAAACGATTAATACAATTTTTAAACAGTACAGAAACAAATCTCAGAAAAGATTGACTCATTTGGGACATAAGCTTCACATGTCTGATGTAAAATCAGAATCAAATTGCAAATATTTATTTTTTCAAAAGTTTTCTGAAAACACAGATACAAGTGGAGAACATGTGGTTGCTTATATTAATGTAGTTGTAATTCTATATGCATAGACACTTGAGATGGGGGACATAATGGATTCACTGCAATGTGGACATGGATGATTTGCCATCGATTCACAAATGCCAATAATCGATATGCTAAATGTTTATCAATAACTGATGTTGAGGGAACAAAAGAGGTGGAACTCAACAGCTAGGTCAGTGCAGCACCCGGACAGTCTACAGCATGGACACGCTGGAGTTCACTTGTAATTCATCTTCACAAAAGGCAACTGTTGCGAACGTGAAGTGTATTGTGACTATTTCTTTCTGCCATCACTCAGAGATGAATGTTAACAAGGCAGAGCAATGATCAGTGATAATAAACGAGAGTGGCGACAACGCAAATTGACATTTTTTTCCTTCAACAACACACACACACGTGGTTCTGTTTTTCCAACACGTGCACGTGGTTAGGTTTAGGAAAAAAGAACAAGGTTTGGCTTTAAAATCTTACAGGAAGTGAACATCGACCCCCAGGTGGAAGCCGGTGGTTGTTGGACGCATCAACCACTCCCAACTGTGTTACTTGGACTTCAGCTATCTCACCTTTCGTTGTTTTCCCATGACGTTACAAAGGACAGCTTTTTCGTTAGTGTCTGACGCCAGAAGTCACTGACCAAGCGCCGGAATAGTCAGATCCGGTCAGTCAAGAAGTTGTGGTTAGGTTTAGGCAATAAAACTTTAGGTTATTTACATAACCCCGGTTCTCTTTAATAATATTCGTTTCGATGTCTCACTATGGGATGCACGCCTTGCTGCAGACCTCAGAAGCATTAATCTCATTACGCCAATCCTGATTGGAAAAAACAAAAAAATAAAAAGAGGAGTTTACTCAAAAACTGGAAATCTGAAGAATCCCTGGTGCAGTAACACTGGATTGTATTGTATTGTACTGTATTGGTCAGAAAAAACCCACAAACTTATCTGGGCCCCTTTCATTGACATTTTATCACTGTGTGACACTAATAATTGAATCTTAAAATTCTAAATCTAAAAACTGCACACATGCATTTTTATGCGGGTTGCAGCGGCAGCTAGCTAAGCCAGGGATTCCAGACATCTGGCTCCCTAGAACAACTTTCCAGCTTCTCCTAAGGCATTCCCAGGCCAGATGAGATATATAATCCCCCCAGCATGTTCTGGGTCTGCCCCGGGGCCTCCTACTAGCTGGGTGTGGCTGAAAAACACAAAGGAGTATCTCTTAGGCTTAGCTCAGCCACCCTACATGGCTCATTTTGGCTGCTTGTACCCACAATCTAATTCTTTTAGTCACTACCCATGGCTCATGACTATAGGTGAAGGTTGAGATGTTGAAGGAACCAGTAAACTGAAAGCTTTGCCTTCCAGCTCAGCTTGATACCAAATGATTTTGAATGATTAAAAAAAAAAAAGGTCAGAATCCAAATGTGAATGTGGAATTTTCAGCCTTGATAGCGTCTGTGATGAATTGCTGTGACACTTTCCCAAGTGCACATTATGAGTAATTCACTTCCTCCTGAACTCTCAAGGTGTTATTCAAGGAAAGCTGAATGTGTTTGTGCTGGAAGGGGCAATTTATCAGAAGCCTGAACAGGCTGTAAAACCTGTTTCATCAGAACACAATGTGTGGATGATCTTCGTTACAGAGAGCAAGAAATGAAGTTAATCAGCACAGCTGTTGAAGTCTGACAGAAGCCCAACAGGAAGTTGTGCAGATGAAACAGAACGTTGTGGAAATCAAGCCCATATGTGTTTGTTTTCTTGAGGGAAACTGGCTAATTGTTTGTCAGCTGGTAAAATGAGCTGCCACATCAGATTCACTTCATTGAGCTCTCCTCGTTTTTTCTCTTAATTGTTTCTTTTTGGTTGTTTACTCGTTTTAAATGCTGTTTTTCTTCTTTTATCAGAGAAAAAGGCATTACTCTGTTTCTTTATTTTTCTTTTCCTACTACACTTTGACTGTTATCTCCTCACTGTAATCCCCCTTTTCCTCTCATTTCATATGATATCCTATGAAGTTGCTCCGATGAATGACGTTATAACCTTGACGTACAGTTAATGTAAAGTTATAGAGGTTAGGTTTAGGGAAACAAACATGATGAGGGCGTACCTTAAAAAGTTCACGAGGGATCCGAACACGTTACTGTTTACTGCTGTCAGTGTTTTGGCCATGTGATCGCAGCCTTTTGAAAAACGTGGGATATGTACGAATTTGGGTGAATTGCTCGGCACTAACAGCACAGACGCCTGCCAAGCTGCAGACCACTGATTTAAAGAGTCATTGCTGTGTTTCCAGAGAGGACAGTTCCACAAAAAGCAATGTTTTTTAGTTTTCAGACCAAAGCCTAGCCACACTTTAACCGCAGCCTTATTAAAACATAAAATTTCAACGTATCCACCACATTATCATGTACCAATGCAATGGATCTACAATTTGCAAGAACGTACAACGCCAACTTACTCTGGTGACTAGGTTGTTTTGTTGTTTCCTTTCTTCCTCACATTCTCTTTTTGTTCTCCAAAAATCTGAATGTCCTCTTCCTTTTTTTCTCAGGCTGTTCTCACAAATGTTTCATATGTTTTCCTACGAAAAGCAGTGCATCCAAATTTGCACAAAAGAAAACCCTCCGATCACGTGACCAATGCACTGATGAAAACCAGACTTTGAAATTTGAGTGAGTCATTTTAAGGTACATCCCCAACAAGTTTTTTTTCCTAACCCTAACCTCAGAAACTTTTATTGCCAAAACCTAACCTCTTGCATTAGTTATGTAACTATACGTTAAGGAGGTAAAGCATTTGTGGGGCGCAAATTCATTGGATATCATACGAACTGTTCTGTTAGAATACTTTGCTTTTCTGTCTTTGCTCCCTTAAGGCTAATTTGTCCTCACTTTACAATCATGTAAAAGATTTCAAATGTTGTCAATGTCATTGCTCTCAAACTTCCATGCGTCCCTTGTGTTGGCAAAAGAGGGCGGAGTTAAAGGTTTCACATGACAAATGAAGCAACAGTGGAGGAGGTTGTGATTTTGTACCTTTAAAACCTCTTGTACTCCACCCCCATTTTGCAGCAAAAACCCCTAAAATGACATACCCAAATTAAAATGACTGTAGCTTCTGAACCGCTGTGACTACATGCATGCATGAGGTCTTGCCAGAAAGAAAACTCTCTGAAGTTTCTTGTGAAAGTGTCAGAAACACTCTAGGTGATACAGAGACAGAGTAATGGGCCTCTGAAGTCAGTAAAAAATTGAAGATTTTGCTGAAAAATTAAAAAAAAAAAATGAATTTCAGGATGAATAACTGTCTGTGGCTTCATCTGAGCAGGTAAATGACACTGTGGGGCTGTAGGCACACTATCAATGAACATTTGTTTCAAATTTGAAGAAGACTGCTCAAAGTATGACCATTCTACTGTGTTTTTTCCATGAAATGATCCAGGCGGAGCTCCAAATGACAAGTCGGTCACTCGGCTTCAAAACAGCACTATCAGTGATCAAACAACACTCAGCCAGCTTCAAACATTGTACCTTATTGAAATCAGGTGTGATTATGATAGCTGATGTTGTTTATGACACAGAAACACCATAAAATATCACCAAATAAAGCCATATGAAACGTGAAAGTTATGATCCCACTTTCTAGGCGGTATATACTCTTACCTTTTATAAAAGAGCTAAGTCCCAGCTAACGGCTCCACATAAGATCGCATCAAAAAATTGCATGACATGACTTGTCACCACTCATCGCGATTTTGGACTTTGTGTGTTTAGGCTGCTCTGGTGCGAAATACATAATAAATAAAAGAAAAATGATGTTATTTTTGAAAAGTCGAGAACTTCCTGAATCCGGCTGGTTAGTTGACGTAGTGCGCCTGTGCAACACTGCTTCCATGATCTCCAGTAGTACTGCTCCGTTTCATCCATATCCCTAAGCTTTCAGAACAAATGCAGATATAATGAACACAGAGTACACAGAGGGCTTCATCTGTCTCTGTATCTAACGTTAAGCATATTTGAGCCCTCACTCATTCTCCCTTGTCTCTACCACCCTCCTCTCCTTCTCCCTTTTGCAACTCCTTTATTGCTTCTCATTCTTCGTGCTCTATTTTATTCATTGAAGAGTTTCCTCTCATTTGGTCTCATACAAAAACATCTTTGTGTTCTCATCTCAGACCTTGTACTTTGTACTTTTCCCTTTTTCTGTTACATGTTGGATTCAACAAACTGTTAACTGAAAAACTCTTACTTCAGTCTGATGAATGGCACCTGTACACGAGCAGGTGCATGTTTACAGCACTTAATTGCCCCGGAAATTGCTCCATGAGGCAGCCTGTTCTGCTCCGTGTGTGTGCGAGTTTCATTCACAAAAATGGTACAAAAGAGTATAAAGCCAGATTTCACAGAGCTCTGAGTCCTGCTGCTGAAAACCAGCACTGTTCAAACTCCAGTCAAACATGTGTTTTTCCCAATAACTGCCTGTCTGTTCATGACTTTACGCCAGGTCTGAACATTTCCTTTGTGTCTTGGACAAAATTCTTTCCCAATAAAGTGATGAATGACTCTGACGTGCCACCAAAGGCCAACTTGTTTGTATGAGTGGTTCTTGAAGGCTCTTTGTTCTCCATCCTTCCTGCCTTACATTCCTGTGGACTTTATTCTTTCTCCACTTCCCTTGATCTTCGCCCCCTATTCGTTCTTCTTGTTCTTCCTCTATTTGTCACCATCTTTATCTTCTGAATCCTTTTGTTGCTTACCAGCTCTTATTATCATCCTACTCCTCTGTCTAATGTTATATCTTCCAATGCTCTCCCTCATCATCTTCATCCTTTTCTTCATCTACCCCTCAATCTTTATTCATCGTCTTTTATGCCACTTTCTCTGTCCTTTGGATACTTGTCTTCCTCCCCACCTCCTCCTTCCCTTAGTTCTTCTTACTTCATCTTTCCATCTTTCTCTCTTTCTCACTTCCTCCCTCTCTCCTGTCAGACAACAGCCCTGACTTTCTCCTCTGTGCTCCGAGCAGCTCGCCTGTTGAAAACAAGTCACAGTAGGTAAAGTCATTAGACAAGACGGATGTGTTTGGAAGTGGATAAGAAGCCGTCTGTTCCAAAGGCTCGAGGGCTCTCGAGCCAAAACACCAGCATGACTCATCTCCACGTCTTCGTCTCTGTAAAGTTCAGCTGGAACCGAAAACGTGGAGAGACTGAAGTGACTCCTGGAGGAGACGCCGCTCATTACAGCGGACGAGAACTTAATTACAAGCCTGAATGAAAAAAATATGTAATAGTCTGTTAATGATTCAACCATTCCTTCTTTCATCTGTGCTATTTTCAACATGTTTTTGACTGAATCAGTTATTTTGTTTTTTTCATAAGGTTACGAAGCCCCTGACGTCCTAAGAGGTGGATAAAAAATATATCTACCTTTTGGGACTTTGGGGCTTCGTACAACAGAGTGTTCTGGACATTGGTAGGAAAACATGACAATAATGAAATTGAAATTTATAAATAATAGATAAAGTCAATAAACCAACAAGCCCACTGCTACATTCTAATTCTTGAAGCCAAAACAAATCAAATAATAATTAAACTGACCCAATCTAGTTATAACATACATTTTTGTCCTCAAAGCAAACTGTTATTCATAAATTCATGACTCGTAATTCGACTGTATTCACAAGTTATTGTGTTCTTCAAGCTGTTTTCAGGCTGTTGTCATAATCTGGTCACACATTTTCCTACAAAAAGTAATGGACCCAAATTTGTTAATATCCAGTGTAATCATGAGCCAGTCATTCCTGCATAATATTTTGAAAGGCTGCGATCATGTGACCAATGGGCTGACGAAAGCAGTCCTCAAGAGACAGGTGTTTGAAACTATGTGTTGACGTGTCATTTTAAGGTCACCATGTTTCATTTGCTACACCTAACCACAGTTACTTTACGTTAATTGTGTAACTTCACATTAAAGACGTAATGAGATTTGTGGGGCGCTGATTCGTAGGATTCAAAAGTTTTGTATGCATTTTCATAGGATATCATATGATAAATTGTGCGTTCACACCACCATGCAATGTCTGCCTTTACAGCTGCATTGACAATCACCTGCCTTTAAGAGTGTTCCCCAAAAAAGTAAAGCACTGGCTGCTGTCACTACAGAGCTGCAATGACAGGCAGATGCTTCAGTGAACGAACTGGCAGAAGAGCAAACGAGCTTGGCGATGTATAAATAACAGCATACTGTAGCAAGACAACGGAAATCACTGACATCACCACAGGTTTCTGTCACATCGTGTTGTGCAACTTTGGGTATTCAGACACAACATTATCAGCTCCTCCATCTTGTCATTTGTCTGCGTCTGTAGTGCCGGCCTCCTTCTATTTGATTGGCCAAAGTCATTTGGCCAGTTTCATTAACATATTTCTGGACATTTTATTAATATTTTTTTCCAGACATTTTATCAACATGCTTTTCTCCCTTTTTTTTGACTATTTAATATTTTTTTCCTGACATTTTATCTACATTTATTCAGACATTTCATTAACATTTTTTGGACATTTCATGAAAATGTTTTGGGACATTACATTAAAAAAAAATCTGACATTTTATCAACATTTTTTCTGATTTTTTTTTTTTTTGGACTATTTAATTTTTTTTTTCCCCCAGACATTTTATCAACATTCATTCAGACATTTCATTAACATTTTTTGGACATTTCATGAAAATGTTTTGGGACATTACATAAAAAACAATTCTGAGGTTTTATCAACATTTTTTCTGAATTTTCTTTGAAAATGTTAACATTTTTTCTGACATTTGATGAATTTTATGATAGTAATAATTGTATTTATGTTATGATTGTGGCCCTCTCTGTTGTGCTTCACAGTTGGAGAAGTAATAACCCATGCAGCATCTTTGTGCACTCAGTACATGAAGCTGTTGCATCTTACATCGTAACCTGTGATTCAGTAGGCGCTGCCATCTTACAGTCTGCAGACATCAAACTTGATGTCGTACCCAGCTTTATTAGACCCATGACTGAGTTCTCGCTCACAGCGGCAACAGACTCCAGATGTTTCTCTCTTCAGTCATGTCCTCCAGCTCCTTCTGGGGGATCCTGAGGTCAGGCCAGATGGGATATATAATCCCTCCGACGTGTTCTGTGTTTGCCCCAAGTGTCCTTTAAGTTAAATGTGCCCAGACAGGAAGTCGACAGGGAGGCATCCTTGTCACCTGAAGTGGCTCCTTTCATCACAAACAGTGTTTCCACTGTGAGCTCCTTCAGGTTATCTGAGCTCATCAGCTGTGGGGGGGGGGGGTCAATATATACATATGCAAAATCTCCTGATGTCCTGATGAAGTTGGTTTGGCCCTGATCCCAATCTGAGTCCTTAAGGTATCTGCTGATAGCTGATCTAAGCCAATGTCGATATTCTAAATGACAGCTGCCATGTCAGCACTCAAGATTAAACCTGGAAATGAGATCAGATAAAAATCATCCCAGAATGAATGTTTGAGACAAAGATGCTCAGTATACAAGAAGCAAATACACATAGCAGTGCAAGTGCTGGTAGGTGTGTGATACATGACACGATCAAGGGATGGTACTACAGGAGACCTGTCCTCCACCCTCACAGATGGTCTTTGGCTGAGTGCAGACACACAAACCCAGCAGCAGCCAGGTTTATTTTTGGCCTTTTATCGAATTACTCGATAAATTAACATTAATTAACCGCTGAAAGTGACGGTCAGCACCTGCTGAAAATGACCAGCTGCTGCCTGGATGTCTTGGACACTGCTATCTGCTGATAAGGAAAAGAGAGGACAGAGAAGAGGTTTGATAACTGACCCGTCAGTGTCCCAGCAAATCCATTTTTTTTCCTGCAACACCAGCAGGCAGCAGGTTCAGACACAACCTGCCAGACACAGAGGTGTTTGCTCTGAGCAGGAATTACAAGAATGTTGGGTGAGACAATCTTTTTATCCCATGTTGCATGCTGTAATGGACGACAACCGAAGCCACTTCTTGCGTGTGCTCTTCAACTGTAAACATGGCGCTGGGCGACGTTAAACAATAACAGTGACCAGCTGTGTATCACGCGGACGTGAAAGGACAGCTGTTTTCATCGGTGTGTGACGTGGGACATCACTGAACAAACGCTGGTATTCGACAACTTCAGAGTGAGACCAGGTTGACGAAACACAAAATTATCATATTGGCTGAACCCATCAAAAAGAGAGGATCAGATTTTATTCTGCATTATTTTACGTCCAGGCCCAATTTTGATCCTTAGGATCAGCTCGGGACATCTGATACAGCATAATTTTTTCAAAAGATGAAGAGAGTTAATGTGAACAGGACAGAGTTAACGTGAGAAGATGCAGAAACAGAACACATAAGACCCCTGTCCTGCCGATGAAAAGCCACACAGTGAGAAAAATCATCAAATCAAAACTATTTTAACACCAACTGAATCTGTACAGATTCACTTCTCTCAGTCAGTTCTGCTGCTCCACAGTGTTATCTGTGAGGACTGGAAAGGTTTCTAAGTTAAAATGTATTTAACAGAGTTTGATTGTTATCCACATGTTTATTTTGTCACAGAAGATGCAACTTTTTGCAAATAGTCGATATCTCATTTTCACTCCCTGATTGTCTCCACACCTAAACTAACAGTTTTTATTGATCGTCGAAAAAACAGCTTTTGTGTTCATTTGTCACGGCTGCTGCTGAAACAACTACAGATGTAAGTGTGAGTTATTCAGAAGTCGAGAAACAAAAAGGACGGAGCTCATCTTAATATGGAGTGAAGGAGGGACGAATTAAGAGCAAAAGACATTTACAAGAGAGACGACGTTTTCTGTCTCATCACATCCTTTGTGCTCTTGGTACAGAGAAACACTTCAGATTCCTTTTAGCTACGAAAGAAGACACCATGTGCAAAATAAAAAAAGAGAAAAAAACCCCTTTCCACACAGTAGATCTACACAGTCGGCACAGTTTCAAGATTAGAGTCACCAATTCAGTATCTGACCAAATGTCTCCCCTGCTGTTCTTGAGATATGACGTTAAAACATGATGATGTCACAGTCAAGCTGACCTTTGACCTTTTGACCTTCATTATTTTATCCTGTTAGACATTTATGTTTAGTTTTGTCATAATTAGTGTATGAATTCCTAAGTTATGGCCAAAAACAGATTTTGTGAGGTCACACTGACCTTTGACCTTCAACTACAACATTCTCATCAGTTTATTCTTCAGTCCAAGTGGACGCTTGAGTCAAATTTAAATAAATTCCCTAAGGGTGTTCTTGAGATATTGTGTTAATGAGAATGAGACAGAGGCAAGGTCACAGTGATCTTGACCTCTGACTGGCAAAATCGAATGAGTTCATTGTTGAGTCCAAGTGAATGTTTGTGCCAAATTTGAGGAAATTCCCTCAAGCTGTTCTCGAGATACCACATTCACAAAAATGATACAGACAAGGTCACAGTGACCTTGACCTTGGACTCTTGACCACCAAAATCTAAACAGTTCCTTATTGAGTCAAAGTAGATATTTGTGCAAAATTGAAGAAGATTCCTTAAGGTGTTCCTGAGATATCGTGTTCATGTAAAAAAAATTTGTCCAGCCATGGGTACCGCTGGAGTGGAGGCATAAAAAATAGTGATGGAAGAGAACAGTGCTTAAATTTGCATTTTCTTTCAATGATTTTCTCTAAATTTGGTTAAAATTTGCACTACATTGAGATGGAAATCCAAGTATAGCTCATGTTCATCATGTGGCATATGTTAGATTGACCTTTTTGTTTCACAGTGGACAGCAACAGCGGCCTCCTCGATGAAAGTCCTGAGCTTGTTTGACCTTCAACTCCAAATCCTTTCCGACTCACGTGGACTCCCTTTATACTACGTCGCCTGACTTTTTCCTCTGCCTCCGTCATAACTGCTACAGCCACTAAAGGTTGCTACTGACAAAAAACAAATATGGGTTGTAATTTTTGTGACCTATGTGGCCGTATATTGGAGAAGAAATCAAGCATGTTTTTAAGGCAGCTCTCAGATGTGTCAACCTGCTCTCTGGAACATTCCTTCAAGTCAAAACCTTATTTATTTTTCTTCCATTAATTACTTACTGTCCCTTCATGTATTTACTTTGGGCTTTGTATATGAAGCACTTTTAATGACCCTGTTGCTGAAATGTCCCGTATAAATAAATTTGCGTCCTTCTTCCCAACTGAGTGACTCTCGACAATGAAACTAAAGTACAACTAAGGGCAAAGACACTCTGAGTTTAAATACAACCAAACGATGAGAGGCTGCCAGCAGAGCGCTGAACTATGACTCTGCTGAGGCTGGAAGGATCAATTAATAAAATGGGCGGTTGTTGTGACTCGACCACGTCTCTAACAGCCATAAACTTCAATCATTGGAGGAGCAAAGTCAAATAAAAGACTGTATGATCATAAACATTCATCATCATGAATCGGGAGGCAAAAGATACGTTTTGAATCATCAGCACTGCACAGCCACACAGCTGCTTTCAGTTATTCAGTCTGATTAAACCTGGTTATTCAGTCTGATTAAACCTGACTTCAGGCTGAAGTCATCGAGAGCTGTGTGAGGAGCAAAGTGATGTCAGATCAGTCTGACACATGCCGCTCTTGTCAGCTTGAATCCACAGTACAGATAAATAAACATATAATTACAGTGGCTGAAACCATAAAGAAAAAGTGCAGCACTGTCTCAGGCAACACTCAAAATCTGTAAAAGGACTGAGAGATGAAGCCATTAGTGGATTAATCAATTTGTCAAACTCAAACAGTTAATGAACTTCAAAAGTAAAAACGACAAAAATATTTCTGGTTTTAAAAATCATTGGCTGCTTTTCTTTCTGTGATATTAAACTGAGTATCTTTGTGTTTCGAGCTGTAGGTTGGAGAAAAAAACACTTCAGCAGGTGAACTTAGGTTTTGGGAAATATATTTCCCCGAAATTATATGGACTTACAATAAGTGATTTGTTAAGAAAATAGTCTATCGATTCATTTATAATGAAAAAAATTTTTAGTTGCAGCTCTGGAGAAGAATATTAATTACATTTCACCACCTGCTGCTGTATGACTGTCAGCAGAGAGCCTGGTTTCCGCACTTTCTGGAGTCTGCAGTCTGGAGGTAAAAGGTCTGAGTCATATGATCAAAGTCTCATATGGACGAGCTTATGTTGTTCTTAAAGCAATAGTTTGAGGATTTACTGAGAGTCAGATGAGAACATGACCGATGGGCTTTATTTACTAATATTTTTCTTAAATTTGCTCTTTAGTCTGTGTCAGATTCACTTGTTCTTAAACGACAGAATTTTTTGCACCTGTGTTCATCCCATTGTCTTCCTAAGGTAACAGCATGTGCAAGCTGATCCTAATGAGCATATGTAAACACCCACAAATCCCCATAAGGGCATGAGACTGCAGAGCCGTGTGCACACAGAGACTGAATGTGAAGACAAGTTGGGAGAAACCAAGAGTCCAAAGAGGGCAGAGGACCGTGCTTCATATATAAAAAAAAAACAAGTCTGTTTTGAAGCAGGGGAACTTCTGCGGAGAGTAAACACCAAATGAGCTGTAATATTCAGTAGTGTCCGGAGTGGATATAAAATCACACCAAAAGATGCATCAGATGCTAAAAATACGTGCGAATGAAATTGGGTCCTTGAAAGGTCATGGAAAAACTCTTGAAATGTTGTCCATTTAAGTGTGTTGGAACCCTATTTGCAACCATGGAGCACCACTGTGATTTGCTCCGACTTGTTATTTACTGTATTTGTTTTTATTAATTTTGTATTTCAGTAGTCTGCAGTGCTTTGGAGGAGATTTCAAAATATGGTGATATTATTTTTAAGCACTGGGTGCAATGAGTTCAATATTTTTCCTATGTAAACATCATAATAAATCTACAGGAGCCAAGGTGTATTCCTCTGGACTGAAAGAAGTGCAGTATCAAGTGTGAAGTTTATTGTGTAATAATAATAATAATAATAATAATAATGATATATTTTATTTAAAAAGGCGCTTTTCAAAACACCCACAGTCACCGTACAAAGCATACACTAATGAGCGAACCTTGAGAAAACTGCAAACAGCAAAACAACGGGCCGAGCAAGATGTTCTGAACAGCTGCTGCACTCATATAAGAGACTTAAGGAATGTAGGAGCAGCATCTTTACAAATGACAATGACAATAACTCAGCTGCAGTGTTTTATACAATTTTATACAGTACAACCAAACAAACATCTTCTCACAATAAGCTGCCATAGAGCTGGCACAAAGTGGAAAAGCTGGCAACACAGAGGTTTTCTACAGCTTATATTTTTCACTCTGTTGTGTCTGTAGTTACTGTATCACTCTCTTCTCTCTGGGGTTTTGTCATATTGTGAATATAAAGCATCGTGGGAGAAGAAAACAGTGTGCAGATGCTACGTTGGGTCTCCATGTTAAAAAAAGAAAATGAATACAAACAGCCCTGCGGGCGAAATGAGATGTTAATCAGTGAGAGGGTGCTTCTGTCAGAGAACAGGTGGATGTTTGTGTTTCCAGTGGCCGTACAGTTTGTCCTCCAGCATTTGTTACTCAGTGTTGTTAAAACTGACGCTTGGTGTGTTCGCTGCCGTCAGTGGGATTAACGGGAGCAGCTCAAGCGTTAATATGAATCCACTCTGACATCTTGTAAGGTCGTTGCTGCTGTCTGGAGACGAGAGGAAGTGGTACATGCAAAAGGTCTCAGCAGCGCAGGGCTGGCTCCCCAGGGCGTGATGGTGAGAAACAACAGTTAGAGACAGACATGCATACACGCGTGTACTCCTACAAGTCGAACATACAGCACTGAAGGAGATAGACTGAAAAGGTACTTCTACACATCCAGCTTTTAATTTGAATTCAAAGCATCACTTTGATTTGTGATTGCTCAGGTGGAGCTCGACTGAGCAAATATTTGACTTTTCTTCACTGTTACACTTTTTCTGCTCAACAAGATTCACACCAGGGAGCTGCTCGGTGTAACTGCTGCAATCTGTCTGACACTATTTAAAATGTGTCTCTCTCTGCTCTGGGCTGCTGGTTGTTTGAAGGGCACCAGCAGGGAGCAAGACACCGGAACCAAAGATACTCAAAGATTTAATAACAAGAAGAAAGATTAAGTTGATGTGAAACTGATTCAGACTTCAGAGGACGCCTGAGAGGAAAAACTAGTTTTGTGCAGCTACACTGTGCGACATGGATCTAATGAACTTGGGTACGACATCAAGTTTGATGTATGCAGACTGTTCGATGACAGCGCCTACTCAATCACAGGCTGTGAAGTACGATACATTAGCTTCCTGTACTGAGTGCACAAGGATGCTGCACGGGTTATCACTTCTCTGTGAAGCACAACGTAGAGGCTGACATTATTATGTGACCTAAAGTTTTGTGGGCCTTATATACTGCCATGTGTGTGTTTGCCAGCTGCTAGGTGTCTCACCTGGCAGCTGTAACTCCGCCTTTATTTCCTACCATGCTTTGTCCTTTACGCAATCATGCTGGAATCCCACACATTTCTTTTAGCGTGTTTTGCCTCCATGGCGAGCTGTTACCCGTCTGTTTGTCTGGGTTTAGCACCAGTACATCATTTTGTGCTGCATTTCTATTGGCTGGTTTGTAGAAGTAGGTGGTAACAGCAGTCACACAGTGAGATGGTCATCGACTGCGACAATGGCCATCCTTAAACCTCTCTCATGCAAGACCGCCGTTTTAGGGCCACGGCCAAAGATATCGCCATATTTCTTTCATGTTGCTCATCTTTTGTCTGGGCATCACTGCTCGCGTCTTCAATGAAAAGATTCAAGGCTCCTCCCCCTATCTCTAAGGCTGAGCCCAGCCACCCTTCTGAAGAAATTCATTTTGGCTGCTTGTATCCACGACCTCATTCTTTCAGTCACTACCCAGAGCTCATGACCATAGGTGAGGGTTGGGACGTAGATGGACCAGTAAATCAAAAGCTTTGCCTTCTGGCTCAGCTCCCTCTTCACCCATCTTCATCCATCTCACGCTCCATTCTACCATCACTCATGAACAAGACCCCGAGATACTTGAACTCCTTCGCTTGAGGCAGGAACTCTCTTCCAACCCAGAGGGAGCAATCCACTGTTCTCCAGCAGAGAACCATGGGCTTAGACTTAAAGGTGCTGATTCTCATCCTGACTGCTTCACACTTCTACAAATCGCCCCGGTGCCTGCTGGCAAAGATATTCACTTTACAATGAAAATCAGAAAAGCAGCAAATCCCATCATTGGAGCCGCTGGAACCAGAGAAGAATGACATTTCTTGATAAATGACTTCATTAATCGATCATCAAGATTTTCTTTTGATAGATGGTTGAGCTCCACCTGACCCTGTAAACAACACGACAGGGTTTTAATATAATCCATCAGTACATGTTGGCCCACAGCCCTTCTCTTCAATCATCAACTGTCCATACCATCTAAAAGATGCATCAAACACAACCAAACTCCCATTTCAAGAACAATCTACAAGACTGTGCGCCTCTGTGTTTCTAGGGAGATTAGAAAATGTAAAATAGAACTGAGATTCTGAAAGAAATACGTCAGACCATAAATTGGCTCTGGGTCTGTAGAAGCCTTTTTTTCCTCTTTTTATTGATTTCTGCCTCTATCTGTGTTCCTCTGCTTCGCCCTCGCTCTCATTTCACCATCTAACCTCCCTGAAATACCAATCAGCCATGGTTTGTCCGAAATCTTCATCTTTTCATCGTTCACTTTGATCAGCTGGCTAGCTGTGTGAAAAGCTTAACAGAGGCCTTGTGAAGCACTGCAGGTCACACAGTGAAGATCAGATCAGACATGACGGCACAATTTGGACAGAAAATATTAAACTTTTGTTTCAGTCCAACGGCCCATTTTTCAAAGCACACTTTTAAACATGAAGTGCAATTGTGTAAAATAAATATATTCACTTCAATGAGCACATACTTCAAACAGACTTTCCAGTATCTTCACTTGTTCAGACGAGAGTCTGGTTTGCACCGAGAGTGTTTCTGTTCAATGTGTCTCGTCTGGATGCTGATGAATTAAAGTCCGCTCTGCCAGGCAGACGGAGAGCGGCTGGATCAGGAGAGATAGTTGTTGAGTGTGAGCGACTACACGCTGCAGACACCTCTGCGTCTCGTTTTGATTTCACACCTAATAAAGCCAGACTGAGCTGTAATAATGTCGATACACCTTACTTTCATCAGATTTCACGCTGTACAGAACAAAGCAGATCAACATTAAATTACTTTCTTTTTTCCAGGAATTTCATGGGTAAAAAGAAAAAAACAAACCTGTATCTGAGCTTTTTACATTTTGAATGTATGCGTCATGAAAGCTTTGCAAAGCTGGCACCGGACGTCAACATGACATCAGAAAGGCATTGTACTCTTACGTTGAGTGGAATGAAAAATGGGTTGATGGTATTTTAAATGTCTAACAATGTTAGAACTTCACGTTGGGTTGATGTTAACAACATGATGTTTTGTATGACTTGTCATTATTTTAAGTCAAGATGACTGAAGATGAAACGTTTAGTAGACGTTAGACATTTTTTGGTTACTTAACAACACAACTTAAAACCATCAAAACCTCAACGACATTGTCATCAGTACTTTACATCAACTGATGTTGGCATCTGACGAATAATTTTGGTCACCCCACGTATCAACCTAAAGTCAACCAGATATCGACATCCAAAGACGTTGGTGGCCAGCTGGACACATAAAGCTGAATCCTACAGTACTTAATTACGCTTTTATGCTCCTTTATACTTTCACTCCTGCACTGTTTTAGGCCTAAAGAGTTAAATATTCTTCTATTTCGCTAAAAGCAAATATTAGAAAAAAGTCTTAAAAAGAACTAGAATGTATTTTCAGAGAACAGTTCGTATGATGTCCTACAAACCCCTGCCCCACGAATGATGTTACATCCCTTATGTACAGTAATGTAATTAAAGTAAAGTAAGGTTGGTTAGGTTTAGGCAATAATATTTATCGGTCGCGACCACCCCGACCTGTCACAAGCACTCAGGACTGCTTCCTAATTCATTGGTCAAATGATCGCAGCCTTTCAAAATCCCTGGGATATGTACGAATTTGGATGCATTGTTTGTAGTAAAAAAACATTTGAAAAATTTGTGAGAACAGCCTGACAGCTAGTATGTGTATCAAGACTTAATTTTTTACTCTTACTCCCCCATGAATCATCGTATGACCCCTCACATTTATCTTGTGAGCCTTTGGAAGGGCCTGATCGCTAGCCAACAGTATATAAAGTAAATGTCATTGGTATTAATATTATATCATTCACAGGCCATTTTGCAGCAGAATGAGAACTTTCAATAGTTTGGACTTCCAGCACAATGTGGACTGAAATTATGAAACTATTTACAGATAAGGTGCGATTGACCTGAGTACGATTTCCCCTCCTTTCCACTCCCCCATTGCTCAGCTTTCAAAGCCTCAGCCTTTAGACCAAACTGTTACATGTTTAAAGGGTACTTGGGCCACTTGGGAGGGAGATACAGCTTCATGTTATCATAAGGCATAAAGAGCTGAGGAGCATCCAGTGAAGCTTTTGCAAGTTGCCATCGGACTGTCCCTATGCAAGCAATTAAAAGGGCCACTTGCTGGGACATGTCCCTATGAACTGCCTCTGTGTAAGTTGTGCGTGACTGTGTTTGTGAGAGACAGTGTGAAAACCAGGGACATGTAACAGTGTTCACGCTGGGCCTGGATCAATAATCAAGACTAATGAGTGTCTGTACTATGTTGCATGTTTCAGGACACCCTTGGACCTCAGCATGTGCATGCGACCACTGTGCTATAAAAGAAAGTTGCCACAAACAACATTTCAAATATACATGCATACTGTGTAAAAACAGAGATACAGTGTCTGTGAATACCAGGTTACAACATGGTCCAAACCAGGGCTAAGACACCAGAAAACTGGTCCAAAGCACCGCTGAAATACCAGTGGATTTTGGATGAAACTGTAGCAAAGATATGAATGACTTTTGGATCAAACTGGTGTTAAAACCCCACAGAATACTGTTTCAGAGAAAGTTTACAGCCTCTGTTTATTTTTATTTGTTTTCTGCCTTTGTCTTTGAAAGAGTTACCCAGGAGTGACTCATTTGTCTGGCTGCATTTCTTTAGACCGTTGAATACAATATAAGGAAGTCATCTATTTCCACTTGAAGTCTTCGCTAAACAACAGCTCTTCTGTCATCCTGACTACGTCCACTGGTGCACATCATGATACAGTGTCTTCCCTCTCCAGCACATCTTAGCAGTTTGTTGCTGGAAGGTAAATAGCTGACAGAAAGCTCCAGCACTTCTCCTGTGACTTATCTCAGCAGGAAAGCTCTCACGTAGTAATTAAGAGACGGATGCAAAGCAGGAATTAGTACAGGGTTGCACGAAGAAAGTTTATTCATCATAAAGTCCACCTGGCTCATTGGTCAAACAGACACATACTCTTAAAGCAAAGGGCTCTTTTATCCAATATCTATAATGACTCCTTGGCAAGATGCCTCCCAAAGCTGCGACCAAAGAACAACAAAAGTGGTTGTTTTTTACCAAGACGTTGCTCTTTGCCAGGATAGTGTAACCAGAAGCAGTTGTTTTTTCAAGATATAAAGCTGCATTTTCTGCTGAGATAGTGCAAAACACCAAAACATCGGTAACACTTTCTGCCGAGATTATGCATTGAAAATCGATTGTCTTTTACAGAGACATTGCTGCGTTGCCTGCCACGACAGTGCTACAAATAGTGGTTGTTGTTTTTTTTACCAAAACAGCAGTTGTTTTTTGCCGATATGCGCATTTTCTGCCGAGATAGGGCTAGTGGTTGATTCCTACTGAAATATCGCTGGGTTTCCTGCATGGATTGTGCCACCAGAAGCCAGTATTTTAAGCCAAACATGATGCATCACAAAATATTGTAACGTACAAATGTAACATATCTGTGGTTTGCATGAACGTGCAATGCCAACGTTTATTCTGCCGACTGGGTTGATCATTAAGGTGGTCAACAAATGGATTACCAAAAGGAAATGGAGACTTTTATTGTGAGGAACTTAATGATGTCTGTGTTAACAAGGATTATTCAACCCAATAAAACTGATATGAACTATAAAATGTCTAAACATAATTTAAAAAACAAATTAGCCTCTACAAAGTAGAAATATGAAGAGAAGACAGAATGATGATAGTTTATAATATTATCAGCATGTGCATCAGAGTATAAACTGTTTCAGATTCATGTTTGGACTGATTCTCTGTGGAAAGGAGGATATGACTTTGGACTGATTACAGACCAGGTGTGAAGGGCTGGAGAGGGATTAAGTCCTTACTGCTCATGCTTCCAGTTAAATAATGTTGACTTCTCTGCTGCACTCTGTGATACATCCTCTAAGTCCTGAATGAATAGTCTGTTTGTACTGACTGCACACTTGTTTCTCCTTAAATTACTTTGTTGTCCAACGGCGTTTCAAACTGACGCTGCTCAGCAGACTATCCTGCCGTCACAAAAGAATGCCTTTCTGGTCAGTTTGTAGAGCAGAAATCACTGACCGGTGGTATTTGACAACTTCAGAATGAGAACTAGTTGATCCGTAAAGTACGATATGTATTGATTACTGAATACAGGCCATGGTGCTACCCTCTCAGGCTGTTGTCATAAACTAGGGCATAGGACAAGTTCTCCAGGGCTCTGCCATGTTCCAGGTTTGCTGAACTGTTATTGGAGCACAGAGCAAAAAGGGGCAGGACTTAGAAAGTGTCAGTTGTCGGCAGCTGCAGCAATTCATCTTCATCTTCTGCTGACTCTGAGGCATTTTGATGGAGCTTCCTGTTAGAAACAACGTCTGGTTGCAGTTTGTTGAAAACCGAATAAAAAGTAAACCCAAAGCTTTCTGTTCCTCTGGACACTGTGTGTCACAGGGTCAGCGATAAGAAGAGAGCGTCCACACATGACATTTATCCAGTGGTATCACTGCACTCATCCTTCAGCAGTTTTCATATCAATGGTGAAGTCCTGAGGAGAAGAAAGTGTCTGACGCTGAAGAGTCTGAAGTGGCTGTCTGACCCTTTTAATGACTCTGATTTTAGGTTTTCAAATATTAAACAGACAGCCTGCATTAACATCCCCTGCCTTTTAAACAGTTTTCATAAACTGTCCATCTTTTCTTTGATACACGTGATATTTCTATGTGGAGGAGCTGAGGGACGGAGTTACAGTTTTTCTTGTATAAAACTGTTAATCATCATTTGACCTCACTAAACTCTTAAATTGGTCCCCAGATATTAACTGTAAGGCCACTGTCCAGTGTTTTGTAGAGATCAGTAACAGACCTTGAAGCACTAAAGACTCACATCCTGACGAATGCAAGTGGAATCTTCTCTTTCTCAACTAAAGTCTGCAAGAAGAGAAGAAAGTTCAACAGTTGGACATGATGACGTATGAAATTTGTGTGGGAAAAGGAAAAAGATGGAGAGGTTGGAACTTTTATAACGTATAAAAGGATTGTGTTAATGGATGTGTTAACCCTGGTCAGTGACTCACAGTCAGTGACAATTGAGATGAAATGCATTCAAAGTCATTTCAGTCAGGACCACTTCCGTCAAAGAAAACTTTATTTCCATTTGCAGTATTATATTTGGCAGTATGGCTCTGTACTGAGGCCTTTCTGCCTTTCCTAGGCCTAAGCAGAAAGCCAAAAGGTGGATAAAGGGATCACAACCTTAACGTGGTGGAGGGGTTTGCGTGTACCCATGATCCTGGAAGCTGTGAAGTTTTCAGTGGTTTTCCACAGTCTAATGTCGCCAACCTCTCACCTTAGCTGTCCAGTGGATTTACCTGTTCCCCCCACTGGACACACAGGCCTCAGTAGCATTGAAGTGTTTGGACAGACTGCTGCAGAGATCCATACACAGTTTATTTACTTGGCTGGCTGCCCGAATATTAACAGCATGCTGGGTCAATACTTGTTTTGGATTCATTTCAGCTGCTGTAAAGTCTTCTGTGGTCTCAACAGGTGGACGTACACTGTTCAAATAATATTACAGCACCATTACTACTCGACTGTGACTTTACAGCTTGGAAGTAATGATAAGAATAATACAACTGAAATGTCATTACACCTTCACCAACACCTCACACCCGCACATGCTGAACATATGGAAATAGGAGGCCGGAGAGTAACAGTAGTGTCATTCCTGTATGCTGTTTGGTGCTGTGCTGGAAAATGTGTTGATATAAAACCATTTGTACCCACATTTTGCTGCTGGTAGGAAATAGCTTCTCAGAAAGGCTATGTAAAACCAGAAGGTGGAAAGGCCAAATGATATGTCCCCGAGTCCTGAGGTAAGTAAATCTATAAATTTATCCAACGTTACAGGAGCAAGTCAGAACAGAGCTGGCTGCTGGCAGAGAAAGTGTGGGCAAATACAAGGAGTGTCAGGGCGCTGGGGCTTTGTCCACATGTACACAGGTGTATTTTAAAAGACAGCTTTTGTATATGTTTTGAGCAAGTGGCTATCTCCGGGGCTGACGCCCAATTTCCACATACTCCGTCTGCGCCGCGCTGTGCGTACCCTCGCCTACTGGATGCGTTTCTGGAGCGCAGCGCCACGTAGCGGAACTGCAAGTTCACACACGGGAACTGCGAAATCACGCGATAAAAAGCACCATTCACTCACAACACTGCTGCAATTCCACACCAGGTCTTCTCCTTTCGGTTTGTGTCCTTGTTGAAAGGATGTGTGGTGTCATACAAAATACTATGGTTTTCCACTTCAACTATGAGTTTCTCCTCGGACCCTCGCACTGACTGACAACTTGTGCGACAGGTGCAAATTGGGGGTGAAAAATTAAGCCAACACGGAAGTGCAAAAAACTGCCCCATTCGGCCACAAACATTGTTAGATGTTGATATTTGGTTATATTTAGATTGTGGCATCAGGTGTCGAACCCCCCACCCCCGTCCAGCCCATTCTTAATCCTGAAGTTGTCAAATACCACTCCTTTGTGAGTGACTCCTGTGTCAGACACCAATGCCAAAAGCCACCTCTCATCAATGTCAATTTTTAATGCAGCCAGATAGCACATTTCACTGTGTATGATATGCAGCCAGACGGCACCTGTTGCGGTGATATGATGTGCCATAAGCTGGCGTCAGCTTGAAATGCTGTTGGTAACAACGCAATATGAGGAACTGGAAAGTCCCAGTAGAGCAAGTCTCAAGTCATGAATACAAAGTCAAAGTCAAGTCGAGTCTTTCATGAACGTTAGTCAAGCAACCCTCAAGTCATCATATTTTCGACTTGAGTCTGGCTCGAGTCAAGTCATGTGACTCGAGTCCCCCATCTCTGGACTTGGGATGAGAAAATGTTGAAAATGTCAGAATGCACAAAGGAAATCACTGCTACAGGTAACCTTCTAGAAAAAGATTTTTTTTTTTCCAGGCTTCTGATTGGCCAACTTCCCTTTCTTCTTTCTTTCTTTCTGTAAGGTCACAGTTATACAGCCACCTGTTGGTTTGGCATGTTTTTAACAGTGCCTCCGCTGCATTTTGCATTTTAATTTATTTAATAGCAACGCTCATAATGGAATTTTTTTTGAGAATGAAGGAGGAAAAATCCTGTTGGAAAAAATATCCATGCCCGTGTGGACTAGGCCTGAGGGGGAATGAGGGAGAGAAAAATGTCAGCCACCACGGTGTCAATAAATTATGCTTATTTTTGTTTCTGCCTGCTCAGACCACCTCACAAAGAGCAATTTCCATGCTTTGCTGGCTGAGGCTCACTCAGGCCTCTTATCAGCAGGAGGAGGTGTGTTGCATTTGCAGTCTGTAATGTTGCGGGTGCATTACACGTGTTCATGCACGGCTCACACATTTTGCAACATAGCGTTTGGCCTTCTCTTCACACCTGAAAGCTGTCAGGACCATACCTGTCAAGTCTCCCATTTTAGCCGGGAAACTACCGTATTTTACCCCCATTTTCCCGCTGTCCTCCCATATTAGTATTTTCCCGTAAATCTCCCATATTATAATACATTTTTTTAAAAAAAAAAAGAACATTCCTCTGCCTCTCCAAACTGAACTCTGTCACTAGCCCCGTGAGAACTGCCACCTGCAGTAGCCTGGGGTCTCGCAGTGTGCCTTATTTGCAAATCCAAAACTTGACAGGTATGGTTGGGACATGTTAAAAACAGACAGTTGCTTTCCTCATGTCAGTATTGACATAATAGTGCTCATGCAAATATGTACCTTCATAAGTGTGCATCACAGACACACTGACATGACTTTGAGTCTCTCCTGAAATGTGACTTCAACATTAAATACCCTTCAAAATATATTTGGGATGCTGGTTCCTGGAAAAAAATGTCCTAGCAAGTTTTTGTGCTCCTTTAACTGTCTGCTGCTTTTAAAGGGTTGATTACAGGATGATAGGATGTGATCTCATCTCATCTCCAACTGCTACAGTTTTGTTTTGTTTTCTTTATTATTATTATTGTTGTTATCATCATCATCATCATCATCATCATCATCATCATCATCATCATTATTATTATTCAGCCCAGTTCCTTGAATAAAATGTTGGCATTGCAAATTTATGCAAACATCTGAGACTTCCAAGATAAATGGATTCCATTTGTCGGAGGCCGGAGCTGGGAATGACATCACACGTGAGTGGACCGCATTCCAGTACAACAAGTTGAAAAACCAATATGTAGGCAGTACTAGTTCTAGTGAAACAAATTAGGAAAACATACAACAATTCGAGAACGGCCTGATATGAAACATGCAAATTTAACATATTTATGGTTTGCAGAAATGTACAATGCCAACATTTATTATGACAGTTGGGTTGTCTTGTCATAGTTTAACATAAGCAGAATCCCATTATGTGTACTGATGAGCATGTGCACACAGAGATGCATCTCTTCCAATAATTTTCACTGTTTTTCCTCAACTTAAATCAGACTAAATAGATTCTGACAGACTCTGACAGACAGTCATGATTAACAGCAGGGAGCCAGATTTTCAGGAGTCATTTCCTCTTAAATGATTTTGTTTCTGTTTTCAGGGAGACTGACGTCCACTGATTGCTGTTTGTTTTCAAAGTCAGCCGCTTCCCAGAGTTTAGTAAAGGAAAATAATGTTGAACTCATCACAGGTACTGAGGAGCGAGAAGCGCTCACTTCACAGTCGTGATGATGGTTTGTCTCTCAACATGTTTGGTGTTATTGTTCCAAATGAACTTCATCACAGTCAGAAAGCACCATCTGTGATAGATGCTGTGACAACAGGGAGTCCCACAGCTGTGGAGACTCTGAGCATGTTTGTTTGTGAAATCCAAACTATTTGAAAGATTTATGAAATCTACGGCAGTTGACTCAGCTGGATTATCAACATGTTGGAGGAAAGGCAGCAGAATAATGATGCCATTGTAGCAGTGAGCAGATTTCAGAGGGAGATGTAGAGCTGTGTTTACAGAGACAACGTGGCATTATTACACGCACAGTGGGGTACCTTCTCAAATACATGGTGTAGTATTTAAATAAAGTGAGATTGTATTTAAAAACTTCTAAAGCAAAAGATTTTGCTCTTTGATAAAGCTTACAGTCAGGGCTGGTCCAAGGCAAGGCTGAGCCAGCCCTGACTGTAAGCTTTATCAAAGAGCAAAATCTTTTGCTTTAGAAGTTTTTAAATACAAGCCAAGAAATGTATTGCTGGGGAGAGGAGCAGCAGCATAATAAATTTTAGCTACCTGAGAAAAGTAATATTGATTTAAGTGTACACTATATTTAGGAGATTTCCTATTTGATAAAGCTTATACTTAGGGCTGGCTCAGGCTTGCCTTGGACCAGCCCCTAGTTGATACGTAGCCTACCATCACACAAGCCAATTAATACACTGTTGGGGACAGGGGCAGCAGCATAACGTACTTTAGCCACCTAAAATATTAATATTGGTTTAGGTGTACGCTACATTTAGGAGATTTAGGAGAGTTTCCTCTCTTACAAAGATTATACTATGGGCTGGCTCAGGTTTGCCTTGGACCAGCCCCTTGTTAGTCTGTAGCCTACCACTATGGAAACTAAACAATGTACAGCTGGGGACAGGGGCAGCAGCATAACGTATTTTAGCCACCTAAAATATATACATATATATATATACACATATATATATACACTTTCCCATTTGATAAACCTATAGTTAGGGTTGGCTCAGGCTTGCCTTGGACCAGCCCCTAGTTGGTCTACTGCCATGGCTGCCAAGCAATGTACTGCTGGGGACGAAGGCAGCAGTTACATATTTTAGCCACCTAAAAAAATAATGTGCAATAGTTTATGTCAATGCTATATTTAGGAGACATTCTTCAGGGAATCCTGAGAAGACTTTGCTCTTTGATAAAGCTGTAGTTAGGGCTGGCTCAGGCTTGCCTTGGACCAGTTCCTAGTTGATCAATAGCGTACAGCAACAGACGCTAAGCAATGTACTGTTGGGGATGGGAGCAGCAACATAACGCATTTTAGCCACCTAAAAAATACGCTATCTTTAGAATATTTTACCGCTTTACCTTTCTGTCAGACAGCCTGGTCCTATGGGGAAGCTGTTGATGGCCTTAGTTTCCAGTCTGTGTTTTTATCAAAGCCGAGCACTGCTGGTCTATCGCTGCCTTGATCAGTTAGTTTGATGGTATTTCCGGGTGACAATCAACAGTGTTCACACACAGGAAGTATAGGCAGCCAAGTGTAAGACAGGAAAGATGTGGCATAATTAGAGGTAGAACATATGAGAAGAGATGATTAATTCAACAGCCATGTAAATGCTCTAGCGTCTTCTCTCTCTCTCTCTTCTGAAGCTCCAGCAGACCAGATCCTCCACAAATGCAGCCGAATGATTGGACTGTTTTAAAGTAACCAAAACTCCTGTATGTGGAGCACATTTTTAACAACTATTCTGCTTGTAAGCAGCTATTTTTTGAACGTGTTTCATCAAAAACTCTGAATTTCATGTTTCATGTTTCCTTTTTCAGCTTTACCATTGTTATGGCTCTCCGATGTTTTTCAAACCACCATGCAACAAGCTGGTGTGTCCTCCGTGTCCTCATAAATTGAGCTGAAGTGTGAAATATATCACTTTGTCAGGCTGCTACTGCTGCTCTTCAAAAACTGCGACCAGCCACATGAATTCCCTCAGGTAACTTTTCAACAGGACTGGAGTGTTTTTGCCAGAGTGTGTGAAGTGTGTGTGTGTGTGTGTGAAGTGTGTGTGTGTGTGTAAAGTGTGTGTGTGTGTGTGTGTGTGTGCGCGTGCGCTTCTCTTCAGGTAGTTGTGTTTGAATGCCTAAAGCTGTCAGGTGAAAACCAAATTTTCAAAACACCCAACTTTTAACCGAATATCAAAAACATTAATCTCAGTTTGGTGAAAAAACAACTTTCTCCTCAAGAAACCACAAAAATTAGATTTTTTTGGTTGTATATGTAGAACACCAAGTTGTTAACAAGGTGTGGGAGTTTAAGTCACATCATCATCTAAACACTGATCGGCTGTTACATACGTAACCAGGCTGCAGAGATCCCTGAGGTGTTTGTGTCTAAACAGAGATACTAAGCTTGTGACAGTGTGAGTACAAACTGCACATGAAGATTTATGACAGTATTATTGTTATTTATTATCTGAAAGATAAATATGCCATAACAAAACAATACACACCAAGGACAACATGAGACACACCACCAATAAAGTATTGGACACATTAAAATGTTGCTAGATGAAAGGTCAGAGGCTCACCAACAGCATTACAATTCATCGTGAGGGCAACGTGAATGGTCCAGTCTGAAATATCCACAGCTAGATTGTCATGAAATGTTGTGCAGACAAAGAGGTGCATCGACCAACACTAGCAGGAACCACTCAACATGGAGTAAGATCTCATATATCACATCTGTATAATAACAGTCATTTCTCCGGAGATGATGATATGTATGCAGTTAACGTGTAGTTCTGTTTGTGTGGAGACTCATTTATTGTCTGCGCTGACCCTCTCTTCAACTCTTCTGGGAGATGTTGAAGGACAGACCTTCTCCGCCTCTCTCAGGCTAATATACATTCATAAAACAAAGTGGCGTAGGCCTGCAGAAGCCCTGCATGTCAATTGAAATTTCACACCTTTTGGCTTCCATCAAAAGCTCAGGGGAGGGATCTGAAATCACTGTTATCAAGAAGACCTTGGAGAAAGGGTAAATTAATAATCTCTCAGGCAGGGGGAGAAAGGGCTCTGGAGTAATATTATGTTTTCCTGCCATCGTGTAAAACAAAGAAATATTCGCATGGCTGCTTTCGTACTGAGAGGGCCTTGGAAAATGTGCATCTGTTCTATTTGCAGATTAAAAATGTCTAGACATGGAAGGAAAAGCTGGTCTTAATTTGCTTTAAAGCTGATGCAGATGCCATTACATAGAACTTGTTTTAACAGCATTCAAGTGACTATATTTCAACATTTAGTTATGAGCTGATTGATGTTGAAATATAGTAATATGAAGGCTGTGGACAGACGTGCAGGATGAGGTCTCTGTGGTCATCAAAACTGTATCTCTTCACCAGCATTGGATCCAGGATTGGGGCGCCAGTTTTAAGCCCAGTTCAGACCAATGATTCTTGTGATGAAACCACTTAAGAACGTTGCAGAGAAAAGCTGCAGTGGTGGGAAATGGTCACTCTGAGATCGACTCAAGCCGGCTGATGGTGTCACTTGCAACTCAGCTAGTCAAATCCGTCCTCACGGTGTGCCAGTGTCAGACAGTGGGTCACTGCTGCAGCAAACTAGCATCGCAGAACGGCGCTTTACAAGAACTCGATTGTTTCAACTTGTCTAGTCACAAATCTTTGGTCTAAACTGGATTTCAGGTGGACCAGAGACTGAGAATCAGAAAAGGTTTTATTGCCAAGAGAGATTCCACTTACAAGGAATTTGCTTTGGTTTTTGAAGCATACATTAAACATACAATAAGCACATTGAGAGGAATAACAGTAAGGCAAAGTACTGCAACACTCATAAACAAACATAGAATAGAAAAGTTCTAATAAAAACTGACAGTAAAATAAAACATGAAACAAAAATAGTTTTTAAAAGTACTATAACATTACAAATCTATACAATACAGCTGCATCAGAATAAGAGAGCTGTACAGTTTTGTGCAGGATGTGCAAAAATATTAATGAGGAGATCTGCAAAAGTGCACTGTAGAGCAGATATGTGCAGAGGTAATAGTCCAAGATGTGTGTTAATGAAATGTATATAGACAGCACCTACTGGGGAGTAAAAGGATCCACGTCAAGAGGAGTCCTGGGCCTTGTTGATGAAGCCCGGTGCAATCAGGGGGAAACTGTTTCTGTGGTGTGCGATTTTGGTCCTGATGGACGGCAGCCTCTTTCCAGTGGGGAGTGTTTTAAAGAGTTTGTGTCTGGAGTGGGCCACAATTTTTCCTGCCTGCCTCAGGGACGGCAGATTGCAGCCAATCACCTTCTCAGCAGATGAGAAGGTGATAAGATACACTGCACTGTGCCCTGGTTTTTGGCAGTGGCCGCAGCGTACCAGGTGGTGATGGAGGAGGTGAGGATGGAGTATATTATCGGAGGTCAAAAAACATCTCTCCAGAAGGTGTATGTGTGAGAAGCACCCTGATTTTTCTTGGTGTCAGTTAGCTGCCATTAGAAAAACTACATATTAAAGGATCAGTTCACCAGGCATGCAGATAGCTGTGGTTTGATTTAACCTGTTTTTATTGGAACAATATTTATGTGAGAATTGAAACTGTTGATGATGAAGTCTGTCCTATCCAGAATGTAGTGCCTTCACCCCTTATAAAGGGCAGATGATGTTGCTCGGTACCAGAAAACTTTAAAAGGGACAGAGCAGAAGCAGATTAGCAAGACTTTTGTTGTTATCAGGGAGGTGGGGGGTGGAGTCCAGTTGCTATCTGCTTCTATCTCTGGAGGCAGAAACAGATCTTGTGTTGTAGAAGCCCAAGAAATTAATCTGACTGACTGTTACAATGGCAGCGTCTGTTTTGTTTATTTGTAAGTTGAATTTTTCTTTTGCCAGTATCGAAGCATCAGTTTCAGATTGTAAAAAAAATGTTAAATTTATTTATTGGAGTTTATCAATTGAGGTTTTTTGTGTCTTGCAAATGAGTTTTTTTAAGGTTTCACTCACCCTGTGCAGAGCCATAGTACAGACGTAAAACCCAAATGGGGTAGCAGTGTAGGTAAATCAGCTAAAAAGCACCTGTGATACAACAGACAAAAGCTCCAGGCAGGCTGTTTATTGGACACCCGTATCAGCACATTGAGAATTACTGCAGTGACATTACCTCTCAAACAGGCCGCTCTGAGACGACCAGCAAAACAACAGAACAGAACAGAACAGGGTGATAAAACCTGAAACAAGGCTGTAAAGGAACATCACCTGGCAGCAGTCAACAGAATAAAAACGTTGGCATAGTATGTTTCTGTAAACCATAAATATGCTCCATTTATACCTTTCATACTTATATCAACATTTTTAAAGCGAAGTAGTGCAGATTACATGCATATGAGCTGAGGTATTTTTAACGAGATGTGGGGATATTGTTTGTGCTACGAAACAAGGTATTTTTTAACTAGACATCAAGACATTTCCAGCCTTGTTTGTGCTACAAAACCTGTTATTTCCTCACGATATGTAGAGACATTTCCAGCCGTGTTTGTGCTACAAAACCTGTTATTTTCTCACGATATGTAGAGACATTTCCAGTCGTGTTTGTGCTACAAAACCTGTTATTTTCTTACAATATGTAGAGACATTTTCAGCCATGTTTGTGGCAGCAAAACCAGGTATTTCTTTAATTAGATGTCACGACATTTCCAGCCATGTTTGTAGCAACAACACAGGTTATTTTAAGTCACAACATGCTGTTTTCCTGACCAAGTGTTTTTGTTCCTAAACCTAACAACATGTGAATAACAGCAATGTCACATAAAATGAAAATCTGAAGCACAAAGGAACATTAATTGTTTACAGACCTGCCACATATGAAACATACACATTTATCTGTGATCGTACGTGCTATATCGTAGGCTGAAGACGTTTCACCTCTCATCCAAGAATCTTCTTCACTTCTAAATGACTGGTACGAAGTTGCAGACTATAAACCCTGTGGGGGTGGGAACCCTTGCAGAGTTGTAGGGGTCACATGTGAGCTCTTAGTTTCAGAGTTGTTAAGGTCACAATGTGAGTCGTTGGGGTCAAGTGGGACCAGGGGGATGAAACGTCTTCAAGAAACGCAGGCAAGTCCAGTTGTCTACGATATTAGCATTTATGATTGCAATGACCTGGATGACTGACAATCTTCACCGACACATTTATCTGTCGTTTTCAGAAATGCCAACAATAATTCTGGTGACTGGATTGCACTTGGTTTGATCCAAAAACTGGACTGCTGAGATAAAGGTGAAATGAGCACACATTTCAGGTCAGGAAGGTCAGTTCTCATACTAACAAAAAGTGAAGCATCCTGGTGTACAAAATAGACTCCTTTAGCCTTTGTTGTCAAGTAACCTGAAGGTTGACCACAATCTTCTCTGCTGATTGGTTTGGCCTCAGTAGCTCTTTGGACGACTGTTGAAGAGGTCTTGAGCAAATGAATCACTTGAAAGCCTTTTATTGGCGTGGCACTCAGAAGATGCAACTCAAGGCGGCATTGACCTGAGTAGAGCTTTTTCAGGCTCATGGAGGTCACCAAAGCCCCTTTCCCACTGGACACAAAACCCACTAATGGACTAATAATTTCTGTCTTCAGTGGAAAAGTCACAATTGGCATTCATTCCTTTGAAAAAAAGACAGCAGTTGTCACGAGTATTTAGCTCCAACTCTGACAAAAGAAAACAGAATATACTTGCTAATGTTGGTGAAAGAGGAATATTACAAACTCATAAAAGTCCAGATTCAAGTGGTAACTGCAAACAGGCTAACAACAGCAAACTAATGATTGTAAACCATAGTATTATTTGTTTTATCAGTGCATGTGTACTCTCTGTACTACTGTGCATACTGTTTTCATCACACATTTGTTCCCTACTGTATGTTAATGTTATGTTGTTTTACTCGCCCAAGGCTGTCCATGTCAGTTGGTCCATCTCAAAAATGCAATGCTAACCACTGCACCAACATGCTGCAAAAACTTGGTCGTAAATTTTTATCCTACAACTCGTTCTCAGCAGTGAGTGCTGATCTGATCTGTTTGTGTTTCCCTTCAGAACCAAGCACATGATGATGAGTCATGTTGTGTGACGCTATGGTTTTGTAATTGATTATTATTTTCATGACATGCACCAATATTTGAATCTCATAACAGAGCTGATAATGGCGGTGACGACCTCACCAAGCGTGACGACTGCACGCTGAGATTTGACACAGATGAGCAAACAAGGCAGCCGGTTTGTCAACAGTCCGTCTGAGAGTCGAGTTGGCCGCTGAGCCTGCAGACAGATTGACCTCAATCTGAGTGTAATGGGCAGAAGATTGATGTGGAGGGCAGAGCAGCGATGAGACGGACGCTTGTCTGTTACTGTGTGAAAAATGCTGATGAACTAATGAAAACACAACAAACGCTGATATGAAGTGGTGTGTGGGAGGTGAGAGGCAGCAGATATAAAGACTGCTCTGAGACTGTGAGTTAGTCAAACCTCACAAAGTAAATACACACTGGCATTACTAGAGTTGTGAGGACCCTCACTGAGAAACCTTGGTCCCTGAAGGTGCAGTATGCAATTCTGGACAAAGATAGATGATAAATCTCATTCCCAGGTTGTCACATACTGACAACAGGTTGGTAGTCAGACCACACTACCAACCTAAAAGCAGCTGTATTTGACAACCTGGCAATGAGAGTCAACAATCAGCTGTCTTTCTCTAGAATTACAAACTGCACCTTTCACCCTGATGTATTGTCGAGTGTCAAGATGAAATTCCTTAATGACAGAGTCTGGGTAATTGCACGCATTTTCAAACAGGTCTCGTTTAATGTAGTTTTATCAGATATTTCCTGTTTGACAAAGATACACTGGGAACACTTCATGGTCGCAGTCTAACACCAAGTCAGTTAAACTTCAAGGTTATCAAACTTTCTACTCGGGAAGCACAAGTGATTGTGAACCCCCAAAAAGGAAATGTTTTACATGTGGTGTCCACAGACAGTTGCTCTCTCCTTATCCTTCCCGACTCTCCTTATCCTTCCTACCTGCAGCGATTAGAGATGGTCGTACATGATATTGAGGATGTACAGTATACCTCTGAAGACCCATCAGCCGCCACAGCAGTGGTTATAGACACTGCATCTTCATCATCCTCCTGTGGTAAACAGGAACAATAATGTCAGATGTAGGCAACTTGAAATCATCACACAAACTCTGTGCAATATTCAGTTACTTACAACCACATGAAACTCTGCAGTACTCGGCAGGAGGCTCCAGTGCCAGCTCCTCTGCATGGGTGAAAGGGGCTGGTGGTGACCCCCAGAAGCCATCATGCCCAGTGACAATCAATAGTTTGATTAACCTCAGCCTAATATTGCAAGAATGAAGTAAGTATGAGCAAAATTTCTCACCAGTCTGCACAATATTTTTGTGCTTGATTTTGAGCTGCTGCCCAGTGTGTTTGGGCTCCATCAGATTACAGCTGAATTAGAGGATATTGCAAATCATATTAAAATATATAAACATTGTTAAGGTATATTAGACACATTAGAAAACGTCACTTCACATGACCTCAAAACACGCTCTGCAATCTTTTCCCATGCCACCTGATGCTGTTTGGCTGCAGCTGCTGTATTTGATTAATGTCTAAAGACATGTTCTGATTCTGCATATGCAGTCATCAGCATGTCTAATCAGCTGGCGTGAAGTACGTCGCTCTGCCTTTAACTCCGCTTTTCTGCCAATGAAAATCATGTCAGCCAACTCCATTGATGATGGCTTTATAAGCTCGCCGTGAACGTGCTTCCCTCAGGCTGAACATACTCAGAGTTGATTGAGCTGATTGTGATCAGCTGTACTGGAACCAACCAGCTAAGGCTCAGTCACCCCGGAGATCGGGATTAAGCTCAGAGTTTGTTGAACCAGCTTTCTGAAACAGGGCCTAGGTCGTGGTACTCTTAAGTGCCATATTGTAGGTTTGCAGGGTGGACAGGTTGTTGCTGGGTGGGTGTCGTCTTGTAGCGTCATCTGGACTCTGCACAGACACCTCACAGATTTAACAGATGCTCAATAGATGGCACCACATCTTCCTTCACTATGGTTGAGGCGTGGTTCGGTTTAACCACAAAATCTACATGGTTGAGGTTAAGACAAAGGTCAAATATCAGGCTTTGTTAGCAGAAATATTAACTGAGTACTTGAATCTTTTCCTGAAATTTGTTGAGAAGATAAAACTGTAGAATATCACCAGCATTAACCTTTTCCAGGTTGTTGTTACAGGGTCAGGTAGCACTTGGTTCATGCTGAAAATGTTTAAGGGTGTAGGAGGAAGGCATTCTCAGACACAATTACGTTAATGGGATCACATTAGCTAAACCTTGACTCTCCAGGGGACCGTTTGTCCTGTATAATGCCACCATCAGTTTTCATATGGGCACAACAAGGCTTCACCAGAGACTCATCCTCCCTGCACTCCGACCGTACGTCCTGCTACTTCCTCCTCACATAGAAAATAAAACATGACAAAAAATTTATGTCATGTGAAAACAGATGGGTGTCTTTATTCTGCCAAGTGAGCAGCAGTTAAATCAAATAGCTGGGCTGATTTATAAGGAGATCTACGCCGCTGCAGCTAAGAGAAAATCAGCTGTCACCTCACTTTATGTCCACCATATTTAAGAAGATTCACAATGAGTTTCAGAGCTCTTATCTACAGACTATCAGGACTGGAGGATCAGAAAGATGATAAAACACCAACAACTGAATATGACAAAGTTTAGCATTATTTTTTATCATTTTCTAAACTGTCAATGAGATAATACAGGAGAAGGCACAGAGATATACGTTACCATTAAGATTCAGGCTCTAACAGATGTTTAGGAAATCTGGTATTTTCCTCTACGTTTTGGTCTCTTGTCCACACAATCACAGTTTTAGGTGACTATAATTGAGATATATATATATGAGTTATAATCCTTTCATTCCTGGTTCCCTCATCTTGAAGTCATTGTGTTTTTGGTTAGCTGTCTGAAATAAGATCTGGGGTTAACACAAGCTGAAGAAACTTTCACATTTTGCTCTACGATATAAATTATGTCAGTAAATTCCCTACTGTGAATTTTGAAACCTTCACGTGTCCTAAAAAAGGTGGCTGCCCCCCCCCCCTCCTCCACTCAATGGACAAACAACATTCAGTGAGCGGCGCTATGGCAGGTGTCACAGTACACGGCATTTCACAGGAGGCAACTGAAGATTTTTGGGGACATAACGATCAGATGTCATTGAGAAGTAACCAAAAGGGCCTAAACTACGCATTGGAGGGATATATTCATCATTTTATTGTTGAGAAGCTCGATGAAAAGCTTAAATCACAAGCCAACATTTACAGGTCACAGTGTACGCTTGTGAAGCGCATCTGGTTGCCGTCACCATCAAAGACAACAAGTTAGTGTGCCACTGAAGTTAAGGTTTTTGGCTCAGAATATGAGAAAAGGATAACGGCCTTTTTACCATCTTTACCAAGAGTGTCTCTGCGTTAGTTTGGTGCTACAGTATTTACACTGAATCATTCAGCATAACGTTTGCCAACCTTTGTTATCTCTGCCATTACAGATAAGTTAATGAAGCTAAGCTCCAGAAGTTAACGTTAGCTTAACTAGAGCCCTTTGGACAACAGCTAACAATGATGTACCATCACCAAAGTACAAAACTAGAACAAAACAGGCTAATGAACTCCCAGCAAACAAGGTGACATGATGAACAACGCAGCTAGGAGCTAACGTTAGGCTAACTTTAGCTAACGTTAGCTAGAGATGTTAAACATAACTTTATATTTCTTTCCAGCAAAGTGACAATATGTTGCCTCCAACACAATGTTGACTTACCTTAGAACAGATGTAGACATCATTGTTAATCTCCGAAAAAGCTCATAAAACCGAACAAACTGACTTTCTGTGATGCATTTCAATGGACGTCCAGGCAGAGAATGTCCGAGTGTATGGGGATGGCTATACGCACTGTGATTGGCTCATCGCGTTTGAGGGCGGGGCTTAGCCACAGGTCAATTCAGTGATTGTTTCAGTATGAAATAAAGCACATTGTGACAACACAGTGGCTTCTTGTTGTGTTGCCAGTAAGCAGCAGTTAGTAGTGTTTTATTTTTCATGACCTCTTGTATGAGTGTGTGTGTGTGTGTGTGTGTGTGTGTGCGCACTTGTCCTTGTCTTTGCATTTAGGCATCCTAACTTTTCCCACAAGTGAACAACAGCAGCAGCCACATCTCTTTTCCATCATATATAATAGATGGCGCTGGCAGGCGGTCAGCAGCAGTGAGGCCTGACAGCAGGAGGACCGGCTGACAGTCAGCTGAAATATTCACTGCTGCTCAGAAATGTTGGAATTTGTGCCACCTTTGTAGGAATAAGGACGTTTAAGGGCTGTTTCAATAATGTAAAGAACAGATGAGCTGCAGAGAGGAAGAGTGACTGAATATTTTGTCTTTACAAACATGTGAACTTCATCTGTGAATGTGGGCGATCAAACTCCCAAAGATAACAGCTGCAACCAAACTGAGCAGGAGAGCCCGTGCACACACTCCTGAGGTCTAATCAGGTGAGATAAGTGAAGACACCTGTGTTAACTCTCCTCAGGTGTTTGGCTTCATTTCCTGATTATTCACCAAACTGCAGTGGATCTGCTGGTAGATATCCCAACACTGACTGAGCACTGATACTGGATGATTCTCCAAAACCCTGGATTACATTTCATGATTCGAAATTATCTGCTAATACCTGTGCATGGCAACTATGGTTCGATCAAGTCGATGTAGATACAATGAAAAATGAATACAACATTTTCGCAGTTCTGTGAGAGGACACAAGCACTGACAGTCAGACAGGCTACATGATCACTTTGTTGCTGCACAAAGTGCTTGATGCCACTTGAAGCAGAATGTTGGCAGCAGGGATAAACTGTGAGGTGCAAAAATCATAATTTGAAACTGGGCTCGGGCTCCTTTTGTGAGCAGGCTCAGGAGAAAGTTTACTGAAAGGCAGGACAGCAAAAAGATGGGTTATATGGCAGGAAGTGAGTTGAGATGGGCAGGTATATATACATAGCAGGGCTGATTAGGGAAATAGGAAACAGGTGAGTAGGAGGGTGAAGGAGTGAAGGAGGGGCGACTGCAGGACAGGAGGGAGTGTCTGAATCAGAAACAACAGGAGCTACATAAAGTTACGACGATGTGCACAAGCTTTGGAGATTAAAGATTATTCTTTTTGAAGCCATGAAAATTACTCAGTGGTCAAGTATTTTGGAGTGTTGTGGATGTCGTGTGAATGGATGAAGGAATATTCATAACAGTTGATATTTTACATATCTGCATCAGCGTGGCTCACACTCTCTTCTTGGGGTGTTTTGGTGCATTTCTGGAAATGTAATTTCCCTCAAGACCAATAGAAAGTGAGATATTTTCTCAGTGAATCAGGCGTCTCTCAGTGTTGCGTCACGAGCTGCAGAGAGACACATGACCAGCTGGTTCTCAGTGGTGGAAGTGAGTGAGAGTAAATAGCTAAAAATGAGGAGCAGCAGGATTCAAAACTAAATTTAGCTTCGTGAGTGGAGCTGCTGGTCTTTTTTTTTTTGCCTTGGCTTTCAGTTCTGAGACCACATGCAGGGTGCTCTCTCACTTTTTGATTGGTGGAAATTGTTGTACGCAGCCTTACAGGAGACTCTCGAGGAAACGCTCAGGACTAAATTACTCACCATCCTCCTCATATTATTCAGACATGTGGAAACATAGAAATCTCCACTGTGGTTGACAGGTGTCAGTGTGTAGTATTATTATTGTAAAAAACGAAAATGAGACTGCAATTGAACAGAAATCTAGTGTTAATTACCACCTCCACCAGTGCAGTGTCTCTGACAGTCTCCATCCATGTCAGTGAAAACATGGATGCTTCACACACTGAAGATTTATAAAATCAGCACAGTTTCAAGATTAGAGTCACCAATTCAGTATCTGACCAAATGTCTCCCCTGCTGTTCCTGAGATATGACATTAAAACATGATGATGTCAAAAACAAAAACAGATTTTGTAAGGTCACAGTGAACGTGGTCGTTGACCTTCAGGCACAAGACTACAATCAGTTTATTCTCCTGTCCAAGTGGATGTTTGTGCCAAATTTAAAGAAACTCCCTAAGGGGGCAATCACACAGAAATGAGACGCTAGAAATGCGACGCCAGTAAAACCATTGTTTTCCTATGACCGGTGTTCAAGCGTCTTTTTAGACGGCGTTCTTCTGGCGTCTTTTTAGACGTGCGTTTTTAGATGAGCGTAGACAACTTTTTGAGCGTCAGACGCCAGTTGCACCATTCGTCATTGTCGTCATTGGCCCAGGCCAATCTAATCCCAGCCAATCAAATCCTCCTTCCTGTTTTGTTGTGGCAGTTCCGGCAGATTGGTCAGACACACAGCTCGCTAAGTAGATGGTGGTATTCACCATACTGTCCCTTTTTTTGAGGATCTCATGCACCCAAAACCTCCACTTTTTGGGCGGTTGATTCTCATCTTGGTTGAACAGCAAAGCAACGGCAAGCGCTTTACGTTTTGTATCCATATTGTATCTGTTATCGTTTATCGCCCGTTTGCACACGCATCCCCGCTCCACAGGCGCTCCTTGCCGTTTTTTTTTTTTGTTGTCTAGTGCGCATTGAAAAAGCGCTTCCAGAGTTTCAAGCGTCTTTGAAGCGGCCGCGTTTCTAGCGTCTCATTTCTGTGTGATCGCCCCCTAAGGGTATATTTGAGATATCACATTCACAAAAATGAGACAGATGAGGTCGCATAGACCTTGACCTTTGACCGTCAAAATTTAATCAGTGTCATCACTGAGTCCAAGTAAACGTTTGTGATAAAATTTAAAAAAAAAATTAACTCAAGGCAGTCTTGAGATGTTGTGTTCAAAAGACTGGGATGTAAGTAATGTCAGTACTTTACGTATGTACAGACAACCTAAAGAACATAATTTGTCCGGTCACAGCTATCACCGGTGCTTAGGCATAATAAAAGCTAATGTTCTCTCATTGTTAAAATAAAAAAAAAAAATGCATATTTGGTGACTGTTTTGTCTTGCATACTTTTTCATTCATGAAATACAAATGGGGTTGACTCAAAGTTCAGTATCATAAAAACAATCTATTGTTAATGTGCCATGGAGTCAGTTTTCTGTCGCCTATATTTTAACAATATGACAAATTTCTTTGGATTTCTCAGTTGATTTAATGACGTTTAATCAAAAACTGTATTGTGCTAAAAAGTGAGTTATGACTGAGTACAAATTTGAGTGTAATAAAACAAAACACTTGGTTTCAGGTTGCACTGAATATCGTCAAAGCCTTTTTATATAAAAGTGAACAAAGGGAGACGTAGAAAGGAACTGCAGGTAGGAGAGCAGTGAGGTGAGTCAGCCTTTGAGGAGAATTCTTTCACATAATCCTGAATCACTCAGCACTCGCAGCAAGTCTCAGATCTTTTGTGTTTTAATATTATCAATCACAGCTACATTGTGTGTGTGTGTGTGTGTGTGTGTGTGTGTGTGTGTGTGTGTGTGTGTGTGTGTGTGTGTTTGTTGAGTGGCTGCATGTTGGTGTTCTTCATGAGAATCAGGACGATAGAGTGAGTCGCTCACACAAACCAGACGCCTGTACTCAGGCTTGTTGTCAGGGAGGGTCAAAGGGTACAGATGACCCCGGCCCAAGACCCAGGAGGAGCAGATGTAAATGTATGCCTGATTTATAAAATTCTAAATGGTCCCCCCCTCCCTCCATGTGACCGTGTGTCCTCGCTCAGTAAGTTCTTTATGATCCTCAAGGTCATCCTTGGTCTGACACTGTAATGTACCATTTCATAAGGGGCAATCAGCTTTTTCAGTTAAAGCTACAGATCAGTGGAACACCTTGAACTGTACATGGTCCCTTTTAAATGAAAATTAAATTAAGTTTCACTGTGCCTGCTGTTCTGCTGCTCCGTACAGTACACTCTGCACTTTGAGAGTGATGACCAATGAATAACTAAAGGGTATTATGATTCCAACATTGCTCCTAATGAACGGTCCAGCTCCGAAAATCAAAAATCAAAATGTGGCGGCAGATGTTTTAATCATGGTGGGTCACCGCAAATTAATAAATGTGTGGGAAAGCCTGATCGTGCATATCTGAGAAAAAAAAATTCCGGCTTTTCTTCTTCAGCAGATACATGTGGGGAAAAAAAGACTAAGTTCCACACAGAGCGTTTCCTCTCAGAGCCACCTCTCTCCTCTGAGTCACGTTTAAGTGACGTGAAAACCCCTGAGGATGGTGGACCTCGATCAACCTCTGGACGGAGAAACGAGGAGCAAGGGAATTAGAAGAAGCTGAATGCAAACCTCCCACTGGTCACAGCGGACCCTGAACACGTTTAAAATATATAATACATTTCAGCCACGATCAGCTCCTATCAGGTCTTACAATAAAGAGAGAAGCACAAGATGAAGCTATCACAGCTCTATTTTCAGTCATCAGCAGCGTGGACAGTTTGAAGTTGTAGCCAGGATGAGAGAACATTTTTCATTTTGGTGTTTTTCTTTTCTTAATTGCTGTTAGGCAACACTTCCTTCACAGATGTTTCTCAATAATATCTTCCAGTGGCTCAAAGGGCATCATCGCTCCCTTTGATCATCTGTAGGAAAAGTTGATGGGCTTGGTATTATTTATTGAGAGAGAAATTATATAAAAGAAACTGTGAGCAGCAGCAGTATTTGAATAAAATTTGTCATTTACATTTGTTCAACTTCGTCCCTGACTATTTTCTGTGTTTCATTTTGCAGCGGCTGCGTCAGGGGGATGTAACAATGTTTGTCTTTAAGTCGTCTGTACGCTTCCTGTAAGTAATTGTTTTTATCTTGGGAACAGATTTGTCCACCCTTACCCGCACTCTCTATAATGATGTTGGGGTTTTTTGCCAATTTGGAGAGAGCCTTTCGTTCATCACAGGTGATGTTAAATTTGGTGTGTGGTTTGATTTTTATTTTTCAAACACCTTTACATCTTCCCTGATGAGCTTTTGCATGGGCTGAGACACTGCCTCCAAGTTTGGCTCCCATCCTGAGGATGTAGTGAAGAGTGTTGGTGTTTTAGGACAATCATAACCAAAGTAATCCAGTAGTTTTAATCTGCAGTGATATTGTGTAAATTGCGGCGCAGTTCACAACGGGACAGTAGTTTAGGGTTCAGGATAAATGTAAGACGTTTCTCCAGGACATTTCTCTCCGGGCACTGGATCTTGAAAATTTTGTTTGCCTATTTGTGTCTCGGATCCTGGTGTTCAAGCTTCTTGATTAAGGATTGTTGATTAGGTGGTAGTCTGTCTGAATAGTGCATTAGGGGGACATGGATTGATGCCAGTGGAAACATGGATGTTGCTATGGCAACCATCTGTTGCACCTGTGTCCAAGTTGTTACTGAGGTCTGTTCCCTGAAGCTAAAGGTTAAAGTCCACAGACAGAATAACTTTTTTGACCTGGGTTTGAGTGGTGAGTTTCTTTGATAAAGAAGTGATATGAAAACATGTGGCTCCTGGAAAACTGGCAAATTTGGGGAGCTGGGTTTGTAAAAAAAAAACAAAAACAAAAAACAAACGGAATGGGGGCCAGATTAAAGTCTCCTATCATCAGACTAGGTTTATGTATTTTTAAAGCCCAATCAACCCTTCTGTGCGCTGTGCAGTGAGGGCTACGTGTGGGATGTCTATGATGTCTATGGAGGTGCACTGTCTGTTGTTTCGGGTAAGCTTCAGATAATGAGCCATTTCTTTCACTGGGACTTCTGGAAAGGCTGCTTATCATCACGGTTTTGCCACCCTTTTGGCGATCAGGTCCCCATGTCCACTATCAGAATTAAGCGTCCTTGCACTAGCCTCATTAGCAGCTGGATCATTGCCTGTACTCTGCTCAACACCTGGTGATGGCAGACAAAGTTCCCTTGGTGTCACTCGGGACACAAACACTGGTCTCCTTAGAGAAAGTCCTGTGTTGTTCCACCACTCCATCCTGCCTTTGTGGACTTTGTACAACTCTTTACTCCGGTCAGGGCATTGATCACCTGATCACAGCCTTCATTATGGTGGTGCATTACTTTTCATAGGTATACATACAAGCAGTGCATGAGAACAGCATGAAACAAAAGTTCTGTTTGTTTATTTCACCCTCCGGCTTTGAAACCAGACTTTGATATCCGCATCATATTTTACAGGCGAATCTTATGACTTCTGTGAAAACTCTTAATCTGCAAAGTAACTGGTAACTACAACTATCAGGTAACATAAATATCCACAAGTATCTCCAAACTGTATTTCAGGTCTGACTGATGAAAACTCTCACTCTCTTTCCATCAGCGTCAGCATCGTGACGCCCAGTGGGCTCTCTGAGCTCCAGCTGTTTCCTTGATGGTGGAGATGAATCACCCAGGAGGAAACCTTTCATCCTCCCTCTGCTCGTCATGCAGAGCGACCCACGTCAGGTGGAAGGATGTCAAAGCTGCAGACGTCTCTAACAGCTCAAGGACCCCTTCGTAAAAACAATAATCTAGTCGTTATGATATCGCTGCCAGCTCTTGATAAACCTTTATCACTCTGCTAAATGTCAACTCTCTGAAGAGCAAATACATTTTCTGACAAAGTATTACTATTCTAAATGATTTCAACTTTAATTAGTGAGTCAAGGCCGGAGTGAACAGCCACTATTATCCATGTGTGCCTGCTTCATGGAGTTGTTTGAGTTCCTCTAAACATTCAGGGCGCCCTATTTAAACTGCTCTGGCCTGCCTACTGTTTCCTTTCCAACCCACCTCCACCCCAGCTCCTTTTTTTGTTGAAGCCATTCCTCACGTATTAATGTCATTTCTGTTTGTCACTGATGCTGCTTTAGGCTTCCAAGTAAGCACATGGAAGGGCAGGGAGGTTTGTCCTGTCTGCCTTTGGCGGTCCACGTAGGCACGAGGAAGGGCAGAGAGGTCCCAGAACAGAGCCATACCGCCAAATATCAAATAGAAGTGTCATAACCCAGCTCAAAGGAAATGGAGGAAATTCCCTCAAAGCATTTTTGAGATGTATCGCATTTACCAGAATGGGCTGGATGGACAGACGTACATTTGTACAGACGGAAGGACAACCTGAATACACAATGGCTTTGGCCAGAGGATGTCACCGGCAACGGTGGCATAAAATTCATCTTATCATTTCCCTCTCTGATATACATTATGAATATATAAATACACACTCTGTGTGAGGCGGCTCTCTGCTGAGTGACTGACAGCTGGTTGATAAGTTGTAATGACAGAGGTCTGCAGGCGGCAAACACACACTCACACACACACACACAGGGCCTGGTTGATTAGTTGTAATGAGAGGCAGCCACTGAGTGTCCACACACACACACACACACACACACACACACACACACACACACACACACACACACACACACACACACACACATAGGTCTGATGGGACATAATGATTTCTCAATCAGCAGAGCTCCTCTCTTTTTTTTTCTTTTATTCAATTTCCCTGTTTCTCGTCTTTCTGTCATCATTAGGACTCTCGTTAGCTGAAGTCTCCGCAGTCGCTGGACATCACGGGGTCCAATAAAAAACTTCATAACAAGCTTTTATGACACAATACAGACCTGGGCTGACGGGTGGAGCATCATAATAATGACTGATGGACGCTGATTGCGCAGGAAACACACTTAGAAAAGTTTGAACAGAAACAAGATGTCTGTTTGTGTCTCAGTTGGGTCTTTCTTTCTCTAAGAGGTGATTTGGTTTTGTCTTACGGTCCATTACGATATGATGTCTGTGTGTGTGTGTGTGTGTGTGTGTGTGTGTGTGAGATGGTGTCTCATAGCGGGTTTACCCTTGTCGTGAGAGAAGAGAGGAGAGAGAGAGCTGAGCGAGGACTTTTACAAATTGAAGGATGTCACTGTGACAAACTCGTCATTCATCCTTTAAATGTGAGCTATTAGCAGTTACTTTAATTATCTGACATTAGCTTTGATTGAAATATATAAATTCTTCAGCATGTCTTAATGTAACTGGTATAATGACGTTGTTTCAGGCGGGGTAGCGATGAGGAAAAAGTGCACAGTCGTCTTTTTAAACAGTCAAAAGAAGTGAAACTCATTATCATGTTTGAAAAGTGCTTATATATATATTATTGGAAATAATATATCATGTGCATTTACAACATCCTCAAGTCTTTATGATCAGTTTACAGAGTATCGGTTAGGGATGGGCCCCGGGGCTGAATTATTAAATAGTAGTATTGATAAGCTCCAGCATTCAAAAGAAATACAGAAGATAGACTCACACACACACACTCACACACTCACACACACACACTCTCAGTGACAACAGCGAGAGAGCAAAACTTCATGGTTAAACCTCACAAGAGTTGATCCAACACTGTTTGTTGCCACAGCTTTAACAACTCCTGCTTGTGAGGGCAGAACGACGAGCAATCTTTCAAAACATCCGGTGAGAGTGCATCACTTACAGGTGGAGAAAAGCACTGTTTTCAGCTGCCAAGTTCGTAGTTCATCTCCCGTTACCCACTCCACCTCGGGTATGTTCTAGTCTATGATAGCAATTCTCCCAGTTAAAGGGTTTTTTGGGGAGTTTTTCCTGATCTGCTGTGAGGGTCCAAGGACAGAAGGATGTCGTATGCTGTAAAGCTCTGAGGCAAATTGTGATTTGCGAAATTCGGTTTTATAAATAAAATTGAAAATTGAAATTAAATTCAAAACAATGCTGTAGCAGAATGTTGATTTAAATACTGTATAAACACAAATAGAAAATAAAGCAATTTATTTCATTGTTTTCTCTTTAAAAAAAATAAAGAAATAACAGATAAGAGTACTGATGAAGCACAGTTTCTATCCATGTCAGTGAAAACATGGATGATACACAGAAGATCTATACAATCTGCACAGTTTCAAGATTAGAGTCACCAGTTCAGTATCTGACCACAGCGACCTTGACCCCTGACCCCTGACCACCAAAATCTAATCAGTTCATCCTCAAGTCCAAGTGAATGTTGTGCCAAATTGAAAAGATTCCCTAAAGGCACTTTTTTAACTATCATGCTCACAAGAATGAGACAGACAAGGTCACAGTGACCTCACCTTTGAAATGTGAGGATATTCCCTTAAAGCATTCTTGAGATATCACATTCACAAGGATGGGATGTAGAGATGTATGGTCGACTGGACAACCTGAAAACATAACGCCTCAGGCCGCAGCTTAAAAATCCACTCCTTCTTTCAAAGAGTCTCCTCCTTTCTCTAACAAACGAATCAGATGATGCCTGTGGTGCCTCACCAGTGGTGGTAACACCGTGCGAGTGTGTGAGGTGGATAATCTCTTCTACTGAAAGGAACAAACTCAGTGGCCACGCTGAGAAGAAGAGTCACATCCAACTCACAACAAAGTGTGAAATACAAGAAAGTGGATTCCCCTGCACAGAATCTGCCCTCTGAAAACATCATGGCTCTTTTCTCATCATCTTTTTTAATCATCTAGCGCTGTTATATTATATTGACTTATATTTTCAAAGCCATTTTGTAATTGTTGTATTGCAATATTTTGGGATATGAAATGCATAAGACAAACCCAAAGTCCTGTTGACATTATCATTGTTACATTAAACCCAACCCTTATGAGATGATCCGTTGTCAATTTTTTTTTTGGGGGGGGGGGGTTAATAAAATAATAAGAAGGACAATAAAAGTCAGCTCATGATTCATGTTTCAACCTTTTGTGGATCATAAATGTTGAGATATTTCAGTCTGGACAATATTTGATACTCTGACAACTTTCTCTGTTAAAATCAGACCATATGGACAGAGGCGCTGTCCATGGTGCTGAAACAACAGTTAAGCAGTAGTCACATCACTATCTCAACCAATAATTTTGTTTCTTTTTTCTTTAATGAAATGCAATTGCAGTTATTCATTTGGCAAAGCATAAATGTTGCCTTTTTGCCACGGACACAGGGAGTGACAGGGAGAAAAAGACAACAACGAGGTGCAGGTCCCGGCCGACGAGGTGCAGAGACATTCCTCAAAAATTTAAATGTAACAGACATTAAATATCACAGTCTGTCAGTGCTGTTTCTGTTTCCAACTGCACATTCATGTTTAGAACGCTCTGCTCTGCCATCCCAGGCACTATTTCAGAAAGCAGGCTCAACAGACTCTGAGCCTCGTCCTGATCTCCGGGTTGACTACGCCTGAGCTGGGAAACAACTGATCAGAATCAGTTCAATCAACTCTGAGACTGTCACTTCGTCTGTTGTTAAGGAAGCGCTGCAAACTATTGATTGCAGGAAAGCAGCTGGGGAGGATAATTTAGACCCCTATTTCTTAAAGCTCTCTGCCCCGATTATTACTAACCAAATTACACATCTGTTAAATCTCTCCATTTTTTTCTGAGTTAATCCTAAATCCTCACGATCAACAAATTTCCAAACTCTCCTGTCTTGCTAAAATCCAAGAATAGTTAATAATCAGCTCAAATCATTCTGCTCAAGTAATTCTGTGTTAAACCCACATCAATCTGGTCTCAGAGCAAAACACAGCACTGTCACTGCTACCACTTTAGTTATAAATGATGTCATACCTGCTGTCAATAAAGGTTAATACTATGCTGTACTTTTTGTTGACCTATCCATATGTGTGTGTGTATGGGTGTGTATGTGTGGGTGGTGTCTACATATGTTTATGTATACATATTTGCTCTTGGTTTGCTTTGTTATCATATTTACTCTGTTCTAACTGTACACTCGGCATCATTGTAAATGAGGGCGGTCCCTCAATGATTTATCGAGATTAAATAAAGGTTGAATGAATAAATGGCAAGGCAAGTTTATTTGTATAGCACAATTCAACACAAGGTAATTCAAAGTGCTTTACAGAGACATTAAATGAATAAATGACATAAATGAATGAATGAATGAATGTTCAGCCTGAGGGAAGCACGTTCACAGCGAGCTTATAAAGCCATCATCAATGGAGTTGGCTGACAATGATTCTCATTGTCAGAAAGCGGAGTTAAAGGCAGAGCGACGTACTTCACGCCAGCTGAATTAGACATGCTGATGACTGCATATGCAGAATCAGAACATGTCTTTAGACATAAATCAAATACGGCAGCTGCAGCCAAACAGCGTCAGGTATTGCAGAGCGTGTTATTAGGTCATGTGAAGTGACGTTATGTCTAATATACAGAAAGTATACAAACATATCCACATCTTAACACTGTTCATATATTCTAATATAATTTGCTATATCCTCTAATTTAGCTGTAATCTGATGGAGCCCAAACACACTGGGCAGCAACTCAAAATGAAGCACAAAAATACTGTGCAGACTGGTGAGAAATTTTGCTCATTTTTAATTTATTCTTGCAATATTAGGCTGAGGTTAATTGAGCTGTTGAATGTCACTGAAGCCAACAGGAAGAAGGCTGAGGCCTGAAAAACGGTTGGTGGGCCACTCAGTTTTGTCATTTACCTCAGCACACTGCAAAGCCAAGCTGGACTGAATCTGCTGTTGAAGTTGAAATGGCAACAAACTCTTGTAAATCTTGATGCAATCTCTCATCAAAGCGACCACTCCTGGATAAAAAGGAAATAAGCTTTTAATTTATTTAACAAATTATAAATCCTGCTCCGCCAGATTTTTATGGAGGTCGATTTGCAGGTAGGTAAAAATTAAATACAGCTGGACGCTAAGAGATGAGTTCGAGGAAGCAGCTCATCCATCTGACCACAATATATGTTTCCGCTCTGCAACATTTATAATGCCCTGACTTGGTGAATGAATTGAGAATAAATCAGCTCGGTGTCCTGGAAGAGGAGTGAGCAGAATCCATTTTCATAATTTGAACAAAAAGTGCTTTGGCTTCAGAACACTTTGAGGGTCAAACTCCCCATCAGTGCTGTCAAACAGCGAGCAGGCCCGAGCATCCCTCAAGGCTGTTAACTCTCCAGGAACAAGACGACACCACTGAGATGGAAAAGAAATAAAATGCACCTTCCCTGATTCATGTCTCTGTGTGCTTACCCCCAACTTCCTCCTCTCCAACTTAAACAAATGAACCCCCCAAGCCACGGTTTGATCCATCATTACCATAGATTAACTTACTCGAACATTAACGGATGCTGTCTCTGCAGGCTGACTGCCTCCTGCATGCAACATGACGCTGCTGTCTTTTATCTCAGACCGACAGACGCAGGAGGGCAAGCGAAACAGAAGCTAAATAAAGCGGAGCGATTTAATTATACGACTAAATGTATGCATGGGGAAAATTAGTGGAAAAATTGATGCTGGGAATGAACACTGAGGCAGTTTGGTGGTTACATAAGTAGTGATTTGTAATGAATTTGAGTGTTATCCCCCCGAGAATTAATTGTCTGTTTAAAATTAGTTAAATCTTTTCTGACCTATATACACAGTGTGGGTGGTTCACTTCTAATACATAATTAACAGGCAAAAAAAGTAGCTGACAACTTTTGTTTTTGTCAGAGGACATAACGATCAGGGCTGTGGAACAAACACAGTGTGTGTTAACGACCAGTGAAATGTTGTAAACAGTCAGTCAGCAGCTGTTGAACGTTTTAAAGGTCTAGTGTAGGATTTCGCAGCATCTAGGTGACGTTCTAGACTGCAACTTCGAAGTAAGTAGGAGAACTACGTGGGCGGATACAAACTAGAATTACCACCATGCAGTTGTATGGCTCCTTATGTTTGTAAAGATTTAATTTAGTTTTGTTTTTGTTAAAGGGGTATCGTTTAAAATACATGAATTTGCAGATTGTTATTTTTGATCGATTGATTCCGTTCATGTTCTTATTTTACAAATAAATCAGACGTTACTCAACAGTTACTCAGTACTTGAGTAGTTTTTTCACCAAATACTCTTTTACTCTTACTCAAGTAATTATTTGGATGACTACTTTTTACTTTTACTTCAGTAATATTGTTCTAAAGTATCAGTACTCTTTCTTGAGTACAATATTTGAGTCCTTACCCACTAAGGACAAAAGCTTGGCCTTTGTTTTTTAGCCTGAATGGACTCTCCTGTCGCGGAGTTGACAAAACAAACCAGTGTTCGGTGATGTAAAGAGCAGAGAAAAGTTTGTTGGGGTTCTGTAGCAGAGGCTGTTGGCCGCACACGATTTAATCAAAGTAACAACGGTGGATCTTTTCTGTGTAATTGCTCATCGACAGTGCGCTCTGCTCAGATTAGAGACAGCAGATGGAACATGTACCTGTTATAAAGGGAGTTAATCAAGTAAAAGGGAAGACGTCCTTCTTACACAGGAGCTGCAGTGATGAGATATTGTGTTAAGGATGCAACATTAATCTTTATTCTGCTTTTCTGGAATCCCTGCCATAATTTTAACGAGATGGTATTTTTATTCGAGCTGAAGAATGTATAATGAGAGTGAAACAGGCAGGTTAACGGTCGATGTGAGTTCATCTCCACCAATTAAAGTGATTAAAACACCACTGAGCCTGAGAGCACAGAGTCATTGACCTGGTCTGAGGTTGTGGTTGATGGAGAGTAAAAAACCTGCAGAATGACACCACTGACCTGCAGAGATAATCAATGTGGTCAGGTTAACCTAACTGTGTAGGCAAACATACTGTATGGTTAAAGGTCTAGTGTGTACTGACTGCAGACGACAACCAGGTGAAACTTCTAGGTTAAGATTCCTTCAGTGTTCATTGTAAGGTAACGAAAACACGATATAGAAAACATGATGACGGGCTGCGGGCAGGTCAGCCCGGGCTTCATACTGGAGAAATGTCAAATATTGAACATTCTCCCTGCTTCCACCTCCCCAGCCTCCTCCTGCATTAGCATTTAATGTGTTCATGTTTATTACATGTTATGTATCTCAGGCTCTGTCAGGAGCTCAGGGACAGTCTGCTGTCCCGGAGCATCACATGAGCAGAACCACACTGCCAAACTAAAATGTATGTCGCTGCTATAAATGGTTAAAACCTTGACCCCATGACTGAATTTTGAAAATGTATTTATTGGTAAATTATTCATATATAAACAACTTTTATGAGACAGTTTGCATCAAAGGGTTGATCAACAGTTTTCCTTTGCATCACGATCTGTCATTCAGACTTAAAGCAAACTGCTGTGACAGTAGTTTCCCTGTGTGATCATTGAGCTGTCTGTCTGCTTCAGAGGAAAAAGGACCAACTAGACAACGTGACGAGCCCTCCGGCCTTTAACTCTGACGGTAAGACGTGTTTCAGCTCAGTGTGATTCTGTAACATTTCTATTTCTGACAGCCTCATTTCTGCTTTTCAAAGGAGCGCTTTTCACACTACGAGTCACATTCACACATTCACACACACATTCACACACAGGTGGCTGAGGCTACCATACAAGGTGCCACCTGCTACTCACTTTTTAACAAGCTCCCACACCGATGAAACAGCTATCAGGAGCAACGACTGGAGGAGCTGGGATCGAACCGTTGCTCTTGCTATTAGTGGACAACCTGCTGTGTCTTCTGAGCCACAGCTGCTTCAACTGCAGCTCTAGTTTAAAGGGATAGTGCACCCAAAAATGAAAATTCAGCCATTATCTACTCACCCATATGTCGAGGGAGGCTCAGGTGAAGTTTTAGAGTCCTCACATCCCTTGTGGAGATCCCAGGGGAGAGTGGGTAGCAGTACAACTCCACCTAATGGAGTTTGACGGCGCCCCAGATTAAAACGTCCAAAAACACATAACTGAAACCACAAAATATCTCCATACTGCTCGTCCGTAATGATCCAAGTGTCCTGAAGCCGCGACATAAAAAGTTGTTTGGAAAAACGTCATTTGAACTCTGTTTTAGCCTCATTGTAGCCTGTAGCTCTGACTGCCTCTCTGTGCACTGCGCGTTTCAATTACAGTCAGGTCCATAAATATTTGGACATTGACACAATTTTCAGCATTCCAGCTCTGTACAACACCACAATGGATTTGAAATGAAACAATCAAGATGTGCATTAAGTGCAGACTCTGAGCTTTAATTTGAGGGTATTTACATCCAATTCAGGTGAACGGTGTAGGAATTACAACACATTATATATGTGCCTTCCACCTTTTTAAGGGACCAAAAGTAATTGGAGAAAATAACATAATCATAAATCAAATTGTCACTTTTTAATACTTTGTTGCAAATCCTTTGCAGTCAATGACATGAAGTCTCGAACCCATGGACATCACCAGACACTGGGTTTCGTCTCTGGTGATGCTCTGCCAGGCCTCTGCTGCAGCTGTCTTCAGTTCCTGCTTGTTCTTTGGGCATTTTCCTTTCAGTTTTGTCTTCAGCAAGTGAAATGCATGTTCAATCAGATTCAGGTCAGATGATTGACTTGGCCATTGCAGAACATTCCACTTCTTTGCCTTTGAAAACTCTGTGGTTGCTTTTGCAGTATGCTTCGGGTCATTGTCCATCTGCATTGTGAAGCGCCGTCCAATGAGTTTTGAAGCATTTGGCTGAATATGAGCAGATAATATTGCCCGAAACACTTCAGAATTCATTCTGCTGCTTTTGTCAGCAGTCACAGCATCAATAAATATAAGAGGTCCAGTTCCACTTGCAGCCATACATGCCCACGCCATTACACTACCACCACCATGCTTCACTGATGAGGTGGTGTGCTTTGGATCTTAAGCAGTTCCTTGAGTTCCTTCAGTTGATTTGGCCACACCTAATGTTTTTGCGATCTCTCTGATGGATTTGTTTTGATTTTTCAGCCTAATGATGGCTTGCTTCACTGATAGTGACAGCTCTTTGGACTTCATATTGAGAGATGACCTCACCAGATTCCAAATGAATATACCACACTTGAAATGAACTCTAGGCCTTTTATCTGCTCCTTGTAAGTGAAATAACGAGGGAATAACACACACCTGGCCATGGAACAGCTGAGTAGCCAATTGTCCAATTACTTTTGGTCCCTTAAAAAGGTGGAAGGCACATATAAAATGTGTTGTATTTCCTACACCGTTCACCTGATTTGGATGTAAATACCCTCAAATTAAAGCTCAGAGTCTGCACTTAAAGCACATCTTGATTGTTTCATTTCAAATCCATTGTGGTGTTGTACAGAGCTGGAATGCTGAAAATTGTGTCCATGTCCAAATATTTATGGACCTGACTGTATGTGTTTTTGGACATTTTAATCCGACTCCCTCTCACAGGACTCACTGTAGTAGCTCACCGATTGGCTCCACGTCACAGGAGCTTCTGTGCTATCGTCATAATGATGTTCTGCTAGAGAAAAATCCAGCCAGCAAATCATCTGTGGTTTAAACCGGTCCACTGAAGTACAGTCAGGCTTCACCTCTAGAGCTCTGATGAATAAGTTATCTTTCTATCACTACAAGTTGAATCACACAGTGACATACGACTGTTCGTGTATTTGTGGGGTCTTTTTCTGGCCATCTTAATGACCGTGTTTGCCATGTACGGATGTCAGAGTCCTCCTAAAGCTGTGTAAAAGGTAAAAAAGAGTAATATTAGTAAAAAGATGTGCAGTATGTGTGTAATATTTTGACACCTAAATCACTATTATCAAATTGCAGTTCCTTTTATTTTGAAAGTCAGTGACACTAGTGCAACCTTTGACCCCGTGGTCACATAATGACGGGTAATGGGTCGGTTCTGGTACTGAGCTTTATGGTTAAGGGGCGGTTTCAAATGGACCTGTGCAGGACTCAGCTTACCTAAAAGTGTATGACAAATGTATATATATGTCTTAATAATAATATAATAAAATGTTTAGGGTCTTTATCTGTGTTCAGATATCAAAGACAGACTTATTTAACTTTCTCTTTTTTTTTGTTTCATAAAAAATTCGACCTGAAGTATTGTTTTGGTATTAGTAGCTTTGGCACTCACAGTGAAACCACAGGTCCTGAGCAGAGACACATCTGGCTCAATGACAGAGCACTCAGACTCTCTGTGCAGTCAACAGATGAAGTGCAGGCTGTCATCAGTATTACTGACACAAACTCACAATCAAAAGTCATCTAACTCATGAGTTGTGGATCACAACGGTCTCACTGACTAACTCAAACATGGAGCTGCGGAGTGGCTGCACCTGGTGGCAGAGAGACGGCTCAGGCAGGCAGCTGTGTGTCGTACAGCTGATTAAGAGTCAGCACGGGAAACACTTCACGCCGCAGGGCTGTTGTGTTGGATTCAAGCACGGAACATTTGTTAACACTTCATCAGCAAATCAACACCTGTGTGTGCAAATATACACTTTATATATTTATATGTATACATGCTTCTCTTTAAATAAACCAGGCTGTGGTTGAGTCGTGATTTAAGTCAACATGCTATATTCTCACGAAAACATCACATGCCATCTTTCTTCTCCACTCACAGTGATGACAATTCATTTGAATAAAATCATACAACTGCACAATCCTCCATTATTTTTTATTTTGATTATGAAAAATCAGTAGCTCAGAATTGTGGTTGATAAACAGCTGAGTATTTCTTAGTTTCTGCTGTTGGTCGGTGCTCAGCAGAGCAGGTTTGGATTAAAAGGGTCTAAACTCCTTCAGGCCTCTCAGTCACTGCCTGAGTGGAAGCCATCGAACCACTGGAGCCATTTTTGGCTCTCATGCTTCAGTCTGTCCTTTGACCCGTATGTCCACTTCTCTGCTGTTTCTCTTCATCCCTTCATCTCTCCAGCTTGACTCCTCAAGGTGGCTGCACATTTTCTTATTGCTATTGTTCTAATCTATCCACCGATCACTCTCTTGGCTCGACGCCCCAGGCTTCACCATCATCATCATCATTCCTGCCAAAATAAATACCGTAAGCAGAGTCAGTCATCTTCTGAACCAGCTTTCATCCCTGTTAGTGATGTTTGACTTCAGTGTTGCTTTTTAATTATGGATTCTGTTCAGTTAAAAGACGGAACATGAAGGCCAGAGGGCTTATTATGCCAGTGGAGTAAATTAATTCATCGACAGAGAAATAATCATAATAGTTTGAACAAATCACTACATATGAGGATGTTACTTTGGGCTGTGGGAAAATTGCGATGAGCACTTTTCTCAAATTTCTGATGTTAATTTATGCAAATGTGCATTTAAAAGTCTTCACACAGAGTAACATAATGTCATAAGTGGGGTTACTGATCATCACACGTCTTTTCCAGGACTCTCAGTTTTACATATTTCACTGCAGTGTAGCCAGAGTCTGACCCACCTGTCACTACAAACTTTGGTCACACCCACAGAACTTTATTTCAGATTCTGTTGAGTTTCCAGAGATACAAAATATGTTAGACTGAAGTTGGGGAATTTGTGTAAAAATGAAGGCTGTCAGTGTTAAAAGTTGTTTTTTTTTAAATTTGCATTGATCATGTGCTGCTATTTTGCTGCATGCTGCTACTTTAAGTTTGACCTACCACCTACGAGCTGAGCACACAGGTACATCTGATCAGACTGATGCCAGCCGACAACTGCACCGCCAAAGTCGGCAAAGCACTATTTTTGAGTGAGCAAATCACCACAGAACTGTGGATGAAATCGAATAAGTTAACTACAGCACTGCTTAATGTGTGAAAACTGACTGCAGACCTGCATTTTAAGTCCTGTGTGTGATTTATCCTGGCTTCATTTGAGTAGAGGAAAACTCTGCTAGCTGCTAGGCTAATCTATACAATGTAAAATGCCATAGGCTTGTGCTAATAACGTTAGCATGTGGTATTTGTTTGGAAAATGTGTCCAGATAAAGACAAGTGTTTTCATAGAAACCACATCGTCAACTAGTGTTTTAGAGGTGTGACTGCAGAGAAACAAATACACCACCGCACAGGTATATAATGCATTAAGGGGATGTCCTCAGGTTCGCATGTTGTGGCCGGTTGTCTTACTGTCGGGGGGAACAATAGTTTGACACATGCAGGACCTGTATGAATCAGAGCAAGACACTAAACTGGAACTCCTGAAAACCAGGGATCACTGGACGTCAGTGAGTCATCAAAATTACCTCAGTGAAACTGCACTTTACCATCTGGAACCGTTTCAGACCCCACACTGTAGCAGTACAGAACTGATTTTAAAGACATACCTTTAAAAGTCAAGATCATGAAGTAAATTTCTTTGCATTCATTTGATTACCAATTTAAAACACTCACGCAGCTTCGCCTTGTAAATATGGACTTCAAAACTGTTTTGAAATGCAAAATAACAGAATTTTAAACATTCAATTAAAATGCGATTAACTATTAAAAATAAGCAATTAATTGGGATTAAAAAACTAATTGTTCAACAGCCCTTGTGAAATGAAGGCATGAGACACACTACAACAGCCTTACAGCCCAGACACACCAAACTGACATCAAAGAACTGGTGACCATGAAGGCCAACTGTTGCACTTGAACACACCGCAAAGACTTCAGAAAGGGAAACCTGAAGACCTACAACTGCGAATGTACAAATTGTTGGTATGATACATGCAAAAAAAAATTTCACACCGCGTTGCTTCATCCCAGATGGATATGTCATGAAAATATTCAAGCACTGGGTGGATCAGATGAGATGTAGATGAAAATGAGAAGAGCCTTCTGTGTGCGTCGTCTTGACTTCAGTCATTTGCTTGTTTTCCTTGCTTGTGTTTAACCTCTTGTGTACTCATTTGCTTCAGCTGAACAGCCAATCAGAGTGATTTCTCTCACCAATGGGCACCACAACTGATTCAACAATGTGCCCAACAGCTGCCAACTTATGCCAACAGTGCAGGACGCACAGCGATAACGAGGACCACAGACACTCATCCATGACCTGATGTTGGCTGACAGCTGGCCCTCAGGCACTCAACCCAGTCACACTCTGGAGTCATCGACAAGCCGCACTTGGTCAGTGACTTCCAGCCCTTGACACCGATGAATTAGGCTGCGCTTTTCACATCAGCACAAAAACCACATGGTAAAGAACATGTTTTGGCCTAAGAATCACTGCAGGAACCGCAGCAATGTCTCTGTAGAAATCAATCGCTTTTCAAGACACTGTCCCAACTGGGAAAACAGCAGCAGGTTACAAAAACAAAAGCCACTGGAACAACTTGTTAAGAAACAACCGGTTGTCACGCCATTCCCCATCTCCTCCATATATCATGGACTTGTAATGAGAACTACATCATTTTACAAACATACAAATGTAACATATCCGTGCAGACGTTCTCTTCTGGCGTCTGAGCTGTGCTCAGTGACTGAAACTGATGAAACCTCCTGGATGATGAAAGTCACTTTGACGTATTAATACTAACTAGGCTTCCTTCCTTGTGTTGTGCAGAGTCCTTGAAATGCAAATCAGGGAGCAAGCTGGCAAAAATCTTTCACTGTAATCACACTGAGTTAAACCTTAAAATCAACACTTCATTTTTACTCTCTGCAGGAAGTCTTTCAAGGGCAGAGGAGCAAAGTTATTCTGGAGAGAGCTGATGATGATACGAAACCAATGAAACAAGTTTGTTTCCCTGTAAAGTCATGTAACCCTTCGCTGAGTCCATTCATACAGTCTGTGCGTCTGTAACACCGATCAGAAAATCAGTTAATTTGGTTTCAGCTGAAATTTTGTGGTCTGATTATGATCTAAATGTTATTTCAGAAGCATTTTGATAATCACATATTCACAATTATGAAACAACCTTTAACATAACCTTCTTTCACATTAAAAACATCTTTAAAAAAAAAAAGAAGCAAAAAACCTTTTTTACTGTATATGAGACATCATAATTCCCTCTGAACACATCATGTTGTAATTTACCTTCACCCAATTCTAAGTTTTACTGAGTAGAACTACCGTAAATCAATGCAACCTCTGTGAGCTGTTCGCTGTGGCCACTGGCTGCTTAGAGGTGACAATGACTAGCTGCTAACGGCTAACAGCTAACTTTACCTGCTCTCCTCCTGCTGTAATGGTGCGTTCATTTTGTACTCGGAGGTCAGAAATTCCCTGTTCCCAGTCGAAAGTTTAAACTCGAACGCACCCTGAGATCAGATTTCCAACTTGGAGCAAACGCATCAACCCCGATGTACGAAATAAAAAACACAGCTCAAGTTTCTTAGGTTATGACACCTGCCGGTTTCATGTTCTTTCTCTCTACATCCACTCCTCTCAGTAGCTGAGTGATAGGTGAGTGGACACCAGAGAGCTTTTGTTGTTTTGACATGATAAGAATACAGTGTGTTTAGCGCCCAGCTCCCCAAGAGAGCAGGTAAGGTGTATCGAGCTGGGGAGGGGGGCCGAGGGGGGACAGCAGGAACCCAGCAAATAAGACCTCAATATTATTTAGTAAGCTTTGATATGTAGTTATGTTGCTGTGGCCTTATGTAATATTTTGAAATAATTTATAGTATGAGTAAAAACGTGAAAGATTAACATTTTGATTTCTACTCTTATGGATGACAGCGCCCTTACCATCTGCCTGTTCTGCTGTTCCCAACACTGAGACCAAACATGGACCAGGTTCAGACAACGAGAACACTTTTTGGTCGAGTCCAAGTTCATGCTTCTCTTCCTCCATCTTCCTATATATTTCAATAATCCTCCCTGTTTGCCATCGTCTCCATCTTTTATTCATGCAGCAGCTCCTCCTCGTGGTCCTGAGCCTTGTCAGCTGGCCTGCTGCCATAAACCTCCACCAGCAGACTTTCAAAGAGACAGAGACGGAAAAAGTTGGAGAGGGAGAAGACTTTACGAAGTTCGGTGGAGCTGGAGGAGAGAAGACGGGAATGAGAGGGGAAGGGATGATGATCAGAGAGGACAGGGTGGCAGAATATTTGAGGGTTGAGTGACAGAAAACTGAGGCAACCATGCACAAAATATGAACTCATTCAACCGAAAGTTACTGACAGACACCTGGAGAGAGTCACTTACTGTAAGTACAAACAGGGGCGTCCCAGAGGGGGGGACCAAGGGGGGCATGGCCCCGCTGATACAACTGCTGCGGAGGATTTTAAAGTCTTTAAGAGGTTGTGGTGTGCTCATTTTTTTAGTAGGTAGGTGAACGCGGTCTCACTCCGAATTCATTGAAATCCAGTGCTTGGGCGGTGACTCAGAAACCAACGAAAAAAGATGTCCTTTAACGTTGGCAGGATATGCAGCCAGTTGGCGTTATAGTTTAATGGCGCCCGGTGGCGTCAGGGATAAAGTCAAAGTCAATACTTTGTTGAACCACCACCTGCTCCAGCTCCTTCAAGTTGGATGGGCTCTGCTTGTGTACGGCTATCTTTAACTCATACCACAGATTCTAGTTTTCTAATAATGGATTGAATGGTACTCAGTGGGTTTCACCAGTTTGGGTTATTTTTTAAAAACCCAACCTTGATTTCTCCACAACTTTGTCTCCATAGTGTTGCTTGCTTAGTAATGTTGCACTGGTGTTGACTCAGGGGTCGATCACACAGGTGTATAGATACTGAGATCATGTGACACTTTGACTTCCAAAAAATTCCATTTAACTTCATTCATTTGGAGCATTTTATGCAGGTCCGTTAAATAAAATCAAATCTAAAATCCGTTTAAATTCCAGGTTGAAGCGCATCAAAAAGCAACCAAGGAGGGTGAATGCTTTCGAAGGCACTGTGTGTCTTTATGTATTTTACGGTAAAATAAACACAGCACTTTCATATTCTTGTTTCCCGCCTCTAGCAGAGCTTTACACTCTTACTTCATCTTGTATGTGTTATAAAGTGTGGTAATGTTTCTGAAGGATCCGCCGTCTCCTCGCGCCTCTGCACTAATATTAAAACCTGCCACTTGTCGTCCCAGTTGACAGAAAGCCGTCACAGTGATGGAAACTTTTAATGGCACGACACTTTTCACTGGATGAACAGGAGGGTGAGACGACAGCGAGGAGGGAGAAAATGTGCGTGGATTACGAGTCAGAGCTGAATGACTGGATGTGATTGTGTTTAATTAAAAAGCTGTGTCTGCCTTTCAGGCTGGCTGCGCACTTTTTTGGCTTGTTGTTCTATTGTTTATGCCAAATCTTTAAAACCTGGACACAATGGGATACACGGTGAGCACTCGTAGTTTTTAATAAACCTCTAATCTGCACCTGCAGTGCGACACTGAAATGTCTCCTCATTCATGGCCTTTTTTTCCCAACACTCTGATAAGTTTGTTTCATCAAAGTGAGACAATAGAGTACGGTTGACAGCACAACTTTTTATCACCAACTTTTTTTATGTCGTTGCCGTGATGCAGGAGAGTTCTCTGATGTGGTTGCAACACCTCAACATCACCTTTGGGTGTAATTGCAAGTGAAAGCGCTCACATCTGTCGAAAGCAGTGATTCTACATCCTGTAATTTAACCAACTCCTCACATTCTGGATTTTTCAGTAAGTGAGGAGGAGCAAATGTTAGTTTAAGAATTCCAGTGAGGAAATTGAACTTTTTTGCAGGCATAAAAAAAACAAGAAGACGTCAGCATGCTGAACACAGTTTTATAGCCTCGTTGTGGTGGCGACGTTAAAGGGATAGTGCGCCCAAAAATGAAAATTCAGCTATTATCTACTCACCCATATGCCAAGGGAGGCTCAGGTGAAGTTTTAGAGTCCTCACATCCCCACCTAATGCAGGCTGACGGCGCCCCAGATTAAAACGTCCAGAAAACACATCATACAACCACGGTGTCGTTTGTTTATAGCCTAATGTTAGCTTTTTTACTTCTGGCGATTGCAGTTATGCTTAAAAAAAAATCATAAAAGTGGTTTCCATATGTGAAAATTCATCCATGCAGCATTCTGTTGGCTTCACTTTTCAGATCCAGACACAACCTCTTGTTTGACACGAGCTAATTTAAGAGGCGCAGCCCCTTTAAACGGCTAATCAATACCCAGATAAAGTACATCTAACCCAATATACTGAGCTCAGTGTGTTGCTGTGGGGTTGGTTTACTGTAGCGTCCACAGGCCAGCGAACATCTGTCAAGAGACCATGGCTCCTAACTCATTTAACATCTGAGCTAGGTGGAGAAAATAAAGTCATGGTGACGGACTGGGACAAAGAGCCTCTGAGGCGGAGAAGAAGAATGAGAGAATTCTTCCCCCTCATGACACACACAGTGCCCTGCATCTACATTAAGGTGTGAGACAGATGTGAAGAAGTACAGGAATAAAGAACAGATCCAGCAGGAAACAGGAGACAGAAACAATTTATATTTCCTGTCAAACTCATTCTGCGTCACCGTGATCAGATATTTATCACCAACTGTTCCCTTTTTAAGCAACAGCTACTGAGTGGCTACGCCTGCTTTTAAAAATGTAACAAAAGAAATAGTGGAGAGGACGCGCTCTGAGCCGAGACGCCCTGCTTTGTCTCTTACAGTTTCTACCATCGTGAAGAACATTACAGTCCAATTACAAAGTGCTTCAGGTGCTGTGTTATTTACATATAAATAAGGATACATGCAGAACTGTGAGGATGGAGTGTTTTATTTACACATTCACACAGATGAGTCATTCAGCTTCATCAGACTGAAACAAAGGGACCTAAAGTGGACACAGAAAGAAGGCCACACAATGTCATGACATGTCATGTCAAATAGTCTACAAAGAACCAAATTTCCAAATCTTCACCAGATGCCGACTGTGTAAACCTCTACTGAGTAGGCCAATTAGCATTCTACCTGTCTTAGGAAAACTCCTGGAGGAAATTGTTCATACGCAGATTCAGCAATATTTTGAAGAAAACAGCATTAACTCTGATCTTCAGCATGCTTATAAAGCAAGCTTTTCCACCTGCTCAGCTTTAACCTCTCTGACTGACGACTGGCTAGAACGAATTGACGAGAAATTAATTGTTGGTGCTGTACTGTTGGATTTCAATGCAGCCATGAAGCTGTTGGCATATAAATTTAAAGATTCTGCAATTAATTTTATGAAAAGTAACCTGTCTAACTGACAACAAAGGGTGATGTTCACTGGCAGCCTTTGTAACATTGCAACGCTGGAAAATGGAATTTCCACAAGGCAGTTGCCTTGGACCTCTCCTTTACTCCATCTTTATTAATGATATGCCATATGTTTTAAAAAATGCAGGTATGGCAATCTACCATGCATGTTTGTGCAGAGAGCACTGAGTCTGTTAACAGGTTGCTTCAGCAGGAGTTAATGCTGGTTTCTAACTGGGTTCTTGAAAATAAGCTAAAACCAAATGTTTTAAAAATGAATTGTCTTGTTTTTGGCTCTAAACATGCCCTGAGGTTGGATCCTAAACTGTGTCTCTCTGTACAAGGCGTTCCCATCGAACAGGATAAAGTAACTTGCAGTTGGCAACCATTAGCAAATAGTGTAGGTACAGCCACCTAGTGGGCTGGGGTGGGAAATACACTTTAGTGTCGACGATGCCGCTGCGGCTGGCAAGCACATTGTTGGTGCGTTGCCATTTTGAGGCAGCAGTAACTGCCTAGGGCTGGGTTAACGAATTGATTCATCCAATTCAAATCAATCTTCATTGGAATGACTCGATATCAATTCCTAAAATCTGAGATGGATCTTTAAATATGTGCTTTTTCCAACAGATGTATGAAGCTTTCACCCCGTTAACCTCGCCGCTAGGAAACAAGCAACAGCGCTAAGGTATAAACATGACCGGCTCTTTTATCTGTACTACTTAGATTTGGGTGTAATTTATTATCATATTCATATAAAATATTCAGTTGTATTCTTGCTGTGAATTTATTCTTTTTTTAAAATAATTCCTTTCAAATTTGCCTTATTGGTTCTCTGAGAATCTCTCACTTAGCAGCAAAAACTGGTATTATAACTCACATATCTTTTTTTCATGTGCTGCAGATCTTTCAGGGCTGGACCAACTTCCCGCCTTTACCCATACTTGTATCTGCACTTGTGTTTCTGGAAATGGTTTCTGATGAAAGCGTCATCCAGTGGGCGATGTTAAAACAATCCATCAGTGAGGTGATTCAGGAGAGTGATTGAGGAACATCCACACTGTTGCTTTTCTTTGATTGCTTCTGCAAATGGCTCCTTAATCAAACCACTGAATGGGTCAAATGGTATTACTGCTGATTAGATGGCCCTGGATCTGCGCTGTAAAGACAGCATGTCCTCGACGTCTCCCATCACTCATTTTCTCTCAGTTTGTCTGCCCCCGTCTTCCTCTCTCATGTCCTTTCACCTTCATTTCTCCTGTTGTATTTAACTTAATTTTCCATCTTTCTCGCTCCATCCCTCTCCAGTTTCTCTCGTCGTCTCATTCAGTAGTCGGAGCACTCACAGCTCATGGAGGAAATTAAGGTGCTTAAAAACCTTTAGTGCCCAATTGCTGCAATTTGCACCAAAACATCAAGGAGTTCTCTGTGTTACCAGATCTGAACACAGAGAGGTGAAACTCATATTTGTAGATTCAGTGTGACTTACACTTCCTGAGGATATCATTACCTCTGATGTCTATCACAAATAAACATCTATGAAACCACTGTGGAACGCCAGAAGTCACTGACCCAGCACCTGTTATCGACAACTTCGGAGTGAGACCAGCTTGGACATGCATATGTACGTGCATATGGATGGACAGAGAACCTATAATCATAATATCTCCGGCCCTAGACTTGATTAAATGCAGTTGCATTGCTTTGGGTTTATACAGTAACACTTTCTGCAGCCTTGAGCCACATTCCATCAGCTCATTTATATGGATTTATTTTACCTCTGGAGTGTTTACTCATTTACTTCAGCTTGTTTGGCTGATAAGAATGTATCATTCAGACCGTGGCGATCTCAGAAGTTCAGCCTTGGTAAGTTATGTTTAATAATGACATGTTAGCGGGGAGGTATACAGCGGCACACAACTAGATGGAAATGCTTGTTGCAAGGTAACTCAAGTAGCTCTGCTTTAGTATCCGCTGAGGAACTGTGTGATGAATTCATACAATTCAGTTTGAATACTGGAGGACAAAACCCAGACAGTGGTTTGTTTTCCACACAAATGGGGAAGGCTTTTTTTTGACGGACTGCATCCTTGGATGTGTTGCAGAGATGTTTTCAGCATTGAGAAGAAGAGATGATAAGAGGTCAGGGTTAGTGAGGACATGACAGACTTGAGTATAAAGTTCCCCTTTGGAAACATTTCAGTGTTAATTAGTTTAGTAGAGATTTACTTCTTTCCTGAAAGGTAACACAATGTGTTTAGGCCTACAACGTTTTTAATGATGTCTTTTTCTCTCATCTTCCTTGTCTCATAATCTCATCTATAAGGCAGCTCTGAAGGTATTCCATAGTCTACTGTGCTGCAGTACATTTCATAATAAAATGTCTGCAATGCTTCACTCATGTGAGTCAGCCCATTAAGATTCCATGAATGTACACAGGACACACACATGTGCTGATAATAGATCCTCTTGAGGGGATGAGTGAGATAAACAAATAGGGAAGAGGGAAGTGTGAGAGACGTTCAGACAGAAAGAGAAAGACAGGCAGAAATATTAGGGATAATGAGACAGAGAATAAAAAGACAGATTGAAAGTAAAACATGAATTCGATGAATGATGAAGGGGAAATATATCAGAAAGAAAATTGAAGAGAAAGAATGAGGATGGACGAGGTACAGAGATCAAGACAAAAAATCTGCAGATGAACTAATGAGCCTGTGGGTGTGTGCTGATGCTCAGAGCAAACCAGAAAAAGTGTCAGATGGATGAAAACATGGGGGGGAAAAACTACAGCTACGCACTGAGGCCAAATAAAGTAACTGTAGTCCAGTTGGTGGCACAAGACAAGAAGACAGGTCACGCAACACAGAACACGCTGGCTATTTTAGGGGTTTTCTCAGGCTTCGTTCTCGTCTGTTCTCACAGCCCGAGCAGATCAAAACCTGCATTCAGCCAAGAATGCTCAAAATAAACCAAAGTGTGCCATCTGCACATTTCATCAGGGATGCTTTGGGAGCAGACTGACTGTGTGTGAAGTTTGGGTTGCTATGATTTTTGTTCTGCAACTTACTGCGTACAACCTGAACACTGCAAACACAGGTGGAAGAAGGCAGCCAACATCCTGTCCCTCTGAGACAGAGGAGACAGCCGAAGGAAAGAAAAATAAAACAGTTAGGACTGCCTTGTGTTTGTATGTCCCCACAAACCTGTCAAGTTGCACTAACAGCAGTGTTTCCCATACACTGACGAGACTATGGCGGCCCGCATCCACACACAGAGGATCTATACAATCAGCACAGTTTCAAGATTAGAGTCACCAATTCAGTATCTGACCTGTCTGTTCCTGAGATAATGGACAGAAAAGTGATTTATGCATTAACATTATGATGTCTTTAACCTTTCGAATGTAAAATGTCATCATGTCATTTTATTCTGTGAGATTTTGTCACAATTTGTGCGTAAATTCTTGAGTCTGGGCCAAAAACATGTCCAAGTGGACACATTTCTGCCAAATTTGTGGAAAAAATTCTTCAAGGTGTTCTTGAGATATTGCGTTCACAGGAATGGGACGGACAGCCGTATTTAAGAGGTCCACTAATTTGCATTTGACGAACTGGGTTTGGCTTTACAATCTTGTAGGTAGTGAACATCGGCCTCCTGTGGTTTTTGGACTCATCCACAACCACCTCCATCACAGGCTAAAAACCTGTCAGCTGTTCCTCAGTCGGAGCAGTTAACATGCTGACTGACAAAATATGCCGATTTAAGAGTTGTTATTTTTGTATATCGACTTGCAAACCTCTCATTCAAACTTGTTGCCGGTTTTCTTGTCAATATTTCTTGCAGCTCTGACACAGGAGGAGGTCTTAATCCCTCCTACACAGTTCTAATTGGAAAACAGCGACGTGATATACAACACCAGCTTTTCAGAAGACGAATGAAAGAAACCCTCTCAGAGAAAGCTGAATGTGTCACAGAAGAAAGTATCAAGAGGTGGACAGGTCCAAGGCCGGAGCACGTGTATGATAATAATAATAATAATAATATATAAAAATACTGATGTACACGGTGAGACAGGAAACGAGGCGGGAGTCCACGCCTGACAGAAATGCATTATCACCTCAGCAGCCGAACAAATAAGAATCTCCACGTTTCCTCGCCTGGAGTTTTAATGCTCCGAGTGAAGGGTGAAAAATTCTGAAAGGTCTTTTTGCCACAGTATCTCACAGCTACAGAGGAAAAAAGAAATCAGTGTTATCAAAGAGACTCGCCTGTACATTCCATTCCAATATTCCTCTTATGGATGAAACACAGGAGATAATGGAGGAGGAAGAGGAGGAGGAAGAGGTGTCAGGTGTTAGAGGGCGGAGGGAGAAGGAAGAAGGAAACATTTCTGTAAGATAAGACCAAGAGAAGAAAGGTGCCGAGAGAGAGAGAGCTGTGAGAGGAAGAATGAAAGGATGCATTTTAAAGGGGAATGGAAAAAGAAAGGAAGAAATAGGAAGGAAGGAAGGAAGGAAGGAAGGAAGGAAGGAAAGGGCAGAGGTAGGGGGGAAAGAAAAGAAGAGAGGGAAAGGGAGGGATGAGGATGGACAGTAAGGACAAGAAGACAAATAATGAAAAAGGAAGAGAGGGATAGGAGGTAAGTGCAAAAAGAAAGAAGGGAGGAAAGGGGGAGCAAGAAACAGAAAACGGGGAAAGAGAAGGAAGACACAGAAGTAGGCAGGGAGGAGGTGAGAGGAATGACAGGTGGAAAAAAAGAGGAAAAGGAAAGACAGAAGGAAGATGGAAGGGAAGAGGGAAAACAAAAAAGAGAGAGAGAAAGAAGACACAATGAAAATGTAATCAAGGAAGAGGAAGAAAGAAAGGAGGAAAAAGGAGAAACTGAGCAAGAAATAGAGAAGGAGGGACAGAAGGAGAAGAGGGAGGGGTAAACAGGGAGGAGGAGAGAGGAATGACAGAATGAAGGAAAAAGGAAACAAGAAGAAAGACAGCAGAAAAAGAAGGGATAAAACAAAGAGGAAGGAAGTAAGAAATGGGAGAAAGGAAGAGGTAAAATGGAGGGAAGACAGTAGAAGTTAAGAAGAAGAATAGGGAAGAATAGAAGGTAAAGGGGAGGGAGACGAGAAAAAGACGAGTTAAAAGGATGAAAAGAAAGAAAAAGGGGGGAAGATGGAAGGAAGGAGAGTGGAAGAAAAAATAATGAGAGAGGGGTGAAGAATAGGAAAATGGAAGAAGGAAATAAAGGACAGAGAAGGAAAGAGAGGAGTAAATAGGGAGGAAGGAAGGGAGGAAAAAGAAGGACAAAAACAAGAGGTGAAGGATGTAAGAAATGGGAGAACAGAAGAGGTGAAATAGGAGGAAAGGAAATGAGACTGGAGTAAAAAGGATGAACGGAACAAGACAGACAATGAGAAGGAAGAAGGGAAGAAAGACAGTGGAAAGAAAGAAGAGGAAGAGGGAAGAAAGGACAGGTAAAAAGACAAGAAATGAGGAAACAAACAGAAAAAGGAAGAAGAAGAGAGCAGCAGAGACTGCACCTCAGCAGGTGTGCTCTCTGAACAGAGGAAACGTGCTCACAGTGACTTTAAGACGAGCATCAGTCAGCCTGTAACCGGCGCTCACTCCTGGGAGGCTTTTATTTTGAAAGAGGATCACAGAGGGTGGCGGGGGGGGGGCGAGATCAGAGCGGTCGCTCACACAGCTGATGGGTTAATCCCAGCTCTCTTCACTGAACATGTCCCTCAGCAGGTTTCCTCTGACACACAGCAGCAGCTCAGTCGATACCAGCGCAGGAAGTCAAAACAGCTGTTTGCTTTACACATCTCACAGGAAGTGTTTGATTGCTTTGCTTTGACTTGTGGAGAATCCCTCGCGTCAGCTCAGGTCTCCCATCTGTTCTTCTGCCTCTTTGTCTTTTAAACAAGCTCGTCTCCTACTAATTATGACATCATATCAAACGTCATATGTCACAAGCAACATCAGAGCCAGCGCAGGAGGACATGTAATATTCACGTCAGGACCCAAAACACACGAGATGTCGTACATCAAACAGCACGCTTCGTTTGACAACTGCAGCACATGGCGGATACAGAGAGGTGAGATCACAGTGTGAAACACAGGATGAGCTGTATCAGCTGGAGCTGTGCTCTGGAGTCAGGCTGAGTGTTTGTGTTATTTCATTTTACGTTTCGCTTGAAAAGACTCGCCAGGAAATGTCTTCTTTAACATTACTAAATCTCTGTTGGTTTACTGACCTCAGCTGCAGAGATACAGACTGGAAAAATGAAGCCATTGTAGAGCTCGTGTGTTTTCCTATAAAAAGCAGTGCACACATGTTCGTACATGTCCCACGTATTTCGAAAGGCTGACAGGAGTAAAGAAGTAAAGAAGTAAGCAGTCCTGAGGGATCTTGTAAGGAGGCAAGTTTGGGTGGTGGATGAATCGCAGAATCTTTACCTGGAGACCTGTGTTCAGAACCATATCGATGTTTAATCGTGGACTTTCAACGTCCACATATGTGGTCCAGGGCACCCTGGGTGTGTTCGTTGTTGACGTTCTGGGACGCCATGTCAACTTCAGCCCGAGTGCGAAGCAGATGGGATGAGAGTCAGCACCTCCAAGTCTGAGGCCATGGTCCTCTGTCGGAAACTGGTGGTTTGCCCTCTCCGGGTAAGTATCTCAGGGTCTTGTTCACGAGTGAGGGTAGAATGGAGCGTGAGATGGAGCGGCGGGTCGGTGTGGCTTCTGCAGTGATGCGGGCGCTGCGCCGGTCCGTCGTGGTGAAGAGAGGGACGTCTGGGGTGCTTTGCTTGGTCTGCTGCCCCTGCGACTCGCCCCGGATAAGTGGATGAAAATGGATGGATGGACTTCTGTTTTCACAGGAAATGTACAGTTTGCATACAGTCTCTTTCAAAGTAAAAGCGCTGGTTTTCAATGAGACCAGGTTACATTTTAAGGTACGTCCTCACTATGTTTCTTTTCACTGTAGGTGAAGGACGTGTCTTCACTTGTATGGCGCTAATTTGTAGGATATCATATGAACAACTCTCTGAAGATATGTTGACCTGAGGTGAAGGTTCCTGGAGCAACTTCACCTACTTCCAGGGTGTGTGGAGAAAGCGAGACAAAGCAAAGGCATCGAAACACCAACACCTTTTGGCCTGTTGGTTTCATCAGGGTCATCATGAGACACAATACAAACAGCAGTTAAGTACTTTAAAAACCTATTTACATGTCTTATATTGAAATGTGCATTTGCCATGACCCACTGGAGGGAACAGCCGAAAGAGCCAGGTGGTCAAAAATAAAGATCGAATGTTCAAACGAAAAGAGGCCTGTTGCTGCTGTGATTCTAAAACACATACTCTCCAGCCCTGATCCTGCAGAAAGTGTGCAACAAAGCTGCTCCAACCCAGATCTAATGTTACTCTAAAGTTAGAATATTATTTTAAATCCTTTAAATGACCTGATGATGGTGCTCCAGAAAATGTTATTACAAGTCAAGCAACACTTTGTTTCAGTCTGCACCGAAGAGGTGGAGCGACGTCTTTATCCCCAGAGTCATGTTGCTGGCACTGTGAAAAAAATACTGCTTCGCTGGAGGATATCAAAATTTTTGATATTTGATATTCTTCTGTGTTTTGGTAGCTGCCCTCTGAGCCTTTTATTTTAACATTCATCTTCTCACCGCAGCGTATAAAGAACCACAGAGAGCAGGAGGCTCCACAACATATCGATGGGAGCACTTTTTAAAACGATCGTTTGACTCTTGTTAATCTCTCCAGATCTTCAAGACAGCTCAGTGAGTGTGTGCGTGTGTGTGTGTGTGTGTGTGTGTGTGTGTGTGTGTGTGTGTGTGTGTGTGTGTGTGTGTGTGTGTGTGTGTGTGTGTGTGTGTGTGTGTGACAGGTCTCAGAGAGTCAGAGTTGTTTTGTTGTAAGAGAGACACGTGGAAATACGGTGGGTGTTCTTTTTTTTGTTACACTTATTTAACTCTCTCTCGCGCCGCGCGCACACACACACACACACACACACACACACACACACACACACACACACACACACACACACACACACACACACACACACATACACACACACACACACACACACACAGCTGTTTTTTCCTTTTCTTTTTGATTCAGTGAACCACACTGACGGTTCACTGCTACCACCAACTGGTCACCAACAGAATAAACTTCATACATGAGGATGTACAGATTACATGATCATAACTCATGTGGTGGTGGTACGACTACTTTTACCTGCAATCATTTTTTATTAGAACTAAGACAACCACTAGAGGCCATTTATATGCCCATGAATAATGCATAAAGCAAACTACTGTGAGAATCAGGTTTATTTTCAAGATGTTTTTTTATACAGGGGTCGCACTGTTAAGCCGCCATTTACCATACATGTTGGCAGCGCTTAATAAACAATAAAAATGGCATAACATGACAATAACAATCAACCATATTTGACAAGTTGGGAATGAGAATGGTCGTTTACTGCATCTGCTGGCAGCTTAAAGGCCAGACTACTCTGTAATCCTTTTCTGTGATCATACCTTTCATGAAGAACAGCAAGGCAGAATAACGGCATAAAATCCCCACACTGATGAGGCAGCATAAAGGCCCTGACACACCAAGCCGACAGATGTAAAAGTGTGTCTGCACCTTAAGGCCTCGATCTCACAGAAAGCGTTTTTGCACCTGGAGGCAAGTTTACAGTTGATTGCACAGAAAGGTGATGGGGTGGTTTCCTGACAACAATAAATAGGTGCAGCAAATGTTTTTTTTACTGGTGGCATTTGTTACTCCTGACAGAACAGCAACAGTTTAACAATAATGTATGTGAACTCCTGCACAGCCAACAAATACTTTATATTATCAGTGCTGGCACTTAGCATCTTCATGTAGGCACCATAGGAGGGCGCTGTTGCTGCATCTGTCAGAATCCTCCCTGAGACCTGAATCAGCTGTTTCTATCTCCTCACACTGTCTCTTATTCAGATTTATCCTGCATGGATCATCTCTGTAACACTGTCCAGTGAAAATCATTTATCAATATATCTGTATATAAGACAGAAGTGCTTGTGAGAAAGACGTGAGCAGACTCATTATGTGTCTGATTTCACTGTGGAGCTGAGATGTGTGATAAGTGGTGAGATTTATAGAGTCATCACATGTGGTGTGGTGTGAAGATGAAGAGATCAGGACTTCTCCCGATCAAACATGGCCCTCTGAGGATAATCACATTATTCACTGTTAACCAAGAAGAATGTCTCTGATCAGATCAGCAGCCTGCAGTCACCATCCAGCCGTCACTGTGTCAAATTGTTCTGTCTTTTCTAAGATTAAAGCGGCGCTGGTTTGAGCTTTAACATCTCTGTCATGTTACAGATTTGAGAGACACTGAGTGGACAGTGAGAGACAGATGGACGGACTTTCAGCAAACCCTCTGTGCAGAGGACCATCAGGACACAACTGCAGACACACTTTACAACACTGGGAACAGGCATCTGTGATTCTTTGACTGTGACTGAAGATGACCTGCCTCCAGTTCGTCCTTAATGTAGTTTGGGATCAGAGCCGTCCACTAGTGGCCACTTAAAGCTAAATATTTTTAACCAACGGCAAATACCATTAACTTTTCAATTCTCTTCCATGCAATGTTCATAATAAAATATGCTCTATAGTATGGACTAAAAGAAAACTGAAAAACACACCAATCCATCTCACCGTGACCTCCAGCATGTACTGGAGCGTTTTGCAGCCGAGTGTGAAGCAGTTGGGATGAGAGTCAGCACATCCAAGTCTGAGGCCATGGTCCTCTGTGAAACCAATGGTTTGTCCTCTCCAGGTTGGGGGAGAGTTACTGCCTCAAGCGAGGGAGTTCAAGTATCTCGGGGTCTTGTTCACGAGTGAGGGTAGAATGGAGCGTGCGATGGATCGGCAGGTCGGTGCGGCTTCTGCAGTGATGCGGGCGCTCCACCGGTCCGTCATGGTGAAGAGGGAGCTGAGCCAGCTCAAAGCTTTCAGTTCCATCTACGTCCCAACCCTCACGTATGGTCATGAGCTCTGGGTAGTGGCTGAAAGAATGAGGTTGCGAATACAAGCGGTGGAAATGAGTTTCCTATGTGGGGTGTCTGGGCTCAGCCTTAGAGATAGGGTGAGGAGCTCAGACATCTGGAGGGAGCTCGGAGTAGAGCCGCTGCTCCTTCACGTCGAAAAGGGTCAGTTGAGGTGGTTCGGGCATCTGATCAGGATGCTTCCTGGGCACCTCCCGCTGGAGGTGTTCTGGGCACGTCCCACTGGTAGGAGGCCCCGGGGCAGACCCAGAACACGCTGGAGGGATTACATATCTCGTCTGGCCTGGGAACACTTTGGAGTCCCCCAGGAGGAGCTGGAAAGCGTTGCCGGGGAGAGAGACGTCTGGGGTGCTTTGCTTGGCCTGCTGCCCCTGCGACCCGGCCTCAGATAAGCAGATGACAATGGATGGATGGATGGACAAACCCATTTGTTTATGGTTAGGGAATCACGATGTGTTGGCCTAAAATACTCACTTTTGGTGGCACATGATCTCTTGGTAAAACACCACTTTTCGTGACACTTTCCCGACAGGATCACAGCAATGTCTTAACAAAAACAATCATTTTTGGTGGCACTACTCTTCCAGGAAATGAAGCAGTGTCTTGGTAGAAAACTACCGCTTTGCATGGCACTAACCTCACAGGAAACGCAGCGATGTTTTAATGGAAAAACAACCACTGTTAAAAGCACTACCCAGTCAAGAAATGCAACAATGTCTTGCTAAATGAAAACTAGAATTTTTGTTTGGCACTCTGTGGCAGGAAATGCAGCAATTGATTGCTGAAAACCGCCACTTTTTCTGGCACTATCCAGTCAGGAAACGGTGTCATGCTACAAAACAGTCGCTTTCTGCAGCACTATCTTGACAGGAAACGACCACTCAAAGCGCTTTTCACACTACAAGTCACATTCACCCATTCATACACTGGTGGCCGAGGCTACCATACAAGGTGCCACCTGCTACCCAGTTTTAACACACTCACACATCGATGGAGCAGACATGGGGAGCAGTTTGGGGTTCAGAATCTTGCTCAAGGATACTTCAACATGCAGACTGGAGGAGACGGGGATCGAACCGGTGATCTTTCGATTGGTGGACAACCCACTCTACCTCTGAGCCACAGCCGTATGTGACTTAGTCCTGTTTTATAAGAGAAAAGACTTTAAGACTGAGAACTAACTGGTCGGTTTGGCAAATGCACTTTTAAATTCCCCACGTCGGAGAACAAAGCAGCGCACAGCTGCTTCTCTAAACCTTTCAATGGGAGGCATCTGGGACCACACACTGCATCAGACAGACCTTAAACAGAGCTTTGGTAGCGGTTACTCAGACAGCTGCAAATATCTCACTACTTTTCTGATGCTATTTTCCATGCATGTAGCTAGGTGACTAGGAAAATAATGTCCCCATTCTTAATCCGCGCTACAAAGCTCTGATTGGTCGACTGTCTCTCCAAACAGGAAAACAGACACCAATGAACACGACAATGAACCATTTAAAGAGGCTCAACAAAGCAGAGATTCTTTGCATTTGAAGATTCGGGGCCGACAGAAAGTCAACAACTGAAACAACCAAACTCTTTTAGACAATTCACAGAGAGCAGGTCTGCAGGAGACGCAGTGAGACAGGAGGGATAAGAAAGACAAGAGGAGTGTGTTTGGTTATGAACACTGTCCTCCAGGCCTGCAGGAACGTTTTGTTTCTTACAGCTGAGTGTTTGTTGTGTTTACTGATAAATTAGCATATTGATTGACTTGGAAATTGGAAAACACTAAAACCGCGTAGCGGGTGAATTAAACAACCTGTCACACTCATTTCATTTCTGAAATCTCATTAAGCACAGAGGAACGTATTTAAAAAAAAACTCATCTACTTGTTTCCAAACTGTTTTCTATGTTCAGGCAGTCAAAATCCTCAGAGATATTTTAAAGTACAGAAAGCTCCAGGCAGTTTAGTTTGGGGTTCATGTGAACTGGATCATAACTGGGAGCATTTTGAAACACACTACATTTATTAAGGGTTCAAGCCTTAAAGCCTCAGTGTGTAAAAGTGGCCTCGTAGGACAAAAAGCCTTGTGCAGTTTTTCGAGTTTTTCGCGAGTATCTAGCGACAAGGTGGATATTTATTTAGGAATCTAAACCATGTTACAATATATTATAGCTTACCAGTGAGATATAGCTTATCTGTGAGATGTATGTTAGGAGTGTTTGATTTCTAGTTGTTTTGGTAACACGAGCATTACAACTCACAAGAGTGCATCCTCGGAACGAAGACTCTATCAGCTTTCGGTGATTCAGTTTCAACAGACACACCAAAATGTGACAACCTAAAAGAGTCTGAAGTGTCCCTGAAGTGTAAGCATTGAGAGGAGCGGAGCAAACAGACAAACACTTAGTCTCGGTCTAAGAACTCTCACTGCTGCAATACAATTTCCTTCAGCTGCTTTCAGTACACTTCAGCCGACATCTTTCAGTTCAAGTGTTCTTCACGTCTTTCACAACTTCCAGTTCAATTTACATTTCCAGCTCAAATTATCATCACTTCAACTGATCCTTCAACTTCACAGCACTTTAACTAAGATTTTATGCATCAACTTCATTCAGCGCCCGCACTTAAACTTCAGCAAACCTCTTATATGTTAACTATTCAAAATGTTTCTACTGCAGATCTAAAGCATTGGGCGCACATGTAAACTTTCCTCTGCAATATTTTCCTTTTCTAGATGTTGAGACGTTTCACTCTGAACCACAAACATCAGACTGTTGATGGCGCTTGAAAAAAAAGTGAGGGCATCACTAAAGCCATTAGGATACAGTCTCTGGGGACCATGAATGTCAAAAATGTCCCGGCAATCCATCAAATAATTGTGAAGACATTTCGGTCTTCAGACTCTGACTAATCAAAGCTGTGTGTGTTTCCATAATAGTATGAAGTTGTGCACAGATTATCTGCAGTGTGGCGGCTGTTTGATGTCGGCATCTGTTCCACAGCTTCACGCTCAGATCACAGCTTGAGAGTCGGACCTGAACTTCTTGCTGTTTGCTGGCCTTATTAGAGCTTCTGATTGGAGCTGTCAGGACTAATTACTGGAGGGAGGAATTACTAATGCTTCTTGATGCAGACGGAACCTCAGGTGGCCGTCACTACACACGCTCCATACTTGATGGTTGCATAAATTGGCGGACTGGCAGAGCCTGCATCCCAACCATCTGCTTAGTCATCAAACTTCACAGCTGCTTCATGTGAACTGAGCCTGGAAGGACACACTGCTGACTGATCTGTCTGTGGAGGAGTCTGTATGTGAGAAAGACGACAATATGCCGCACTGTATCTCATCTGTCATGAGTCGATTTCATTTTATAGTTCAGATTTATACAGTTTAATGTTTCTCTGCTGGCTGGGACATTTGACATCTTTTAAGAACTCGCTCCAAACCAGCGCCGCTACTACATATATCTGGAACAGGCTTTTCATTCCTTTCACACAAAACTGTTGCTCAGCAAAGGACAAAGAAACCAAACCAATCCAGAGCATTTTTTTGCTCACGACAAAAAGATCATCGGTGATTCCAGACCTTTCTCTAGCGCTGACGCAGCACACAGTCACAAGGCCGTGTAGTTACCTGCTGCTGTACGGGGCGCTGAAGGTGTCTACAGTTTGCTACAGTGGAAAAGAGGAGAGTGCTGTATCCCAAAGAGATGACAGCGACCTGTGATGATGTACATCAAGTACTCAAAATGCTCTCTACCCGAATTTTTGACCCAAGATGAGATCATCATATGTAGAAGAAGAATGTGCAAGTGTCTGTTGTTTCTCTTGAGTCATTTCAAATTTGTGAGAAAAAAAAAGGTAAAGTTACCAACAGAGGACACACACACACACACGCACACACACACACACACACACACACACACACACACACACACACACACACACACACACACACACACACACACCAGCTGGGTGATGACAGTTAATGTGGACCCAATAAATCATTGAGCAAGTTTCTGTTACAGCCGCAAACATTTGTCATTTGTCTCCATCACTGTTGCCGTGGTGACGAGGGTGAGATGAGGCGAGGAGGGTAACAGAGGAGAAAGTCAGAGGAGGAGGAGGAGGAGGAGGAGGAGGGGGAAGAGGGGGAGGAGGAGAGAAGCTGCTCTGCAATTCTTACATTTTACGCTGCTTAACACTGAAATTACACCAATGAAAACCAAAAATACAAACGCACTCAGTTTTATGAGGAGAATGCAAGGATGATGATTTTTAATCCAAATCTGACAATATATTTTCTTGTTTAATAATATTTGGGGTTTCCAAACGTTATTGTCTCACTATGAAAATAAGAAGATAAATGCTGCTGTTAGCTATTTCTCGGGGGAAAACATGGCTGTTGGACCCAAACACCATCCCTCCCTTAAGTTTTGTTGTTGTCCCACTGCGTTTCCTTCTGACGCCACTGGGCACCATTAAACAATAACAGAGATCGGCCGCTTGTCATGCTGACATTAAAGGATGTATATTTTTTGTCAGTCTCTGACTCCAGAAGTCATTGACCAAGCAACTGTTTTCAAACAGTGGTACTGTAATTTCAGGGGTCCGTCACGTGACGCTCTGCAGCCCAAGAAGACTTTTTCCTATTGATTTCCATCAGGAAAGAGATGTCTGTAAATCCATTTTTTTGAGCATCACAACCACTGTGAAATGACTCTTTCACCACCAGCTGTGACCATTACAATATTTGTTAAGACCAGAAGAGCTGCACGATTAAATCATTTCATCCCCATCCAAGTTAGCGGAGTGCTAAACCAGAAGTTAAGTGTTCAGTGGGGAAAGTCAGCTGCTTGGCTGTACTTGGCCACTGTGGGTCTCTGCTCTGTGGGCCACACAGTGCAGAAGTAGTGCCGATAATCTCCAGAACATCCGGTTATTTTTATACGTGACAGCTGAACCATTTTTGTCTCCATGCACCACCGAGCAGCTTCCATAGGTTTACTGGCTCTCTTTATACGCCCTTGATTTGTCTTAAAAATAAATTCAAAGGTGTGTGAGACAGCCACATGAAAAGAGAAATGGCAGGGGGCCACCAGAGACTGCAGAGAATGCAGACTTTGGTGCTACACCCCCACATGCGTGTAGTCCCTCAGGTCTTTTATAAACTTTAAACACAAGCACAAATCTGCTGCTGTCTTTATATCGCGTTAATAAATGTGTTGATGTGCTGATCACATAGAAACACACCATGTCACACCAACCCTGTCCCTCTGTTCCGCACTGCCCTCTGTACTGTGTCATGTTTGGCTCCATCCTCTCCAGACATCAGAGCATCTGAAGGAGTTTGAGTTTTTTGGGGATTGAAAAAAAGTCCATAAACGCATGCGTAATATCCAACAAATGCCTCGAGGGAGCTGGAGGATGGTCAGTCACATCGAGTTTCACAACAGCGACCTGATACAGGACTGTAGAGAGAGCCGCCCGGTGCGCAACGAGCTGAGGAGCGGGTTTGATGCGTAAAAGCGCAAATAAATTGAAAGACATGCAGGTTGTTTACAGCGCGAAGCTCCTCCAGCTGATCATCTGACGTAACGCGACTATCGGAGGACATGTAGGCAACTTTGTGTCTGGACGGTGAGTGTCAGATTCTGAGAGGATAAAGAAATGCTTTTGATATTGGAAAAACATATGTCCATGCTTTTTGTGCGCTTAGACTGCAACAGTCTTTTTAAAGCATGCATGTGTTTCGTGTCAGATGAGACAAATTTGCATCGTGTTTACAAATCCACGTGACTGTCGTCATTTTATTTCAGATGTTGCGTCTATAGTATAAACGCATTCTGAGGCAACTGACGTTTATTGTAGTTTATTCTTGCAGAATTAAGAGGTATTTAGAGGAGGGTTGTTGGTGCTCTGTGCTGTGACGCATATTCTCAGGTCAGGCATCTCTGTGTTCACTCGTGTACTGGTGTGTCTCGTCCTGCTCTCACAGACCCTCGGACACATGATGGAGCCCGTCATGGCCGTGATGAACCGCGCAGGTGAACTCGCCGCCTGCCGCGACCCAGCGCGCAGAAAGCTGGGGATGAGACAGTTCTCGACCTCGTTTCACCCCCAGCAGCCGCTGCAGCTCCAGTATGACGGACTCACGATGGGGCTCGGAGTGACCGATGTTGCGCATTCAGTCGGGAGCGCGCATGTGAACATCGGGCATGTTGACAGTAACGCGGCGCGTCACGGAGTGCGCATCTATCCGGTGACATCACCGGGACAGCTGTCGGCCAGCAGGCACCTGCAGCAACTCAACACGCAGTACTGTAACCACGGGCAACACGCATCCCATCATCACAACTACATGCACGTGCCACAAGCTGTTAACTACGCCAGAGACGCAGCGCACCTCGGTGCGCCCGGGTGGACTCCTGCGGGACTCCTGGAACAGGTCCCCGGAATAGACTCTGATCAGGTGGACGAGGAGGTTCTGATGGGGCTGGTGGTGGAGTTCGGGTTGGACCGTGTGAAGGAGCTCCCGGAGCTGTGGCTCGGACACAACGAGTTCGAGCTGGTGGCGGACTTTGTGTGCAAACAGCAGAGCAGAGTGAGCTGAGGAAGAGGAGGCCGAGAGGAAACCTGTGGCTGAAGCGGAGTGCAGCCTGGAGGGTCACAGGTTTACTTCATTTTCAAAGCATTCACTATTCATTTAGGGACTGTTCTTTATTTATCAGAGGGACGGTGGAGGCTGGGCTGTGACTTGATGAAATGTCACGAGGCTATCTGAAGATGTGTTTTTATCTTTTGACCAACACATCCTCACTGTGACCTCATCACATGTCCACGTTTGGTCATGGACTTTCCACGTCCACATATGACGTCCAAGGTACCCTGGGTGTGTTGGTTGTTAACATTCTGGGACGCCATGTCAACTTCAGCCTGTTACATGTCTGTTTTCAAAATACACTTCTGTTTTCACAGGAAATGTACAGCTTGCATACAGTCTCTTTCAAAATAAAAGCACTGCATCAGCACAACAAATTAACGATTTTTGTTCTTCACCAACACATGCACGTTGTGTCATTTAGGAAAAAAGAACACGGTTTGGCTTTACAATCTTAGGGGAAGTGAACACCGGCATCCTGGATGAAAGTTGGTGGTTGTTGGACCCATCCACCTCCCTTCCTACAGGCCGTTTCATATTTCCTGTTTGTATGCGCTCTCAGTTTGGGTAGCTCTGTTTGCTGAGTTTCACCGCGCTGTCCTTCTGCTCTCCTGTCCGGTAATGCCCGAGATCTTTAAAAGCCAGATTATAAACAGTTACCGTCCCTTCGAGTCACAACACACACGAAAGCAAAAATAGCGTCTTGTCTGACAGGCCATCAGTGAACCATTTTTTCCAAGTGAATCACTTCACCTTAGATCTGGTTTGGTTTATAACAACTTCCTGCGGCTGGTGCGCACCAAGCTGTTTCTTTCTGTCTGTGGATACTCCTTTTTTTTGTTGTTAACGAAAGTTAATTTCTTCTTTAGCCAATAGGACAACAGCACTTTGGCACACAGCCAATCAGATTGCAGCTGGACAACAGGTAACCAGCCCCACCCGGCATCACCTTTGTGCCGTCCTCTCTGATTGCCAAGGATTTGCATGCGTACTGTTGTTGCCAAACGTATCCAAACCATTTTAAACTATTCTGGTGGCCACAGACTTTAACCTGTAGATTAATAATAAAACCTGCAGTTGTAGTTTCAGCAGCATTCAAACATGTACATATGTATTTTGGAGCTCATAAAGCTGCAAAAATAACAAGTTCAATTTCTGCAACAGGTTCAGCCAGTGATACTTTACATCTGTAGTCATGATACTGTGAGATGATCAGAGTCTGGATACTTTGTCTCTTCAACGATTTGAGATGTTTTTTATCTTCAGCGTTGCTTCAGAGACGACTTTGTACAGAGTTGGTGAAAAAAAAGTCACTTTACTGAGAATGTTGTGTTCAATTTGCAATAATGAATAAAACTGCTTTTTAGAGAACTGAGCACTGAGTCTTGTTTATTTATTTAATTCATTTTTGTTTTGTATTTTGTGAGTGATGATACATACACGCATATTGTTTGGATATGATATAGCAGAAGTGTGAGGATAAGATAAGATAAATGTTATTAATCCCACACAGGAAAAAATTACACATTATAGTCAAGTCAAGTCAAATTTATTTATAAAGCACAAATTTAAAAACAACCCAAGTTGACCAAAGTGCTGTACAGTTGATTTAAAAGAGTCGATGGAGGGGGCAAGTCTGACAGAGGGGGGAATGCTGTTCCAGAGTCTGGGGGCTGCGACTGCAAAGGCACGGTCACCCCTGAGTTTAAAATAAGTGCGTGGAACAGTTAAAAGCCCTAGGTTAGCCCAGCTGAGGGGTCTGGAGGTGAGTATGGGGTTAAAAGTTCTGTCATGTAGGAAGGGGCCACTCCATTCAGGGCTTTGTATGTGAATAAAAGAAGTTTAAAATCAATACGGCACTGCACTGGGAGCCAGTGGACAGAGGCTAGGACAGGGGTGATGTGGTCTTGCTTTCGGGTGCCTGTACTTGTAAATGGGAGAGAGATGACTGATTAATTCCAGTGTAAGGAGAGTTGCAATAGTCCACGCGGGTGGAAATGAAAGCATGGATAATTTTTTCTAGGTCCTTGAAACTGAGGAATGGTTTTGATTTGGAGTTAACCTGTTTATCAAACTTTATCAAACCCTTTCCACAAAATATTTTTGAATGATCTGACCGAGGGGAAGCATGTAGATGGAGAGTGTGGGGAAGTGTCCGAAGAATGGGACCTAGGACTGAACCTTGTGGGACGCCGCAGGAGAGAGTAGCTGGGGGAGAGGAGAGTGTGCCTATGTTTACGGAGAAGGTTCTATTGTTAAGGTAGGATGTGAACCAGTTCAGAGCAGTGCCATTAATTCCAGCACCATGGTGGAGACGGTCTATTAATATGTGATGGTCAACTGTATTGAATGCAGCACTGAGGTCGAGGAGGATGAGCATGGCACAGTTACCAGAGTCAATGGAGAGGAGCAGGTCGTTGTGGATTTTTAACAGAGCGGATTCTGTGCTAGCACAACAGTCAAGAGCAGCTCAACAGTCCAAAGCAAAATTAGTGACCGAGTGCTAAAAACCAAGGATAAAATATTACAAAAATACAAATTAGATCAAATAAAATAAGAATATAAAAATCTATATATGTCTATGATTGATAGTTGCACACTTTATTGTGTTCTCCTCCTTTTGTAGAAATGTTTGAAAACTAGAAATGATTAAACTATGATAATAAAAGCAATTCAATAGTATCAGATATAACAGATGCTGCAAGCGGCAAGAAATCGTTTTAAATCCTTAATGAATAAAATGAAAAACACATAAAAAGCCGGAGGACAATAGCTACAGTGTGAAACCTTATCTATAACGTTATATACTTTATATATAGTGTGTGTGTAGATAAGTCAGGAAGCCTTCCTGTACAGCCCGTCCCCTGTCAGGGACACACTTTGTATAAGCACAAACACACTCATGTGGCCTTGGAGTGTGAGCTGAGCCTCTCAGGTTATTTTGGGGGTCAGCTGTCGTTGGGTCCGTCAGCAGCAGGACCCTCCTCCTCCCCCCTCCTCCTCCTCTGTCCTTCCTCTGCCTCTCTCTGTCTTTCTCTACCTCCTCTCCTTCACTTCGCTGATCCTGGTAAGACTCTTTTTGCTCTCTACCTCTTTACAAATGTCTTGTTTCGGTAAAGTGTCTGTGGTCGTCTGCATTCATGTCTTACATCATGTGTGTTGTGTTGCAGCTAAAGCTCAACATTTGTGCTTCTTCTTCGAGGAGATTTTTTTGGGGGAAAAAGTTTTTTAATTCCTAATAGGCATTAAAATGATCTGCTGGTTGGTTCAGAGATACCTGTATGCTCATGTATACTCTACTGGTCTGGTTTACTGTATAATATTATAGTAGCCTACTTTAATGTGCTAACACGAGACAAACACATGAAGTGCCTCCATAATGGCTGCCATGGCACAATAAGTTGCTTTGTCATTGTCACTGTCTGGAAGTCACCTCACTTGGTCAGTGTCTCAAAACTTTCAGTCAGACTATATTAATGTCATATTAGTGGAATCATGTTGTTTACATTTAAAGAATACAGTTTTATGAATCTGATGAAAGTGTATAAAACGAAACCTAAACTATGTCATAAAGATGTTTTAGCTGTTTTCAGATATTTGGTCAAATATGTTGTTACTGTTGCTATTTTTGAGCTGAAGACTAATTTTGTGACTTTTTGGCCTCTTTTGTTTCTCTTGATTCCACTTATTTCTAAATGTAGGCCTATTTATTATATTTATATAATTTCTTTTCTCCAAAAATCTCTGGTTTCCTCTCAGCAATAGTTGGATAAACTCAAATATTAACAACAGTTGGCTCAATGAAACAAATACGACAACAAAACAAGGTTTTATAGTTGTTGGTTTTTTTCCAGACACAAAGTTTGATCTGAAAACAACAACATAAAAACATTTCTAAACACATCGATCCCTCTACATGAAATCATCTTTTAGTTTAATGTCATCAGTCAGTGCTGTTTAAATCATTCAAAGCTATGTTTCTTTTAATTTGGTGTTTCTATTATTTTGTCCACCTCCTGTTGGTTAGGGTTTACTAGATGAAAATATTAGTCCAAGCTGTTTATTTTGATGTCGCTGACACATTGAAATTAAGGGGAGGAACTGTGATTGGTTGCGCAACTTAACGGGTGGAGCCTGATTTCGTTTTTTTGGGGGGGGTCATCACAACAGGATTTTTTTGGGGGGGGGATGTTGTATGACATCAAACATGTAAACAGATTGTATTTACATAATGTCACAAATTTCAATGTTTCGTACAGTGTGTCTACTGTTTGTGTGTGTGTGTGTGTCAGTTTGACCATATTTGGGTGCTCTCAGAATAGATGAGACTATAACAGGTGTGGTCTGGTGTGTGTGTGTTCATGAGTGTGTGTGTGACAGAGTTGGGGGCTGCCTGGCTCAGACGGCTAATTTTAACTTAGCAGATACAATAACCGTGGCAGCCGTCATGTTGTGACAGAGCTGTGAGGATAAACAGCCATTGGACACACACACACACACACACACACACACACACACACACACACACACACACACACATGCTTACGGACAAGAAAAACAACATTAAATGTCTAAAGCCTCATTAGAAATCCCTCGCAGCTTCAGTTACCAGCTTGTGTTCCACATTTTAAAAAAAGTCACATATTTACAATAGAAGGACGAAAAACATAAAGTTTCTCCCTGGCGTGGTGCTGAGGAAGGAACACTAAACATTTAAAGGTTTTATCTCCTTTGTGGCATTAATTCAGTTTGGAAATGTACTAACTGAGCATCTCTCCATCAGATTTTGACTTGTGTAGTGTATGAGCTGACACTGTGACCACAAGGTGGAGCTAAACAAGAGGTCCACGGGGAGTCGCCAGAATCAGAAATATCAACGGCAAACTTCATTGAAATCTGGTTTCAACTAACCTTTAAAAAAACCAAAGTCACACAACAGTTTTTCTCAATGGAGTCTGGATTTAAAGAGAACAAGATATAGTTTAGATATAGATATAATGAAACTGGACTTTGGTGCTCAAAGTGCCAAAAAATGTCATAAGCACAAGCCTCTCGTCCATGAGTAGATGCACGCTTCCTTCTGAGCGGTGATACGGTTGGCAGGTGTACTTTGGTCAAAAGGTATAAGTTTCTACATGAAGCTGCTCACAACAAGGTCTGTGGATAATCTTGAGTGAAGAGGTGAGCAGTGTCATGTAGGCACTATTTTCTTCCTACCAAACTATCAATTGTATCAACACGCAGAAGGAAGCGTGCATCTACTCATAGACGAGAGGCTCGCGCTAATGACAGTGTGACATGTAAACACTGATCGTGTACTCCTCGGCTGAGCAGTTACGTTAGCTAGCTCAGTGGTGCTAGGTGAGCTAGCAGTAGATGTACGCTTCCTTCTGTGCAGTGATACAGTTGATGGGTGTGGATAAGTAGAAAGAAAATAGATCCTACATGAAACTGCTCACAACAAGGTCTGTTGATTATACTGAGTAACTGGGTCGTGATATCTGGAAAGAGACATTACTGCTGAGTTTTTCAAATGTATTTTTTGGTTCTTTGAGCACCACATGCTGAGTGCCATCTAGTTCCATTATACTGAAGCGAAGACAGAGAATATCACTTAAGGTGAGAGGAAAAATATGTGTATTTGATTTTGGGGTGAACTGTCCCTTTAAAGAGAAGATTACTAAGTATTAAACCTTGTCTGGACTCACTTCACAGTAGCCGGTGAATCAGATTTGCTGTTTGAACATGACGGAGCTTCCACTGACCCACAGAAGCTGTGTGCATAAAATCAGAGCAGCTGTCGGGAGGCGAGAGGCGCCGCAGGAGTTCAGAAGCTTATTATCTTCCAATATTTAAACCCACGTTCCATTAATAACACGACAGACATGCTGACGGACCGCTGAGATTTGTCACATCAAACCCACACTTTTATGAGACTGAATTAAAAGATTAATATGACATGTGGATTTAGCTGACAGATACTTTATACATGAGATAACAGAGTTAGTCTGCTGCAAACAGACATTGACCACATGTTTGATGTCACTGAATGACTCCTGGAAAGTGTTGCATGGTGCTGTATCTATCTGTTTCAGCCACATACAAAATAGTTTTCAGCAGAAGTTAAATTTAAAAATTTACTAAAAAGCAAAACTGAAATCAAGGATTCAGATTTAATAAAATCAAATCGATGTTCTTCTAGATTTATTCACTGTGTATCTAAATGACCACCTGAACGTTTCTTTGATATGAGAAAGAAAGAGTTCATTAAAGATTTAATCATCTCTAAATAAACAAAAACAACCAACCAGCAGATCCAGATGAGAACGTCTCAGAGGCAATATCATATCCGAGTCTTTTTCTTTTGACTTTCTGAAGAAGCAAATTGTGCCACTTTGTCTATTAAATTCTTCATATATATATATATATATATATATATATATATATATATATATATATATATACACACACATTCAGACAGCACATATTGAGGAATCACTCTAAATATTCCCAGAACACTGAGGATGGAGACGTCAGTGAAAGCAGCTGAGGTGTTGGTGCCCCCCCAGCCTGACATGGACGCCAAGAACACTGAAGGTGAGGCAGCAGCTGCACCTGCAGCCTGTGGCTCCTCCTCCGACTACATCAACCCCATGGAGGAGTTCAGCAGAAAGCTGGAGGACATCATCAGCACCCACGGCTCTGCAGCCAGCCTCCTGGACAAACAGGTAAAAACACATGAAAACAACCTGCAGATTCATTTCTAACCTTTGGTGATGTGTGTGTAAACAGTGTGTTGTTTTGAATGTATCAGAGCACGATGGAGGCGCTGACGGAGAAGATGAAGAAGGAGCCAAAAGATGACATCCCAGTTGCTATAGAGACAGGTGAGGCAGGAGTGATGCTGTCAGCAGGACGGTGCTGTTTGTCAGTCACTCTCAAAACTCTTATAAAACATATTCAAAAAGTTGAGCAACTTGTGCAAGAGACCAAAAAGTCAATGCAGCATTATGTCAAGATATCCTCACTTTTACTTCTCATGGGTCGACTCCAAAAACACTGGATCCTACATTTCCCATAATGCTACTGGAGGATTCTTCTCACGATACATCTCAAAACTACAGGTACCACCTCAGGGTTGTGTGCCTCTGTGAACAAGTCACGTTGCACATACAGTCTCCATCCATGTTAGTGAAAACATGGATGCTTCACACACAGAAGATCTACTCCGAGCTCCCTCCAGATTTCCGAGTTCCTCCCCCTATCTCTAAGGCTGAGCCCAGACACCCCACAAAGGAAACTCATTTCCACTGCTTGTATCTGCGATCTCATTCTTTCGGTCACTACCCAGAGCTCATGACCATAGGTGAGGGTTGGGACGTAGATGGACCAGTAAATTGAAAGCTTTGCTTTCTGGCTCAGCTCCCTCTTCACCACAACGGACTGGCGCACCGACCCGCCGATCCATCTCATGCTCCGTTCTACTTGTGATCAAGACCCCGAGATACTTGAACTCCCTCACTTGAGGCAGTAACTCTCCCCCAACCCGGAGAGGGCAAACCACCGGTTTCCGACAGAGGACCATGGCCTCAGAGTTGGAGGTGCTGACTCTCATCTCAACTGTTTCACACTCAACTGCAGAACGCTCCAGTGCATGCTGGAGGCCACGGTGAGATGGAGCCAACAGAACCACATCATCTGCAAAAGGCAGGGATGCAATTCTGAGGTCCCCAAACCGGACCCCCTCCTCCCCCAGGCTGCGCCTCGAGATATGACGTTAAAACATGATGATGTCACAGTCAAGCTGACCTTTGACCTTCTGACCTTCATTACTTTATCCTGTTAGACATTTGTGTGAAATTTTCTCACAATTATCTAATAAATTCTGGAGTTATGGCCAAAAACATATTTGGTGAGGTCACAATGACCTTTGCCACAGAATTCTCCAAGTGGACGTTTGTGCAAAATTTGAAAAATTTCTTTCAAAGTGTTCTTGAAAATTTGTGTTTAGGATCAATACAAGGTCACAGTGACCTTTGACCACCAACATCTAATCAGTTTATTGTAGAGTCCAAGTGAGAGTTTGTGCCAGATTTGAGGAAATTCCCGTAAGGTGTTCTTGAGAGATTACATTCACAAGAATGAGGCAAATAAGGTAACAGTGACCTTTAACCTTTGACCACCAAAGTGAGTCCAAGAGTCCAAGTGAACGTTTGTACCAAATTTTAAGAAATTTCCTCAAGACGTTCCAGAGATATCGCATTCATGTCAATGGGACAGATGGATGTACAACCCGAAAAACGTAATGCAGAGCCATAAAGACAGTAAGAAATACTCAGTTATTACATATAGTAACATTAAAGTCTTGTATATTACAAGATAAAAAAGAAAAATTTGAATAGACAAGTAAATGAAGGTCTTACGCCAAAACATTTCCCCTTGATGGCGAGCAGATATTGATTCTGTTGACAGTTTATGCAGCAGTTTGAATGAGCTCTCACGAGATAAAACGAATTTAGGGGACAAAAATTGTGATTATTATTTGCAATTTTACTATTTATTTTATTTTATTTTTCAGTCTATAAGAAAATAAACATTCGACTTTACTTGTCCTGTTTGTCTTTGTCCCTCTGCAGAGGTCTGTCTCATCATGAAGAGTCTGGACAAGCTCTCGTCTCCAGAGCAGAAACTGGAAGATGTGGTCAGGAGATACGCTGAACTGGTGAGATACTGAGACTGTAACCAACTGGTGTCTGTTTGAAACAACTCACACAGGAAAACCGTGCACTCACTTTCAGACATCTTTTGTTCCGTGTGTGTGTGTGTGTGTGTGTGCAGGCAGCCCTGCGGCGCTCTGACGAGAAGAAGCTGTGCGTGCTGCAGCAGAAGTTGTCCATCCTGCTGGACGAGCGGCAGCAGCTGCAGGAGGAGAGTCGCAGCAGCATCACAGCTCGCAGCGAACTGGAGACTCTGTGCAGGGAGCTGCATGGACACTACAACGCTCTGAGGGTGAGTAGCTGCAGCTGAGCTGCTGTGTTCAATGCAACCTCACGGTAGCTGCTGGTGGAATCTTGACCTACTGTAAAGTCAAAGTCACTACTGAACACCTTTTCTCCTACAATCCTTCCCTCCCTCTCTGTCCCCCTCTGTCCTGCTCCCCCCTCCAGGAGGAGACCCTTCAGCGCTGCAGGGAGGATGAGGAGAAGAGGACAGAGATCACCAGCCACTTCCAGACGATGCTGACAGAGATCCAGGCTCAGATCGAGCAGCACAGCAACCGAAACGACAAACTGTGTCTGGAAAACAGCAACCTGACGGACAAACTGGAGAGTCTCATGACCCAGTGCGAGATGAGGGAGGAGGTGAGGGAGGAGGGGTCAAAGGTCAACGTATTTACCCTTAAAAAGCCTAATAAACCGTTAATATGAGCCACTTAGATTTCCTCTAATCTTCTCAAAAACAGTTGCAGAGAACCCATTAATACATTTTGTTATTGTCTTGCATTGTGTCTCTTACTAAATGCTGTTGATTGATCGATAAAATGATAAACTCAATATATTTTGTTTGTTTGAAAAAACAAGAAATTTAAATATTTTGTCTTCAGAGAATTGGGATGAGCATATTTATAGTTTTTCTACTATTTTACTGACCAAACAGTTTATCAATTAATGGAGAAATATCTGGGCAAATGAATGTATAAAGAAGGAAATTGTTTCAGATTCAGATTGTTTCTGTGCTCATTCATCTCCCCGCAGAGTTTGGAGAAGATCAACAAGCATCGCGACCTGCAGTACAAACTGGCTGAAGCCAAACTGCAACAGGCCAACGCTCTGCTGACCGAGGCCGAGGAGAAACACAAGAGGGAGAAGGAATACGTGAGTGCATGTTATCTTCAGCTCTGGAAACCAACAAACACCACAAATATGATTTTATAGAAAGGGACTAATCAGTGCAGTCGCCAGAGGAAAATGTTGGCATTGTACATTTCTGTGAACCACAGACATGTTAATTTGTACATTTCATATGTATCACAACAAAATTTCTAAAGTGACGTAATATAAGCTGACTTTGTCATCTGGAGCTGGAGTGGATGGTGAATACGCCCGCCAAGCTGCAGACCGCTGGTCGAGACCAATAAACAACAACACTTTTAAGCAAGGCATCGGAGGCATTTCCAGCAGCAAATTTTACCATAAAAACCGGGTATTTTTAGCCACAACATGATGTTTTCCTCACCATACCCAAGTGATTTTTGTGCTTAATTATCAAAGGACACGGTAGCTGTTTTTTTGTTTTGTTTTTTACTCTCCCTGACCTACGAATACTTTCTCCTAAGTGACAGGTGGAAAATGCATGACCCTCCCTCCACCATTCGATTTTTAAAACTTACTCTTTTCTGTTTTTACAGATTCTGGCAGGGAAAAATGGTGTAATTTTCTTTAAATAAATCAATACAAAATATAACCATTTAAATTAGTTTGCCCCCCCTCAAAGCCAAAATAAAAAAAACAAAGTGCTTCAGAAATTATTTAACACGCCTCCCCCTTTTAGCCCCACCCACTTCCCCCCTCATGAATAATGAACAGTCCCTAATAACATACAAATGCAACATATTTATAGTTTGCAGAAATGTACAATACCAACATCTAAACATCTGACTGGGTTAGATTGTTTTTATTCTTTTCTTTTCCAGCTGTTTCTGTCATTTAATGCTAGTTGATATTTTCTGTCTTAAATTGTTTTTATTTTGTTTCTTAGACCTAATTGTGAATCTTTAAGAATCACAGCCATGATTTTAAAGTTCACAAACATACACGACTATTGTCTACACATCTTTTTCCCTTTTTAAAAATATCATTTGTCAGTAGCTTTTCTTTGACACATTAACTATCCATAATGTGGTAGCGGTACCAAGATTGACTGTGTATTGTCTCTGTCGCCGTAGTTGCTTAGGGAGGCTATTGACAAAACAAAGAAATGCTTCGCTATGAAGGAGCAGGAGCTGACCATGAAGAAGAAGGTAAAGAAACGTCTGTAATGTGTCTCCGTCTGTTCTCTTCTAACCAGTTACTGGTTCAGGCTGCTGAGTGGAAACTGCAGACTCAGACACTCAGAGAACAGGGGACTGTGATGCAGGCACAGGTGACTATTCACTGACAAGATTAACATGCTGACGGTGAGGACAGGTAGCACACACCTGGTAGCAGCAGCAGGGATGAGATGGTTGTTACCATAGCTACAGGAAGACGGGGCTGGAGACAGATTTTTATAAATACTGAAACAATTGTTGAGATTTTTGAAATATTTTTGACATTTTTTCATTTCACTGATAAATAAATAAAAAAGCTCAGGTGGTAAAACACTGAATCCTCCGTCTTAAACAGGCCTACATCTAATAAATACTGGAACTACCCTTACCTTTCTAGACACTACTAAATATTATAACTCTATATATTAGCATGCTAATGTTTTGTCAGTTATCTGCACTACAGTTACCGCTACAATGTTAGCATGTTGTTGTTTTTGTGGTCAGTACGGCTGCATGTTAGTGCATGTTTGTATCCCACTGGCTAGCTCATCGCCACCGATTTGCACTGTGCTCATATGGCGGTTACTGCTGATACTGGGATGGCGTCATCCCAGAAGCGTAGCACCCACTCTCCAGTTCCCCTGTGGTTAGCTCTGTCAACGCTGTTTCCCTTGTTTATCGCTGTTTATGGAGTTAGCACCAGAAGCTGTTAGCCGCTGGCTGAACCACCTCCATGTTGAGAGCCCTATGCAGACAACATATGCTCTGAATTTCAGATAAAGCCCCTTTATTAAATACCCAGAATTCATTTAGAAGCAAGTCACTAAAACAGGGACTTTAGACTTGGATTAGACTGATATAAGACTTGACTACCTGAGGATGTTTAATTTATATTTAAAAAGTATTTTCAGCACTCAGAAATCTGAATTTACTTTGAAGGGCCTGTGACTTGATTTGCACTTTTAAAATTAAATCAACAAGTTTTATTTTGGGCCCTAGTGTTGCCCTAGTTTTTGCAATGTAGGCTGTACAGTTGGCACTAGTTGGCCGATGTCAGCTTTTTTTGGCTGATTCCGAATGTTGAATCAGTGTTGGAGCCTTTCGGTTAGAGAAATGTAGTGCACAAGACTAAAGGAAGTGAGGAAAGTAAAAAAAAAAAAAATATTGCAAAAGTCAAGAGGCCATGAAATTGAAACAAACTTGTTATATTAGAGAAGGTTATTGTTTTTGGACAAAGTCTTTGGCAGAAACAGTACATAATTGTTCGCATGGTCAGTATCATGGTTGTGTTGTTAATGTGCTCACCAGTGTTTTGAGTCCGTCCCGTTGGTCTTCCAGTTCCCCTTTTTGAATGATGAATACACACTACTGCTGTCTGCTGCTATGGAGAGTTATTTCCTCTCATGCAGGTGCAGAATGAATGTGTGAGGTAGTTGTTGACTTCAGTCTTCATGGTGTGTTTATGTGCAACATGAGGACACTGGCGATGGGAGGTGACGCAGCAGTCAGCCTTTGTCGCTACAAGTTCTTTGATGTCAGTTTGGTGTGTCTGGGCCTTAAAGTACTTTCCCTGTCTGATGAAGACTGTTACCTGGTCTGAGGTGTTCTGAATGAGTCCACAAATGTTCAAGCTGCATCTCAAACTAACCAACATGTCAGCAGAATTAATTCTCTCTATCAGGACTAAATGTTGAATTATTGATTGAGCAGCAACTTCCTTTATTTCTCTGTGTAAATATTAAGTTCATTTTTGTGACAGCTGCTGAATATGAAACTAAACTCCCTAATGTATAACGCTGAGAGCAAAATCATGCGAGTATGAATGATTAACGGCCTCTAGCAGTGTGTACAGCTCATAACTAATGACTGATGCAATTTGTAATTCATCACTTAGAGACACAGTCATTATCCAAAATAACATGTTTCCCAAGATTTACGGCAAAATGTTTTGGCTCTTTAAACACTCAATTATGTGCCTTTACTGAGCTGCTGTTAAGGAATAAAGTCTTTGTCTCTTTGACAGGTGTGAACTGATAAACAGTGAGGTTTTAAATATGAGCACATTTTCAATACACATGAAATAAAAGGAGTGTTACATCTTTTAATTTCACAAAAGTAACATAATGAGTCGATTTAGGCCCACAGAGGAGTCACAGGAAGCTGTAGTGATCAGCGTCTTGGTAGCTGTCAGTCTCAAGTTAGGAAACACTGTAAAACATTTCAAGCTAAACCCAATTTAAGTTTCCCTGTTGCCATAAAATAGTGACTCAACTGAATAGTTAGTTCAAGTTAAACAGAAGTGGGTTGATGTTTAGCCACAAACCAACCTGATTTAAGCATAATGCTAATTTCTGTCTGTTCCTCAGTCTGACTGTCTGGTCTTTCCATCTGTCCACAGCTGACCCTCTACGCTCAGAAGTTTGACGAGTTTCAGGCGACACTGGCCAAAAGCAACGAAATCTACGTCCGCTTCAAGAAGGAGATGGATAATGTATGTGGTTACAACTGTGAAGCCTCGTTGGTGTGAATGAGGTTGTTAAGATGGCTTATAGTGATCTAAGTGGTAACCAGTAGGAGGCGTTTGTCTTTAGTGTCCATGTTCCTAGTCAAACCAAATGACAGACAGAAATGTTGGCATTGTACGCTTCTATAGACTACAGATACAGCACATTAACATATTATCATGCATGGGAAAGCAGTGCAGCCCTGTGATTTTAAACTTTTTCTTTTTAGATGTCAGAAAAGATGAAGAAAATGGACAAAGAGTCAAATCTATGGAAGACGAGGTTCGAGAACTGTAACAAGGCTCTGACTACCATGATTGAAGAGGTACGTTGATGGTGTTGTGATTGAACTTCTGCTGACCCTTCAGAGGTTTTGTTGAGAGCCGAGCCCACTATGCCAATCAACGATCATAATCTGATAACTTGCAGAGTGTTTGCTGCTCGGCCCTTAACCCTCATACTTATTTTTCCAGTTTTATTTTCATTATATTCTTCACTTTCTTTGCATCTTATTTTCCCCATCTTTCCTTTGTTCCAGCGAAGGGAGAAAGGTAAAGAGTACGATGTGTTTGTCCTGAAGATTCAGAAGCTAGAGAAGTTGTGTCGCGCTCTACAGGATGAGAGGGTCGTCCTTTATGAGAAGATCAAGGAAGTCCGTAAGGCCAACTCCGACATCTCAACAAAGGTCCTCAGCACTGATGACAACTCTGAGGATGCTGATAAATCCGCCCTGCTGACCCCTGGGGACCTCCAAGAGCTCCAGGAGCTCCAGAAGGAGGACCCAGTCTTAACAGAGAACATGTCCCGTCTGAAGGAGGAGCAGGCCAAGCTGCAGGAGTTCGCTGCCTCTCTTTGGGACACACCCGGGGACAATGACGAAGAAGACAAAGCTGATTCAGACCCTGAAGAAGACTTGGTGTCTTCTGCATTTGACCACTTTAAAAGCAAAACTCAGGACAAAAAGGAGGTGGTTTCAGTGCCTGAGCAGGTGGTAGATGTCGAATGTGCGCCAGCAGAATCAGTTCTCCCACAGCCTGATAAAGTTGAGGAGGTTCCAAAGCCAGCCATGTCCACACCTGTGGAGGACACATCTGAAATGATACCAACAGACACAAAACCAGAAGCGGTAAAAGTTCAAACCCAGGTCGAGGACAAAGAGGTGCAACCAGTTAAACCAGATGAGGAGATCCAGCAGCAACCTGCTGAATTGGCGCAGACATCGGAGCCTGAGGAAGTCCAGATTCATCCAGCAACAGACCTGAAACCAGACACAGCAAAGGCTGAAATTTTAGTCGAGACTGGTGAGGTCAAACCAGTGATCCCAGTGGAAGTCGAGAAGGCCCAGGCTGCACCAGTGGAAGTACAACAAGAAGCACCAACCAAGTCAACTCCACCTTCACAAAACACACCTAAAACCACTGCGTCCTCCAACGCAGAGTCCTCCAAAAAGCAAACACCAAAGAAAAAGAAGAAGAGGAACGCCAAGAACGCAAGCTAAAGTTTAGGATGCGCTGAAGGTGTGTGTGTGCGTGTGTGTGCTGTTATTTGGGTGTTTGTGTAACTGAAATCATACTGTGCCTTTTGTAAAACCATAAGTTTGTCCCAACTGGTGCAGCTGAAGAGTTGTCAGTGTCACTTTTCTCAAGAATCAATGTCACCAGACGAGGACGGACAAAAAGCCGACTGTATTTTACAGTCTGAATGTCTAAATGTAACATAAAGTAACATTTAGTTGCTCGAAGAAATGAAAGGCCTTACTGAAGTATAACAAAGTCTAAATGACTGAGATATTAAACATGATCTTTCTCTCAGAAAAATTTAGTGTTAACTTAAGTGCCATTAAAAGTGAAAGCTTTTGCCTTATGGGAGGCAAAATGCCAAAAAGAAAACATTGTTTGGTATCAGTGCCAGTAAAACTGCAGTGTCTCTTTTAACCTAGAAATCACAACAACTCTAATAAAGTTATTTTTTGACCATTTGACCATTGATACATTTTTTTGTCTTGTTTTTATTTCTTGTTGTTAAATTAGTTGTCTGAAATTTCACATCATGATATTCCCCAAGATTTTCACTTGTCCAGCCACATTTCTTTTACGTTCACACAGAAGATAGACAAGATTCCTTTCTAGTTTGCTTTGAACACACATTGGAACAGGCTAGCAAGTGCCCAGGTGTGTGGCAAATTGTGCACAAAGAATTGTGGCTAATCCATGCCCGCCGTGGATACACACATGCATCCTTGAACATTCTCTGAAGGAAGGATTCAGTTAAGGTAGTGTCTAAAAGAATGTTGACATTGGAACTGTTCAGAAGGTCATCCTGTTTATTTCATTTCAGATTATTTGGAATTATTTTATTTAAAATACAAATCTTAGTTCTTCAGAAGTCACAAAGTCAGACAGAGAACTTTTATGGAAATTATTTACTCAAGGTTTATTTACTAATTTATTTACCTCAGAGCTCAAAGTAACAATCAGGTGTGTTTTTTTTAAAAATATTTTACTCTTTTACCCTCATGTTAATCAGATGATCCAAAACAAAATGTCGGCCGTCACGCCATTTCGTCGTGGTGCAATTCACCGCCAGAGCAGTAGGATGCTGCGTTCCCTAATCCCTATAGACCCCCATGTTAAAATGTCCATTTTAACAGCAGAAATAAATATATTTACAGTCTGGTACAAAACACAGTTTTGGTCTCTTTAGCTATTTTCCCTGTTTATGACAACTGTAGAGGGCTGGTGTTGAGGCTTAAAGTTAATTTAAGGTTGTGGTGAAGCATCACCACCGACTATGAGTCAGATCCATCCCTCGCTCCTCCACAGTTCCAGCCTCTCGTGCAAATACGGTCACCTCTGGCTCCAAAAATCCAAGATGACGACAGCCCAGATGCCAAACTAAAGGCTTTAAGTGGGAGTCCACAACCTATGGGTAATGAGACTGTAGCTATGTTCATTATTTTTACACAGTCTATGGTGAGGAGCACACAAAATATCTTACTTTGAAAGAATGTCCTCTTTTGTACAATCTTAAACTCGGTCCTCACAAAGACAGGTGAACAAGAATACACACAGGTTACAGTCAAATAGAAATGAAATGTCCAGTAGTTTCCTGAAGATGCAGTACAACATTATCACGACTAGATGGAGCAGTTTCCCTCCACAGGTGAAGCCTTTCTCTCGTCATATTTAGGATGCAGTACAGCCTTACAGCCACTAGATGGTGACAGTGTTCTTCTTTTCACATGTGTATTGCATCATCAAGGTTTCCCACTTCTGATCTTCAAGGCATGTTTGGATGATTTCAAGGTTTTGGACACACATTTAATGCTGTCATACCTCATTGTGCTCCTGAACCAGTTCTCTCTTTATCATTGAGCCACAGGGAACTGAAACATTAACCACAGCAGTGTTTGTGCCTCTCTCATTAGTTCCACTCTGTCTGTTTCATCCTGTACAATAAACATTTCGTGATTTATGAAGGCACCTACAGCCTCAGCATTGTAAGTTTATGACTCGATGTTGTGTTACTTTGTAGATACCGATATGAAGTTTCATTTGCCATAAAATCTCGACCTCAGTTGTGAAATTTTATATTAAAAACGGTCAAAATGTAAACATTCAAAGTTTATTGTTGACCACGCAACAAAACCACCTCTCCTCCACGTCTGCTGATGGAGATCATACGATATCATCAAAACTCCAGAGTTGCTAGTAAAAGCATGGGCTGATTGTGAGTCACTGGGCCCCTGGGCTCAGATATGCAAGAGGCTCCACCACATCTGACGCAGGAGCCTTGGAGCGGTTGTTTTGCCTCCTTTATTTTGTTGTTTTGTGTCTCTGTGTCGTTGCTTCACACCTTTTTGTGGTTTTGTGTCTCTTTGCTGTGATCTTCTATGGGGTCATTTTGTGTCTCCTTGTGGTTGTTTTGCCCAGTTCATGTCTTTGCAGTTGCTTTGCATCACTTTGTGGTCTCTCGGAGCCTCTTCCTGGCCGCTTGAGGTGAGATTGTTCTATAAAACTGCAGTTTACAAAGTTAAGAATGAACTTCAACCTTTATGCCAACATGTATGAGAAGTCATCTTAATACTCACAAACTGTAAAAAAGACTGTAAAAATGTTTTTTAAATGTGAATATTCTGGCTGTACTATTGTTGTTGGTGAGATCAGTATGTTATATGAACATTATGCCTTAGTCTCTGTGACATATTAGGATGATTACGACTATTAGCTTTAGATTTCTTACATATAGCTCCTTTAATTAAGACTAAACAACAAATATCAAACAGTATACTTTCCGACAGTTAATTCAACATTGATTATCGGATTCCAATCAAGATTTCATGATTAAATCTTATACATTCTAAGAAATAAGGGGGCTCATTAGACCCATATAGTGTTTTTAAGGTTTTCCCCATACTGAAGGAGAACATTTTTGGTTCCTGGTAGAAACTCTTATAAAGATTCCACCAGGAAACCTTTCGGAGGGTTCAACATAGACCCTCACCTACAAGGGATCTACGTAAAACACTTTTATATTCCAAAGGTTTCATCTAGATCCCACCCAGGGGGATTCCAAAAATAGTAACTGACTACATTACCCATAGATCTCTCTCCCACCAATCATGGATTTAGTTTTTCAGGCTGGCCTGGGGTCAAGGGAACATTTCCGGTTCTGCGGAAAACTCCCGCAAGTTTGTAGTTTTCACCAAAGTCCGTACATTTAATGGAAACACAAAGGATTCATATTTCTTTTAATGCACATTTCCCAATGATTCGAATCACTTTTGGATGGAAACATAGCTACTGGTGCAGTCGGGTTGGAAACACAAACTTGGTTGCAAATTAGACCCAAATACCAAATGCAAGGCACCAGGTCCCTGTAAGAAAGAAAAAAGAGCATATCTTGAATTGATGAATTGATTAAAGGGATTCCAGATGCATCTACATTTAATAAATACATTTGAATTATGGGTACTCATTTCAATATTTGAGGGTGAGGATCTTTTAACACCAATGCTTTCAACGCTCCTTGAAAAACTCATTCCAAAAAAAGGGTTCTTAATGGAACGCTTCCTCTCTTAGTCAACAAAACTAGTGTAGTAGCATTTATTAATACATATAAAGTTATTTAAAGTAGGTCAAATGTTCATTGAGAGCCACTGGCATGGTTTATATTTTACAAACAAAGCTGCTGATCTGATCCAGCGTTACCTAAAAGGAGTTTCATGGTGCAAACATCTTTAATTTCTTTACAATAAAGGAGCCCAGGCGTCGAAGTGACTGTAGCAAAATACACTGGAATCATCCTGAATAACGGGAAAGGGAAATCAGCCGTGGAGATAAGAAGAAAGGATTTATTCCCTCCAGGTTTCTCTCTCGCACTCAAGAGATTTTAAAAATGACTATGAGGTGTTTTTCACTACGATATTTTGAGCAAAAAAAAGTGAAAGAGGAGTATTACAGTGTTCAGGGGGAAAAAAAGGAGGAAACAGTTGAGAAGTACAAAGGATTGTTAAAATTTAAGATAAGCCTAATAGAGAGAAGGAGGAGAGGAGGAGAGAGATATGGGAGAGGGGGATTTGATTCAAGGCAGAAGTAAAGGGTTTTTTGAAGTGTTTCGACCTTGTGACAGAAGATAAGAGTTGACTTAATGAGTCTGTGGATCTATAAGGGATCTGAGCGGAGACATTCTGATTAATATGTTAGAGGTTAGTTAAGTAATAATCTTGTCCTTGTCGAGGAAGATATTTTCAACCAAATTTGATGCATAAAACATCCTCAAAATAGCCACACAGTGCATTAAATGAGCTGCAGTATTCACCGTAATGGGAAGTGCACTAGAAGTACCAAAGGCTGAATGCGTTTGTTGCAATAAGTCACGCCCACTTTGACCAATCATGACCAAACTTTTCGGCAGGCCCCAGGACTGACCCTACATCATGCTCACCAAATTTCGTACAAATCCCATCAGTTTTTATGAAACGTGATATTTCTGTGTTCATAGCATCCACTAGAGGCCAATTTGCGCCACATTTGGCACCGAGCCTCTGAACGACCTCTGGAACAAGTGCGTTAAATGTCATGTTGATATAATTTATTCTGACAAAAATATGCTACAATGTGTATTTTAGCTAGCAAATATTTTTTGTCGTTAATAATTCGCACATTTTTTGACCGTTTTTGGTGGCTAAACACAACCAAACGTTAACAACACTGTTGTTGAAACACAAAGTTTCAATGTATCTGCCACATGGTAACGTATAAATGTAATGAATCGGTGGTTTGCAGAAACTTACAATGGCAACATTTATTCTGGCCATTGGGTTGATGGTACACAATTAAATTTTATTTTCTCCACAGGATGTTTTGTACATGTTTTTTGAAAGTCATGTGATGTGATCAAAGTAACAGCATTTTGAAGAGACCTAAATATAAAAAAAGTTGTTGTTTTTTTCTGTTCATTAGACTGACCCCAAATGGTTTTTGATCTTTTTTAACTACAACAAAAATATAATGAGTATGTTGCAAAAGGCCCCACCACCAGATGACAGTATAACATGGGAAGGACTCTTACATTGGACAAACGATAAATTTTGGTTGGAATGAAAACCCAGTTGACAATAATTTCAATATCTAATGACAATATATTATTGAGTCTCTTCCTGGTCTGTACGTGTTAATTTGACATGTTCAGGTGAAGGCCCCTGTGGCTCCCTAACATTTTGGGCTCCTAGGCCTGTGTTCAGTAATCCATCCATGCAGGCCCCCGCAATCCCATAAACAAATTCAGAGAACGTGAACGCTGTGACTTCAATAATAGCTACAACCCTGACGACTCTTTGGTGACTAGGTGTCAAATTCTTGTAAACGTGGCCTATTTCACATAAACTGCCAATTAATGTCACATCCAGGTAAACCAAAGGTCAACCTGTGCAGCAGTTACAGCTGCAGCTCCTTTGAAGAAAGAATACTCAGATATGTAGAGGGGTTTTAGCTTCAAATCCTGACAACGTCAATGAGAAAGTACAGGTGGAAAATGTAAAGCAGCCCCGAGTCTTATACACACTCCTGCCTATCTACAGGAAACTTGCAAGACGCACGCCAACATGCAGGAGGCAAGTTCCTCGCGTGCTGGTGATTAAACTAAGCTGAGCTGCATTTTCACTGCCATGAGCGTGGAACATGTGTGATGTGAGAAATTACAGCGACAGACAGAAAAAGAAGAAAGAGATGTTAATGTTCTACCTGCTGACCTTTCTTTAATCCACTCAGGCGCCAAAATCGTGCTTCTGCTGTTGGAGGCCTTCATTGGCAAAGCATCCTCCATCTCTGAAAATAACCAGCTCCACTTACAGCACACCGCCAGGCGTAAGTGGAGCACAGAATCAGGACACTTGAACATGTGATTGTGACACCATGTTCATTAATGTGCTGCTCTAACAGCCTCCACTCCCCTGGTTTCAGCCTTTACACCAAATGTTGATCCAGCTGCAGGGATTTGCTCCTGTTTAGACACAAGAGAATGAGTGAGGGCCAACACTGATGTTGGTGATCAGGTCTTACTCACAGTCAGTGTTTCAGTCATGCACTGTTAAAGTAATGGATGCAGCTGCCGTGATGTCACCATAGATTTTATAATATGTAGATACAGGAAGCCAAGATGACACCTATTCATTCCAGCAGTAGTGTTTCTGCCATTTGCCCCTCCCACAGTGTGATGACATCATGACTTTTTAATGGCTTTTCTCTGCTTGAGGAAAGTTTTACATATATAAAACCACCGTGGCTCAAAACTTCAGGATTTAAAGACTCATAATTGACCTTGTGTGCAATCACCTGATGGAGAATAAGAGTAAAAATATTTAAAACCTGAATATCGCTTTGAGAGAAAAAACCCAGCAAGTGAACCATGAATGAAAAATCGTTTTTGTTTTTCTAAGTCCAACTATCTGATTTTTAAAACTTTAGCTAAAAAAGGTCAGTGTAGAATTTTGTGCCAAAGACTGCCCAGAGGATTGTTTACTGACCTTTGTTTCATCTTTATTGCAAAACGTTGCAGTGCAGTGTCATCACAGTGTTTTCTAAAGAAAATAATTTTGCTTTGAAGAGAGTTACATTTTTCCCGGTCACCTTTCATACAGTGCCAAGGAGACTGAACAAACACATCCAGCGCATTAAAACATCTTTCTATTGTACACCTATTGAAGGTTTAAGTCATATAAGTAGTTGTTTTTTTTGTAGATAAATAAAACTTAGGAATAATTTTAAGCTAAATTACAGTGCAAATAAACTGTATGAGCTCTCAGCCCATTCGCTAAAAGACAATGTTGGAATTGTATGATATGACGTACCCTGGGTGTGTTGGTTGTTGACGTTCTGGGACGCCGTGTCAACTTCAGCCTGTTACATGCAGTGTCTGTTTTCAAAATACACTTCTGTTTTCACAGGAAATGTACAGTTTGCATACAGTCTCTTTCAAAATAAAAGCACTATGTCAGTACAACACCACAAATTGATGTGCGATTTTTTTCCTTCAACAACAAACACATGTGGTTACATTTGGCTAACACACACAAGTGATTGGGTTTAGGCAACAAAAGCATGTGGTTGGGTTTAGGATAAAAGAATCATGATTTTTACAATCTTACAGGAAGGGAACAGCGGCCTCCTGGGTGAAAGTCAGTGATTGATCGAGCCACCCATCACCCTCTCCCACCCGACAATACTCAGACTTTCGCCGCCCTTAAAGGGATAGTGCACCCAAAAATGAAAATTCAGCCATTATCTTCCATCTTTACTGAAAACATAATCTTTCCCTCATGTAATATTTTAGTGCCTAAACCTAGCTGCGTACAGGCACCTCAGTCTCCAGTGTCAATTATGCTTCTCAAAAAATTAAATAGTATATAAAATTTGTTTTAGGTGACAGGACTCCCAAACGTGTCCTCAGTTTCAGTTTAAAACTTACTGTGGTCCTCGCAAAGATAGAAGTACGAGAACACACTCACACACACAGCTCCCCCCGGTGTGATATGGATTTCCTCTGAAGTGTAGAAGCTGTCAGACAGCAACATGAATCTGACAGAGGTGAATGTGAGCTAATCTCTAGCACGTCCACATCAAACACAGCTCCGCTCTCATCCATGGATCCAGCTGATGTACAGTAACACGCAGGATGGAAGAAAGATTCATGTAAAGCACATTAAACTGCCTCGCTGCCACGGACAGATGAAGCAGAACGAAAGGACGTAAAACAGTTTATATTTCTTCTGTGCTCGCGGAGTTGTGGACCTTGATAGCGAGGACAGTTTGGTAAAGTGAGGATATTTTGGGAGGTTTTTGCCTGCAGTTGATTTCATCAGACAGCAGCAGCACATACAAAATGATTTTAATAAACAAAAGGAGCAGTCAGAAAAACACCCTGAAGTCTGTTTCTGTCTGAACTGTGGTTCAGCTCTTATTCCGAGGAAACAGGGTGAGACAGAGTCGTGAAGGAGTTCATGATTCACGACTGTGGTATCATTCAGTGTTTCCCTTTAGAGCGAAACTCCAGAGCACAAAAACAGACACGTTTGAGAGGTAAAAAATAAAATGATTGTTTTTTTGTCCAAATGTTGGTTTGACTCTTGCTTTTGACGGTTTGGAGTTGCAACCGAATCGTTAGAAAAAATGTTGGCTTTGTGTGTTTCTGAAAACCACAGATTCTTTACATTTGTACGTTATCATTTAGCAGATATGATGAAAGTTTACATTTCAACAATGCTGTGGTTACTGTGTGGTTAGGGTTAGGCACAAAAAACATTTGGTTATGGTTAGGAAAGATGTTTTGGCTGAACATACACGGTTTTCAGGGCAAATTCCATTGCAAGAAACACAGCAATATTTCTGTAAAAAAACAAACAAACCACATTCTCACTACGACCCCGTAACCTTTCGAGGTTTGGTTACATGCATTATGTGTTTTCAAAATACACTAATGTTTTCACAGGAAATGTACAGTTTGCATGCAGTCTCTTTCAAAATAAAAGCACTGCATCAATACAACACTACACATTGACGTTTTTTTCTTTCAACAACATAAGCACATGATTGGATTTAGGAAAAAAGAACAGTGTTTGACTTTACAGTAGCTATGTTTCCATCCAAAAGTGATTTGAATCATTGGGAAATGCGCATTAAAAGAAATACGAATCCTGTGTGTTTCCATTAAATGTACGGACTTTGGTGAAAACTATGAACTCACGCGAGTTTTTCGCAGAACCAGAAACAAAACAAGTCTCGCATTCTTCTTCTTCTACGTTTTCTGGCGGTTGGCAACCAGCTTGTAAATGCATTACTGCCTTCCCGACCCGAAGTGTGGATATCACCATGGAGAGAGGTGCGCTACTTCAGACTTAATTCAAACATAACTGTTTCCATCCCCGTTTTGGGAATCAACATTTTTTCGAATCAACCAAAACCCGGCTAAAGCGAGCGTATTCTAGTTTGTGCGAATCTGGGGATTTTAATTCGAATTCTGACGTTTCCATCATAATTTTCCGATGCGATACTTCTAGACGCGCATCTGAACAGGCTGATGGAAACATGGCTACTGTTACTGGAGGCAAACACTGGCCTCCTAGGTGAAAGACCTCACCCCTCCGACCCGCCCTAGTCGGACCTCTGCCATCTTAACTTTCATTGTTGTCCCTTCGCATTTCCCCCTGATGCAGCCAGGCGCCGTTAAACAATAATGCTGACCAGTCAAGTATCATGCCAACATGAAAGGATGCCTTCTTTTATCAGTGTTTGATGCAAGAAGTCACTGACCAAGCCCCAGTTTTCGATGGCTTCAGAGTGAGACCTCAAGGGGACAGTTTGGTGGGAGGAGAGGGAATGTCGTACACTGTTTCAGGGTGAAACTACAAGCCTACAGTAAATAAATTAAGTACCTAAATATTTGGGAATGTCAAAGAATAAAGCATTGAAAGACATGAATGAATTATTTACAAAAAGGTCCTTAAAAAACCTTTATTATGGTCCATAATTTAAACACTAGATCCATCGGGGCTGGAGTGAGAAAAGGGTTTTAAGTGACTGGTTAGTTTAAAGCCAAAATGATGCTGACATTGGGACCACATTTTGGGTGCTCTGAGCCACTTCCTGTAAATACTTTTTTAGAAAGCTGTTTCCTTTCACAGGTAAGACGGAGCACGTTAGAGATATGAGTTCAGCCAGCATTAAATTTCTCTCAAAATCCTCTAAGACAATCAAATGTTAGCATGCTAATACACTAATTAGCACTAAACACAGAGTACAGCTGAGGCTGATGGGAATACCACTGCAGGTATTTTGGTCATGGAGCAAATTACTGGACAAATAACGATTCTGGCATGGCGATGGCGGTCGATGAAAACTCAGGGGATCATCAAAGGCAGCTGGATTGCTCCTCTGGGGACCATGAATATCTGTACAGAATGTCATTGAAATCCATCAAATTGTCTTTAGGATATTTAAAACCAATTGTTGGACCAAGAACTCAGAAGTGTTTCCATCCAGTTAAAGTCTCCGGTGTGTTTGGGCTCAGTGCTTCAGGTTTATTTGTTTATTTGGGTTCAGGTCTTCTTCCTGTGTTAGTGAATCTCTATCTGTGCTTCTGTTATAGCTGCTGCAGCGTGTAATGGTGTTGGCTCTATTGAGCTCCTTCCAGCTCAGTGCACATTCAATGATGTGTTTCAGGACTGATGGAGACGCTATCTGCTGGATGCTGCTGCTGTAATGACTGTGGACAAAGACACACACAGACACACTGTATGAATGGAGCTTTATATGTGAGCAGTATGGGGGTCGTGTAGCCCAGGAGAAGACTGCGGCTGTGCTTGTGTTTTTTTCTTACGATATCAGATGTTATTGTTTGAGATGATCGTGATTTGATCGGACGGCTGACTGCGGTCGTTCTCTCTGCCTGTCAGACCTTTGGTACAATCTGACGTGCTGCTCAGTCGTGATCGCTCCCACTGTGCCTTTCTTCCACTTTAATGACAGACACTTTAGTTGTGTCCTATTTCAAGAGCCACCCCTGGATCATGTACACACCAAACATGTCATCATGTGTTGATGAAGCTCTCTAAAGTTTAGCCTTTAGAAGGTGGCAGCGCTTTCAGCTTCCTGCTCGGTCACGGTCCTTTCATGAACTGCTGAACCTCAGGACTCCGAATAAACAAGCAGGAAGTGCTAATGTTTCTCAAGTGGCTAATTCAGAGATGTAGCGTATATGCATTTAACACCACTTTTTGTGAAAGCCAGCTTGGTCATTCCCTCCTCAGTGGCAAAGTGAAACATTCAACATCTGCTCAGCCACATGAGGTGTTTTATTAACCTGGGAGACTTTCCTCGAGAAACTTTTTTATTGTGTCCACTCAGCTAGAACTAGCAATGATCGGAGTTCTTAGAACGCCATTTTCAGAGTAGATTCTCTCCCAGCACAAGGTGTTCCCAGCTGAGAAAAAATGCCTTGGTGGACACGGGCCTTAGTCTTGAACAGTGGTTTGTAGCTTGGCAGGCTAAATGATATGCCTTGAGGGGGTTGGTCTCTTACGCAGACACCGATGACGTCAGCACGCTGGCTGACTCTGTCGTCTGTGGACATTCACATAGGAAAGTTGTAATAGAACTAGCGCTGGCTCCCAGCGGCAGTGATGTGATTGGATCCAAATCCGTGGTTTTCCATACACGAATCACTCGGTGAACGACATAACCTCGATTCCTGAGTGATTCAAATCATTTCTTCTCAGCAATGCACTTTCATAGGGACTGTTTTCTCCAAGCTAACGGCTAATGTAGCCAGGAGTCAAGCCACATGATCACACACATCCCCACTGTTTTAACAGACTTAGTTTCCAGATAAACCAACTTAAAACGTTAGGCTGGCCAGTCATGAGACTCACCAGTGCAGGGCAGACGCAGCAGCAGCAACGGAGAGAGACTGAGTCGGACTACGCAGTACACAGTCAGGGCTCCTCCCACCAAGCACTGAACGATTGGGTGAACAAATCTTTTGAACGAATCTTTTCAGTGAACTGATTTTAGTGATTCAGTAACATCTAAAGAACTGCTTTGCCCATCACTAGCCTGCACCTGAATTGCTGTTCCTCGAATTGTTGTCCGTAGTACAACAGAAAAGGAAGTGTTCAGTGCATCGCAAGAAGAGATTAAAATGGACATTATTCCATTTGATGCAGCTATATTGCAGAGCTGCAACGTCTCTGTTACATGTAACACACCTATGGCAACGCCATCACATGGTCAGGACATCCCTGCCCATTTCTTTTACAAAACGAAAGACAAATGTCCCCAGACTCCCATTCCGAAGTAAAGGAGGCTGGTCACGCGAGACTATGAGGGGGTCCCCAACCAGCAGTTCCTGTCAGGGAGTCCCCAGAACTGAAGTGCAAATCCAAATGCAAGTTTCAGAGTTGGTTTGCTCTGCCACTCAGTGGTGATTAAGGGGTTTGGTGCCATGTGAAAAATGCAAGTGCATATGTTTTGGGGGCACATTAAACATACAATTAAATAACAAAAGATTAAATTATGGTGCATAATCAGTTTCAAACTCTAATATAAAGATATTTGTTCCATAAGTCACTTTCTACTTTAACAAATCTACAAAATCCTGTCAAAGGAAACTGAAATCTTTCTGATATCTTTCCTTGGTACGGTCTGAAGCTTGTTCTCTCTGCTGGAGAGTCGAGTCAGCTAAATGACGACATCTTCATGTTGGAGCTGCAAACGGTGTGGAATCACTCAGTGTGAATAGTGCTGCTGCAGCTCGCTGGCCGGCTGGGAAACATTACCTGCTGATGCACCTTAACTTTGACTTTGAACGCTCTCTGCCAAATCAATGCTTCACTTCACTGCTCCTGCTGCAGCTCACACACATTTAAACACCAGTACACCTGCTAATCCTCACAATACCCTCATGGATTCACTATTCACACCAGGGCGTTTGTTTCTTTTCTTTTCTGTTACTTGTGTTTGTATGTTTGGGATGATGAAGACCAAAGGGGATAGAGGCTAAATAAAGGAAGAGGGCAGGTAAAGGCACAGGTGGGAAGTCAGGTAGGCTGGTTCAGATTCAGGACGCTGGAAAGTACAGACAAGCTGCAACAATGCAGCCGTGGCAATCTGGCCGAGAGCAAGTGGAGCTGTGCTGGTTTAAATACTGTGAGGAGCAATTGGGGAATGAGGAACAGGTGAGCAGGTGGAAGTAGGAGTCATGTGACTGGGACAGGTGAGAAACACTAAGGGCACCTGCTGGCTGGAGGGAGAACAGTGTGTCTGGAGGAAAGTGACAAGTGTTTGGTGACAGACGTGTTTCATTCTCTCACCAGTGTTTGAACTTTAGTTTAAAGACAGTTCTTCATCTAATGATCGCAGAGTCTTTAGAGGCACACCTCAGTGTTTTTCCTGCACCAATATTTGTGTTTTAAGCCAACCAATGATCTTTTCCTCACCATAACCAAGTGGTTTTTGTGCGGAAGCCTTACCACACCACCATGGCATTGTTCAGAAAAGTGAAGTTTCATCATATCAGCTACAAAATAATGTACAAATGTAATGTATGGTGACGCCACAGTATTGTCCCGTCATGGTCACAGGAGATCATTGTTTAAATGATTCGGTTTAAAATCTAGGCCTATCTAAACTAAAAGCAGCAGCAGCAGTAAGCTATGGTTTTATGCCATCTCATTGATGTCATTACGTGATGCTGCAAATGGTCCAAAAGATGGTAAAAACGTAGGGTGGCGCCACACCAAGGGGCGAGCCAAAATCTCAAGGTACACCTGTATTTATATCTGTGTGCTATTGCTTCTATAGAGGGAATGGCCTTGTTGTTTACAAATACTTCCGGGTAGAAAACCAGCAGAGTTTCTCACATTTTTCACGTCACCATATCACAGTTAGACTAATCTGATGTTTGTAAAGTCTATAAACACAATGACTGAACAAACATTACTATTTCTGTGTGCACGTTTTGTAATTAATAACATGGTTATCGTAGATTAGCTGGGCTAACCTATAGCTGTTAGCTGTTAGCCGTTAGCGGTGTCTGTAATAACTCAGTGACTCAACAAATGGTCCGTGAATTTTTTTTTTTTTCCAGCAGATATCTTAGTTACAACATGATTGAACTTGCAAAGCAGCTGACAGGGACAGCTAACACTAGCAGCAACAAAGCTAACATCAGGACATCATCTATTAAAAGCCTCCCGTTGTCGGATACGACATGAAACTACTCCAGTTAGCTCAATCATGTTGTAACTAAGACATCCGCTGGAAAAAATATTTTTTTCACAGACTGTTTATTGAGTTACTGAGTTATTACAGACGCCGCTAACGGCTAACAGCTAACGGTTAGCCCAGCTAATCTACGATAACCACAGAAATAGTAATGTTTGTTCAGTCATTGTGTTTATAGACTTTACAAACATCAGATTAGTCTAAACAGTGATACTGAACAGTAGCCTTCATGATAGTGTCTACTGTCTTTGCAGGTGCTTGTTTGTAATCTACTCTGTACAATAAATCCATCCACTGTCCCACTCAACAACTTTCTCCTTTAAACATTATCATCTCCCACACTGGCCGTCAATCAGGGTTTGGCAGGCATGAACAGCAACAAACAGGTTCACAGGTTTGAAGTATATGAAGACACTCCAAGTGATGACGTCACAATAAGCAACAATACCAACAAAAGCACTGGCAGAAACACTCTGGCAGAGTTCAGGGGGTTAAACTCTTATTTGGGCATTTTTTATTGTTTTTTTTCTTTTGTTGTTGTTGTTTTAGGTTTGCTGTGTTTTATTCCTCTTGCATGACTCATGACATCGTTAGTGTTTCATTGGCTCGTCGCTTGTGGCTCTTTTTCTTATGGTGTTACTGTCGGAAGCCTCCGCTGACATCTTTGCCCTTTTTCCCAGTTGTGTTTATTTTCTCTTTATTCCGTCATTGGTACAAATTATTTTTTTATACAACACATGTGTTACTAAACTTAAACTCTACAAGCCACTAGGGATTAATTTCACCATTATTCTTCTTCTGTAAGCGACCCACACAAACAGTGCTGAGGGTCTTTTTCCTGTTGCAGTGCGACTCCCGCAATGATGTTTGAGGTGAGATATTTCTCTGCGTCATGTCGGAAGATTTTTCGCTTCAAGCACTTTGAACACCGTCACAAGAACACACAGCGTCTCAACACTGAAGTGTTTCCTTTGAAAGTTGCATGAAAAGCCAGAATAAAAGGAATCTTTCTGGGATACAACTATCTCACTACAAACAGGTTTCTGTTCATTTCTCCTGTGAGTAAGTATGTGCTTCAAACATCTGACTGAAATGCAGCGAGAAGAAGCAAACCTTAATTGTAATAAACTGGTTTACACTTTACAGTGAGCATGGAGCCAAAAAGATAATCCCAGAATGAGTCTAAAAGCCTCTGCAGGAATGAAATCGCAGCCTGTTCTGCTGATGTCCCAAATAAAAGCTGTTTCTGTCTGAATCTGAGCCAAATCCAATTCAATTTCACTGAGGAGATAAAAGCAGGGTGTAAAACGTGTCCTCCCTCTCTCTCTGTTTTACTTCAGCACACCTGGTTTCACTCCTCTCTCTGCAAATGGCTGCTGATGAGCAGTCAGACAACCTGCAAATTGTGCCATTATGTGCAGGTGTGTGTGTGTGTGTGTGTGTGTGTGTGTGTGTGTGCAGTCCCAGTGAAGCGTTTGAAGGACAGTTTTCAGATGGATTTTCCAGCAGCAAAGTGCTGAGTGGGCCTCTTAGCGGGACAATTTTCTCCTTATACCTCACTTGTCTTCCATCTTCCTCCTCCAGCGACACCAGGCCTTCTTTAAACACTCACCTGAGACTGGAGAGATGCAGCAGTGCCCCAGAGCAAGGCATTAACCCCGCGCTGACCCAACAGAGACTCAGCAGCTTGTATTATTTGCAGAGAAAACTTAAAGCTGCAGCACTAACTCACAGGGATTTCAGACAGGACTGAATGAAAACCAGTGATGTCCCAACGTTTTACTCACAACATCAAATAAAACTGCACTACAACTAATATAAAGTAATGGATGTAGCCAGCATGACGTCACATATTTGTTTGTTTTGAAGTCTAAAGTTTGGCACCTTGGATTTTTTTTTCTAACCAGAAGTGACCATATTTGGATGATAGGGTGGAGCAGTGGAGGAGTGAGGGTGCATTTGACATACTGTCTCTTTCAAAATAAAAGCACTACGTCGGTACAACACCACCAATTTACGTTTGGGTTTAGGAAGAGAGCAGGGTTTGGCTATCTAACGGGACATGAAAGTAGAAAGTCGGTGTTTGTTAGACTCAACCATAACCCCTTCCACCCACCCTACTCAGACTTTTGCCACCTTAACGCTAGTTGTTGTCCCGTCGCATTTTCCTGTGTTTCCTTTTCGGTGTCAACGACTTTGGAGTAAGAAGGAGTTGGCCTGTCCCTAAAGCAGCCAAGGCTGAATTATGCTGGGGTGTGACGCATTTGAAGAGTGCCGTGTGACAGAAATTAAACAGTCGCCAGATGTTTTCAATTCATACCTTGGCCAAAGGTTTCTGTCGTCTCCATGGTAACCAGAGACTCCCTGCCTTTGTTTACAGTCCGAGTCTATTTCTGTCAATATTTATTAAGGAGTTTTCTCTTCGCAGACAGCTGTTCATATCCCCCAAATATCCCGCTGAATGTGTGTGATAATCTTGTTAACTTTACATTAATTGATCGATCAGCTCCCAGTCTGTCTGTGGGAGGCAGATTTCCCTCACCTACAGTGGGCTGGGAAAAAAAAAATCAATGAATCATCAAACACAAATACTGTTGATTTCTTCTCGTGGTGCTGGGATAAAAAATGTTTTTGTTCATCAAATGTGCAAGTTGTTGTGGTTTGGATTGAAAACTACAGTCTCCCTGGCAAATGAGTAATACTACCTGCATGACAAAATATGACAATGTCCGAGGCATGTCAAGTGACACTTTTAAACAGTGTTGCATGCCATAGCATGAATTAGGTTTTAGGACTGCCTAACTTTAAAACTTAATTAAATGGTGGAAAGAAATGTTTACCTTATGTGGTAACCGAGGAAAGCACCCAACAGGTGTATTTTGTATCCGCTGGCCCTCTGGTAATGTAGAATAATGTTAGCCACCTCGCTAATGTTAACGTCAAGATATTGCTTTTGGTGCCCAGCACGTCACGCAGTGCGTTTACATGTATGTAAATAACCCATTTATGAGTTATCCCAGTTATGGTCGTATTCATGATATGGTGTTTACATGAGCACAGAGAAAGCATGTTATTGATATTCCCCATAAACATGATAAATACCAGCATCCTGGTTACTGATTACTACGTTCTATTAGTGCAGGCCCAGTGATGCAGTGATGTTTGTGACTATTAATCTGACATCCTGTAACTGTTGCACATAAAATAATTTGACCGTGGCTTGAAATGAATCCACTTTTGCTTTTATCGGGCTATAACACTATGAAATGCCAACAGAGTGTTGCAGACTTGGCTCCTCCACCTGATCACCCGCAATGGGAGACAAGAGCCACGGGGAATTCTACACAGGTCCTTGACTTTGACCCGTGTCCGCCTGTCACTTTCACTGCCACTGTGCAGAACAAGGGAGCAGAGGATGAAGACCTGCAGCTGTGACTGGTGGGATGGAGTTGTCACGATGGAGTTCACTGAATGTGAGCGGAGAGAAAATTTCCACTTGAGACTCAAAAAGATCAGCATTTCCATGCCTTTCCCCACCACGCTACCCACTATATTTAACTCTCATTAACCAGGATAAGGTGTACACATGCCACAGTATGCTGATTTCTTCTGGAGTACTCCACCTCGCATATTCACGTTTCTCATAAACAGGATAAGGTCTTACACTGGTTTCTATACTCCAATAAGCCAGTTAATAAAGGGTTACTCGTGTCCACGTAAACGCACTGATATTTAGACGTGTTTGTCCACAGGCAAAGAGGCAGTATTCAACAAGTTGGGGTGAAAATGTGTTTTTGCAGCAGTGCACCGAGTGAGGGTTGCCCTGCAAAATACTCTGTAGAGCCAAAATCTGTTGCTAAGTCAAGACTTTGCTGATAGACAGTTCAGAGAGGTGAGAAGAGAGAAAACAGCAGAGGGTCTGTTTATTCAAACAAAGATCCTAGAAAACACAACTTTATTTTTTTTCCCCGACAGGAAGATAACGATCTCTGCCATGATGATGAAACATTCAGCCTCAGAGAGCAACAATGCCTCATCTTTACACACACACACACACACACACACACACATAAGAAAAACTCCAAAACACACAACATTCACATGTTTTCATACGTTGGAAGATAATGACCCATGTTATTGATATAATAATCGAATTATTTAAAGTAAATCTTCATGGTAGTGTGTGTGCAGTGATCCTCGTCAGTCACCTCTGATGGAAACACCACCTTCGCCGTGGAAACGCTTCCCCCCTCAGGGCTTCCCCCCCACAAACAACACAACAATAAATATCCCACTGTGAGATTTCTTTATATATAAAACAAGAATTGACTTTGCATTGAACATGCAAATTGAAGAGCAGATGGTCCTTTCACTTCACCACACAGACTTTTTTTTTTCTTTTCAGGAACAATACAGACTCAGAACACGAGCAACAACTTCACGTGCAAATCAATAAACAAATAAAAATAAAACCCAACCTGGGAATTGTTGTTTCTCAGTTTGTATTCCTCTCCACGTTTCTTAAATCACCCTGGGGGAATAATTCAAAATCCACTATGGGCTGCCCCTTTGTGTGTGTGTGCATGTATGTGTAGTCTTTGAGTCTTTGTTAGCATTATTGCACAGTAAACTGTGTTCACTGACCTTGCGGTGTCAATCACAAGCTGTCAATACAACAGAAAACATTGAACCTTTGTATTGTACACATTAGCATGTTAGCATCCCTGCAGGTTTCACTGTCATACTGAAGGGACCTTAGATATGATGAGCTGTTCCAGTGGCATCAACAGTAAATTTGTGTGTTACATTTATTCTGTTTTGGCGCCAAATGTCACCTCTCCTCTCTGTCTTTGTTTGTGCGTCCCAGTACCCATACTACTGTTCTATATAGTATGCCAAAAAAAGATTTAGTATGCCCTGAATACAGAGTATGTCAAATTCAGTATGCCAAAAATACCAGGATCTGGATATTCTGACCCACAATCCTCCAATACATCACATCGACTGAGCCACAAACAGGTGACATCTTGTCAGCTAATTGACAGCTGTCAGAATCCACAATGACGGATGACAGCACATTCAAGTAACTGATGACCTGTCGGATAGTAATAATAGGAATATTAATTGTTTAAGTGAACAAAATAATCGCCAATATTAACACTGACAGACAACTGCAGTTGTGATTTCACTGTCGCAAATATAATATGTTAGAATCTACAATCTGTGCAGTTGTAACTTAAACTACATACATTGCAAAGTAACAACAGCAGAGCTCTCCGGGTTGATCTCTGTCTCTTGTGAACTTATAGTGTTTAAGTTTGTTTTATCTCCAAGGTAATGGATATAAAAGCAAGAAGGTCAAAGTTCAGGGCGTTACATTATGAGGAAATAGTATGTCCCGGTTGTGTGCATACTGCATGCAACAGTACATATTTTTTAAGGGCAGCTACAATACCTACTAAAAGTAAGAAAAAGAAAGTATGCGATTCGGAAGGCACCCTGAGTCTCAGTTAAAGATCCAAAACAGCCATTAGTTTTAAAGTGACACAGTGTAGCTTACACTAAAGCAATCTCCAGAAGCCAACACTAAGTGCCAAAAAACTGCAGTTCCCCTAAAGTCCACTTGAGGCTGGCTGCAAGAGTGAGTCAGTCCCCAGACCTCCATGTTAAAATGTCCAACTTCACAGCAGAAATAAACATATTTACAGCCTGGTACAAAAAACAGTTTTGGTCTCTGTAGCTAATTTCAACATTCATGACAACTGTACAGTGGGTGATCTTTTACATTACACACCCATCTAAATGTTATTAAGGCTTCAGGTTATGCATAATTAAGGGAATGGCCGCTCTGAATGACAGGTAGGCGCAGTCCGTATACAAATCGCTACCACAGCAGCAACCTTGATTAGGTGATGTAATGGTGGCATTACCCCAGATTCACAGGGTGACGGTGTAGCGGTAGCTGCTGCTATTTTCATAGTGTTTTCAGTTCATGAAAGTTAACTATAACTTTCTGGTCACCTAATAAAATCTTGTTCAGCATTTAATTGCGCTAAACGACCCTCTAAGAAGTCTGATATTCAGTTTTACTGGTACATATTTGTTATGTAAGACTGTTTCTCGCTAGAATAATGAGCATTCGCATTAGTATAATAGCTGTTAATGGACCATGACAACTAAGCTAGCAGCTAGCACTGGGGTTGTTTCCACCCTCTTCAAATATGGTTACTTCTGGCTCCAAAAACCCAACCTGGGGCGACGGCCAAAATGCTAAACTCAAGGCTTGAAACAGGAGTCCACAAACCAATGGGTGAAGTAACAGTGGCTACAACAATTTTTTTATAGTCTATGGGCTAACTGTGATAGACACATGCACACATTATGAATAAAAAGTGTAATCATCTATAAACTTGTTATTTAGGGTAGTTTTCCAAAAGATTTAACTCTAAAATGGCCAATTGTCTTTTGGATGATGGTAGCAGTACCCTAGCTTTAGCATTAGAAAAATGAGGGCTTAGTAAAGTTTTAAAACTTGAACAATGATTCCAAGAACCAAGGAACCAGGGTGAAAGTTTAAGCCACCTAAAAGCAATACTGGATGTTTAATCCAGGTCTCCTTTGGGTCACAGGATGCAACAAAGCCAAACTGAAGCTTTTCTCAAAGTGTTTAGGGATAGTGTTAGTGAAGGAGATTCCACCATGATGGAAAAGTGACAACATGAATCAGCACTGCAATATTATTGATTTTGGATTCTTTCAAAGAAGCACAACGTTTACTGAAGTCATCATTCAGAAATTAAGCTTCTTCTTTTTTTTTCTTAACAGCCCAGAACAATTCTGTGAAATGAGCATGTACAGCAACTCTGTGTGCAGAGTAGATTAGTTTTTCTCTGATTCCAGTAAACTAAATATATTTAGTTTGTGGACAAAACCAGACATTTTGAGACGTGTTATCTTTGGCTTAGGGAAACACTGATCCACATTTTTCACAATTCTCTGAATTTTTATCAACCAAACAATCAGTAAATCGAGAAAATAAGTGACAGATAAACTGAAAAATAGTTGCAGCTTGTTGCAGAGAGAATTCACCTTTCAAATATTAATATTTTGTTTTCATATTAGCTTTATTTTGTTCAAACAATGACATGTACACTTCTTGTAGAAAGAGAAAATGTTTTCCATGCACAACAGGTGTCATCTCTTTCTTAAAGACATCTGCTCATTTCACAAAGTTTCTGCTGTTTATTTATTTGTCACTCTTCCTACATGCTGCTGTGTCCATCTTAAGAGGGAACCATCTTTGTCTTTGTGTTCCCGACTAAAATGACAGTTTGTGTGCAGCACATTTACTGGAGCTCAATTTTTTTTTTTTTTTCAGATAGAAAAACAAACACACAGACAGAAAACTTACAGACTGAAAGACACTGACACAAAGACAATCATACAGTCGCTCTGCAATGAACTTCTTCTGCACACATAATTTAACACTAATTCCCATGTTGATTTTGTTGGAATATTCCTGAAAGAACTGTTTAATTTTTTATTAATTATAGGGAATATATGAGCTTCATTTTACCCATTATTCACTGATTGTCCTTTGAAAAATTATAGATTTCTGCATGTTCCTCTGATCTGCGGTGCGCTAATTAAAAGACTCAGAAAGAGGTTATGGCGGCAATTAATTGGAATAAATGAACTGGAAGTGAACCAAGTGAACACTCCAATTATCTTAGTTTTCTCTATTATAAGTTCTTACCAGAAAACATGGTTGGAAATTAAAAGTTTTTGAAAGTGTAAAATAAATCTTAGTCTTAATTTTCTCTGATTTAGGTGCCCTTTTGTTAGATTGGATGAATGTTGTGACTTATGTGATCTACAATTAACAATGCTGTCTCTAAAGAACTATTATTCAAGAAAGGAGTGTATACAATGTGCAGAATGAACGCAGATAAATGCATTAAAAGAGGAACGTGAGAAAACAAAGGAATAATTTAATGTCAATTGTGGTGTTCCCCAGGGGTCCATTCTTGGACCCACTCTTTTTAATCTGTACATGTTGCCTCTGGGAAAAATCACTAGAGAGCATGACATTGATTTCCATCCCTGTATAACTCATTTTCTTCAGATGCTATAAGCACAATTGAAAAACTGTCGAAATGTATTGACGAAATTAATATGTCAATGTCCCAAACTTTCTTGCAATTAAACAGGGACAAAACAGAGGTTCTCAACATTGGATCAAAAGAAAAGCTGTTTCAATTTAACACTTATTTACAGAAGCTGGCTCTGAAGAAAAAGCAGGAAGTAAAAAACCTTGGTGTCATCTTTGACTGCGACCTGTGTTTCGAATCCCAAGTGAGAAACAAAACCGAAAAACGTGTTCATGCTTTTATCTCAAGCAGACTTGATCACTTTAATGCCGTGCTCTCAGGCCTCTTAAAGAAACCCTTTAACAAGCTTCAGATGCTCCAGAATACAGCAGTCTACTCACCAAGATTAGACATTGAGAACACATTATTCCGGTTTTAAAGGCTTTTCATTGGCTTCCTGTTCATTTAGAATTCATTTTAAAATTTAGTTTTTAGTTCTTAAAATGTCATCATAGACAGGCTCCTGACTATTTATCTGATATGTTGGTCAAATACATTCCCTCTAGATCCCTAAGATCCTCCACTTCTGGTCTATTAAATGTCCCCCAGGGTAGAACTACAAAGTACGGTGAAGCTGCGTTTGGTTTTGTTGGACCTCGTCCCTGAAACAGCCTTCCAAAGGAAGTCAGACTTTAGTTGACAGTTTCAAAGGAAATCTTAAAACCTATGTTTTTAAACTTGCATTTACGTAACTTTTATTTATTTGGCTTCAAACCTAATTTGTATTTTTTATGTGTGTCTGGGTGAGCGTGTCATTATGTATTTGAATCTATCTATCTATATGTGTATTTTCTCACTTAATTATGTAAAGCACTGCACTTGAACTGTGCTATCTAAATAAAGTTAGTATTTTTATTATTATTATTATTTTCTCAGCTCCCTCATAAGAAACTTGGTCTGAATGTAATTTGCCTAACTTTCTGTCCAGATCAGCAGGATTTTAGTGATTCCCATCCTAGTTTTGGATGTTAAATAGAAAAGTATTTCAAAAACATTCATGCACTTTTGGCAACTTGAATCAAGAACCTAAACAATTACAAACACAACAACATAAACAGTTTATCATGGTGGTGCCCGCTGACTACCTGCAACACCAAACACGTCATGCTTTAACAACCACACTTATCTTTTTAGTAACACGTTAATCGTCAGAACAACAGATAAAGCAGGCTGCTACAAACAGCCCACGCCCTGTTTGCTGCCGCTCGAGGGGACATCAGATCTTTTGTAGCGTTAAATGAAGTTTGGGGACTGTGAGAAGAAAAAATCTATATCGATCAATATCAGGCTTGACAGCTTTTTCTCTCTGCACAATTCAAGATGCCTGTAGCTTTTCCTGTGTGGACAGAGGCAATGTTTGAAGGAGAGGAGATAAATGTGTCCACTTTGGAGTTTAAATACAGAAATCAAGAGGCTGAAGGTCAGATGTTACGGTTTACGAGGCTGTAGATGCTCAGCTCCGTGCAAACCACAGTAAATTTTCCCTGACTGCTTGTTAGAGGAAGTCAGAGGAGGAGGAGGTTTTATAGTATAAAGATGCTGCTTCTTGTGTGTTTTGTTAAATGCCTGATGAAGCTGCAGGACTCTAACGTATAGCTGCCTCAGCATCAACAGTCCCTGTTTCAGTCTCCTGTTTACATGTCTTACAGCTTTGCATTAGATTATAAACAGATTTAAACTGTCTTCACTTGAGACATGATCTTTTCTGTCCTGTCTGCTGCAGGAAAACTTCAAAATGTTGAATTAAATTTGGTGGAAAGTTGAAGCATTTTCGCTGAGGATCGAAATATCATGGGATTTTAAAGAGGCAACAGACAGCATCTTTTCCTAAATATATCATGATGAAAATAATGTGGGTTGCACAGGGTAGTGGTCACAGTAAAAATCAGACTATCAGTGTTTACATAGGTTACTGAGTGGCTTTGTAATAAGCTTCTGACACATCGCCCAGCTAAGTGAACACTGAACTTTGTTTCCCATTCAATTTGAGCTCCAACCGGCCGCATCGTTTCCATACGGTACCGTTTATTCTAGAATGGGGACTGTTTACATGCATATTGGTATAATTTACTGTGAGCTGTTTGTGCTGGTACTGTGCATTCTGGTATAATTATTTGCATTACTATTTGTTTTTTCTTTAGATAAATCTGATAATTGTTGCTCGGTCTCTTTACTCATTTATTTAGTAGAGTGTTTCATTATACATACACGTAGAGGTATACTGGTGGCTTTACAGCCTACATTTTATTGATTATCTCTGATCCCCACAGTCAATTTGGTCGTTGCGACAGTGCGAGCAACACCACTAACGATAGGTGGCGCCAAGCTAAAAAAAAAAAAAGAATCCTATCTGCTGCTTCTTTAAGTGTTGTGTCATGGATTAATTAATTTATTTTTCCATTTCTGTGTGTATTTTTGGTGCATTCAGATGTAAAAGGTCAAACGTTGATTTACCTCTTTTAGAGCTGCGATAATCTGAAGATTAATTATTAGTCGATCCACAGGAAAAAACAACAACTCTGACTTATTTGCTTTTACTTTTGTGCCAGCCTTTTGTCTGAGAAGATTTTCAGCCTTTCTTTGTTTTATGTAACAGCAATCTGACCTTTTATCAAACAACACAGGAAGGCGTGGGCTCAAGAAAACTGTGATGTGCAAATTTTATAGACCAAATAATTAATTGAAAAAATAATCAGAAGATTAAATTAGAATTATCCTGCTTTTTGATTTGGCAAAAACAAGAAGTTGTGGCTTTATGGGTGGTTACATGCTAGAAATATTTCTTTGGAAAGGCTGCCTGGAAACCGCACTGATAAGATTCCAAGAATTCACTGTGCCAAGAAATTGAAGCTAAGTCTGTAAAGTCATCGAATACTGGTGCTTGGTCAGTGACTTTTGGTGTCAGACATTGACAAAAAAAAGGTCTTTCACATCAGCATTATACATAGCATCTGGGGAAACACAGCTGGACAACCGCCATCCAACAACCACCGACTTTTACCTGGGAGTCTGCGTTAACTTCCTGCATGATTGTAAAGCCAAACCCTGGTCTCTTTTTACGTGGTTGGGCTGAGACTGGATTTCCCCAGTGAAATAGTGAGCACAACCAATCTGGTCTTTTTTTTTTCCTAAACCCAACCACATGTGTGTTGTTGAGGGGAAAAAAACGCCAATTTGCGGTGCTGTACCGACGTAGTGCTTTTATTTTGAAAGAGACTGTATGCAAACTGTACATTTCCTGTGAAAACGGAAGTGTTTTTTGAAAACAGACAATGCATGTAACAGGCTGAAGTTGACACGGCGTCCCAGAACGTCAACAACCAACACACCCAGGGTACCTTGGACGTCATATCTTATCTGGAAAGTCCATGGCAAAACGTTGATATGTGGCGATGTCAGAGTGAGAATGTGTTGGTACAAACATTAGCACAGCTCTTGGGGGCAAATATTCGCCATTTGCAAAATAATCCAGCAATGTGAGGTGAAAATTTGCTTCAGTTTGGTGTGAACACAACACAAAGACAGAAACAAGAAGATAGATCACCTCAGTCATATTAGAGCGGGAAATTATTTGAAGCCCAACATGACACCATGACATGGTTTTGTATCCATGATGGTGAACAGATATAAAAGGTAAACCAACAGACTGACAGAGGACCTGCAGGGTTAGAGGGACACAAACACCTTCACACTCAAACAACCTCAGTGTGAACACAGCAGATTAGTTAGCATTTAGTGACCAGCGCATGCTTTAACAATCTGATCCACGTGTGCATTACAGGTTTTAATTCACACCTCCAGCCAATCAGAAACAAGAATTCACCCAGGTTTCACACAGAACAAAACGGAAACTTTCAGGCGTCTGCTGCTCTTTGTTTGCTGCTCCCTGATTGGACATTTGCACAGGATGCACTCTTTTTCTACAAGACCTGCCTTTGTTTGGATAGCTGGCTGATCAGCAGGGACGCAAACCAAATCATGCTACGCCGCGGCTAGCTTGGTCCCCACCGCACACCACAGAGCTGAAACTAGAGGCAGAATTTATCTCCGACAGGCAGCTTCTCCCAAAACTCCTCATCCACTTTTCCTCCACCAGGAACCTCTTTTTATTCTCACCACAAACAAAGAAAATGACTTTCTGTTGTCTGCTTTTAACAAAATCAAAAGCCTGTTCTCTGCACTCAAAGCCTCGTCTGATGAAACTGAACTTTTAGCACAAAAAGCGTGGGCTTTCATTGAGGTATCACAGCAACAGCAGCAAACACGTTTCCAACAAGCATTTGTTCAGCACTGCTAATAAAAGAAGTTCCCGGTGGACACAGAGCTTTGCTCGGTCTTTGTTTTTACTCTGTCTTTTTTTTCTTCTGCAGCATGTTCACGACTTTATAATTATTCCGAATTTTCTTTTTTAGAGTCTGTCCAGGTCTCTGTCCTGCGCTCATGGACTCTGCTGCTCCATGTTATCAATCAAAGGGTCTTTCTTCATGAACTGCAGATGTCTGATGGACCTCCACACCCCGACATAGCTGTCACTAACCGACTGACTGGGGGTGGTGTTCTCCTGGTGGAGGTGCTCCCTCTGCATCTCCAGCACCTCCTTCTCCGTCATGACGCGGGAATTAGCGCCTGCTTCTCCGTCTCCTTGTCCTGTCCACACCTCTCCGTTAGCCAATCCAACTACCTCCTCCTTCCTGTCGCTGCTCAACACTCCCTCTACCTCCGGATGTCCTGGGTCAGATCCATCGCCGGCAGATGGCCCGTCACCGTTCAGAGATGGTTTCTCTCTGTAAGGCTCGCCAGGTAGCCCTCCATCCTTCCCGGCCTCCTCCAGGTCCTCGTACAAACTCTTCTTCTTTGTCTCAAAGTATTTAACCACGCAGTAAGTGATGGAGCCGATGGTGTTGACCACCACGCCGCCAATGAACAGCCCTGTTGGCGCAACGTCGCTGAACGCCAGCATGCCGACAGTGATGGTGGCAATGCTCTTGACCACACCGACAAAGCTGGTGGTGACAGCAGAGTTGATGTAGGTGCAGTGCAGCGTGGTGAAGTTCATGGCGCAGCCGATGAAGATGCAGAAGACGAAGATGACCGTGATGTGGGGGTCCTTCCAGCCCTCGTATGTCCACATGTTGATGGTGTCCAGGGAGATGAGGGAGCACACGAGAAGCACCTGAGAGAGGCAGACAGAGAAACAAAAAGTCGGGAGTTAGGTGGAAAACCAGAGGCAAAAGTAAAAAAACAAGGAGGCAGGATTAAAACAACAAAACATTAAAAACAACGAGAGAGAAGTAAAGAAGGAGAGAGGTGGAAGAGAAAGAAAAAACAGAAGCACAATTTAAAATCGAGAGAGAGGAAGGTGAGAGACGATAAAGAGAGAAAAGGATGTTTCGTGAGCTGATGCTGACTTTGACCTTTGACCACAAAATTCTAATCAGTTTCTTCTCCGGTCCAAGTGGATGCTTGTGCCAAATTTATAGAAATTCACTAATGGTGTTCTTAAGATATTGCATGAACAAAAATGAGACAGATGAGGGCGGAGTCACCTTGAGCGTTGACCACCAAAAACTAATCAGTTCATCGTTGAGTCCAAGTGGACATTTGTGCCAAATTTGAATTTCCTTGAGGCATTCTTGAGATGTTGTGTTCACATGGATGGGACAAACACACGTCTCGAAAACTTGGCCCTGTTGGAATCAAACCTCAAACGCCATGTAGCATTAAAGCCATGCTGGACGGTTCATACCGGTGAGGCCATGATGGCGATGGCGTACTGCGCTGTGAGCGGCCCGTACTCGCTGTCATGGCTGGTCTTCTGGATCACAACCAGGTAGGAGGCGTGGATGATGACCGCCAACACACCGGTGACGTAACCAAAGGGATCACCAGTGAGATCTCCAGCACCTGAAGAGGAAATCAACAGTGTTTGTGTAACATTTCTTTTCCTTTGATATATTTCTTTGGGCCCAGTTAGCCCAGCTGTCCAGGATCAGCTAAACCATCTGACTTTTGTGCTTGTTTTTCATAGCAACATTGGATCACCCTGATCCAGATGCAAACTTTTCAAGATTTCCAAAAACAGACAATGCATGTAACAGGCTGAAGTTGACACGGCAACAACCAACACACACCCAGGGTACCTTGGACGTTATATGTGGACGTGGAAAGTCCAAGACTAAAATGTGGACATGTGACGAGGTCGGACTGAGAATGTGTTGCATAAAACGAGAATGAAGGTAGAAGTCTGAGTAGGGTTTGAAGCTGAATCTTGGAACAGAAACTGGTCCATACCAGGCTAGGTGTGCTGCATAAGTTACCATGACGATTTAGAGCTAACATGGCAGGACGGAAAACTCCGGCTTTAGACTCAGCGTACCTCACTAACCCACTAATCTCAATTCATGGTACAGACCTCTGATGACGGCCAAGAGACCCAACGCCTGGCTTCATTATTAAACACTGAGTTCCTTTCTCTACATTTCATTTGTTCCCTTGCTTGTTGGCGATGTATCATTTTTGTAAAAGAGAGGGAATGATAAAAGACAGAAAGGAGGAGTGTGGGAGTAAGAAGGAGGGGCAGAGGAGGAATCGGGAGATGTGCTGAATGAACGCAGAAAATGGAGCAGGAGGAGAGCAATGGAGAATTAATCCTGTTCTGAGTCTGTGTGTGGGCTGGAAACTTACATTCAAATACAAATATACAAACTCAGAGAGCAACAAAAAACAGCTGATCACACACAGTCTCTCTCACACACACACACACACACACAACACCAAAAAAATACACAACACTTGAGACTGAATCTGTCTCTGAGTTTATGGTTTAAGTGGAAATTTGGATCCGATCTGCACTCATAAAATTCTGAATGCATCCTAAAATGTGTTAATGCTAAATAAAATATAAACAATAAAACAGTATTTTGCTCTGGGTCAAAAAAATGCCTCTGAACCTACATTTTGATTTTCGAGGCACCGCAGCTCTTCATGTTCTGTTGTGTTTTATATGGAATCTGATCCAAAATCAATCAGAATCGAAATAAATTTAATTTCCACACATGAGGAGCAGGAATGGATCAGTTACACAATAAATGACATTAAATGAGAGCAAAGACAGAGTGACTGGCTGACCAAGTCAAAATCAGAGCACAGAAATTAGTCTTTTATCTGATGAAGTCTGGTGATACTTTATATTTTTCACACTGTGAACAAATCTTCAGACTCGGATTATTACAGTGTGTGTTTCTACAGCCTGATGTCTCTTCTTGTTGTTAGAAACACATCAGTGAGCCAAACTGTGTCACTGACATCTTCCTTCATCACCATGAAAAACACACTGTAATTTATTTTGACTCAATCCCACACACACCGTCCTGCTGACACAAATACACATAGAGCACAAAATACATACATGCAAAATGACATTATCTCACTTAATTATTCCATGAAAGACGTCTGGAACATGTAAATATTAAATTATTGAGAGGAGAAAAGGCGATTATCACCAAGATTAAACCTCCAATGATGAATCAGTCCATTAGATTCATATTCTGCACATGTTTGGACCCCCCTCCTGCCTGAGACAGCAGCGGTAGAGATTGATTCAGGAAATGAAGTTTGTGTAGGAGTTTTTTTTGTTTATGACTTCAGGATCATTAATGGTAATGGAAGAGGGGAATTTACTGCTGTGAAAGACGATTAAAGGATTTTTTACAGAACCAGAAATTAATGTAACAGTTAAACAGTTTTACGTGTGAAAAGAAAAATTGCTTCACAGGAAAAGAAAAAAAAAATCTGTCTTTTCTTTTCGCTGTGAAAGTAAAAGAGGAAAAGAGACGATGATATTTAAGGGAGAGAGGAGGCAGGATAAAGTCAGGGAGTTATCAGAGAGAGAAGACGAGTTCCTACTGATGATGACATTAAGATGCAAGTGAAAACTCAGATTACTGAGCTCAGATTCGCTTCCCCAAAGACAGATGAATATTTGGGGCATAAAATAGTCATGGACTCCTGCCACTTTTGTTTGAATAAGAGAGGGAGAGAGGAAGATCCAAAAAAAAGAAGTATTTTACTGCTGTGAAGATTGTCTTTTCATAAAACTGTCTTTGCAGTAGATGGACACAAATACTTTGCTAGTGCCTACATTAGTATTTTTGCTTTTTGTGATGACATTTCTTGTAGTTAAAGGTTTATGTAAGTCAGTTAACCATAATAATTAATAAAAGCAATAAAACTGGGTCTTAAACCCCTGCACAAAAATCGGATGTGTTTTCATAAAATTTTACAAAATAAAAACATTTTAATCAAAAGTTTTTTAATTGTGGAAACATAAACAAAATACTTCCTAACACTCCATAAGTTATTTGAACTATTTGTATTGATTAGGTTTTAAGATATGCTCAGTTTTTTGAGCAGAGTAAAAAGGTGTTGTGATGGATTCATCATTCATTCCTTCGATACCACCAGGTGTTTTTGCACCATAAGGTACAATTTATATTTTACAACACGATGACACTGAAAAATAACTATTCTATCTATTATGTTTTTAATATTTTCGATTGATATATGCACACGATTTATGAAAACAGCAATTTCCCACAGCCATTACAGAAATACCACGTTTGCATTGCACGTAAGGTAAGGTAACCTAAGGGCATGATGTGATGACAGGGAAGACAGAGGCCTTGGCTTTCCTCTGCAAAAAGAATTATAGCTTTAGCTATCATGGTCCTTATTTTAGATTTAAATAGAATCATGCAAACAACGATCTCCCATGTTAGTCTGCAAGACGTCTGTTTTGAAAGGGTTAAAATTGGTGCTTCGTGACCAGAGAAAAAAAGAGAAAAAGAAAGAAACAGTTTGCCAAAGTTCATCTACACATACTGCCCACATTGTTAAGATGTAAAGCAGGTTGAAAATTGGCAAAGTATCCCTTTAAGATCAGGAATGAGGATGTAAAAGACGGTAAAACAAGGAGGGAAGGACAGAAGACAAAGACATTCCCTTCAGGAACGTTAAATTTGGCCATCACCACAAAAATAAATGCAAATTTAATCTCTTGCTAAAACAAACTCCTGTATTTACCCACAAAAACATGGCACCATTTTACCTCTTCAGATTTCCACATTAAAACTAAAGCTCGAAAGAAGATGCATACAAGCTTACTAGCAGAACCTACACGTTCTCAACCCCACTCATTAAATAACACGGTTTGGTCAGTGGACTTTCACGTCTACATGTAGTGCACTAGGTATCCTCCTGCGTCTGTTGTTGATGTTCTGGGACTGCTGACAATTTATGCTTGTTACACAGATTGTGTCTTTTCAAAATACACAGGAAATGTACAGATTCTGCTCGTCAGATGCATGCAGTCTTTTTCCATCCATAAACTTACAATGTCAGTAAAACAACTCGCATTACGTTTAATTCCTTGTGCAACAAAAGCACCTGGTTAAGTTTAGAAAAAAACCCCTCATGGTTTGGCTCAACATTCATACAGGAAGTGAACAGAAGCCACCTGGGTGAAAATGTTTGTTTGACCCATCCCCCACTCCCTGTAAGGAATCAGCTCTAAATTATGTTCTTATCCGTCGATGTTTCAGACTGATGCCATCCTGCGGCGTTTTAAACTGTCGCCGCCCAGCGGTGAATCATACCGCTGCAAAAGATACCTTTTTTGTCAGTGTCTAGTGTCAAAATTACTGACCAAGCAACGCGCTTCGACAACTTTGAAACTGCTTGCAGTCAGCTGCATTCATTTTAATACTTTTTTCAGGTACACTGTGCAAGAACTTTCAGTTACTGTTTTAAACAGTATTGCCACAGAAAGTGAAAGCTAATGACAGGCCGGCGTTTTGTTACACTATATTTGCATTTTCATTGTGCTTTGTCCACGATTTTAATAGCTCTCTCTTGGATGGAGCTCTGGTTGTTAACTTTATATAAAGTCCCGAACTCACATTGTCCCAAAAACATGAAAACAAGAAGAAAATAATAAAATGCAGTCAGAGGGCAGAGTCTCTGCAGATTAATACACTGAAAGTGGGTCATTAGTGATAACTGAGAGGATTACTGCTGTATGAGTCTGTACATTGTCTTTCAGGAAAATCCTCAAAAAAAAAAACTCTATTGTGAGGCTGACACTGCAATGCTAAACCGGTGCAGCGCTGTTTTAAAACGGCAAACGTGTACATTTTTGGAAAGCTACCGCAAACAGTCATGTTGTGCTGCAGAGTAATCACAGAAAAACCCATATTCTCAAAGCACTGAAAAGACAGTGACCTGAGTGTGTGCACTAAATGTGGATGATGTGTGTTTACCAGCCAGCGCGGCTCCGCCGGTGGTGATGATCACAGCAATCACCACACCGATGGACGGCACACCGTTCCTCAGCACACATACTCCGATGCTGAGCGTGAAGAGCGGCAGGCAGCGTTTGAACACGACATACATGGGCAGGCTGAGGCCGCGTAGAGACCACAGCGTCAGAGTGGACTGCAGCGTGGAGAGGATACACACCGGGCCGAACTCCTGCACACAGAGAGGGAGACATGCACACGCACAAATGTTTTTAGCACCTAATGAGATGTTGTGTTGTTTTGCATTAATATCCTGGAGACTTACCCCGACCTTAACCACAGTGACTACATGCCAGCCCAGCACATATCATTACCCTACTCTAACCTTAAACTAAGATTTATTGGCTCAGCTTGTGGGGACCAGCTTTTGTCCCCAGATGGGAAAGAAGTCCCTGTAGAGTGACTGTATGACCTAGTCCCCACAATGTCAACAACACACACACACACACACACACACACACACAGTCAGCAGTCACAGTGAATTACACGTAAAAAATGTGTGAGCATGCTATTAGTAGGGTTGCAATGATAAACTGTTTTCACCATGATATGAAAATATATTGTCATAAACTGGACCACGGACTGTAACAAGGAGGGACTCCATGTGTAATATTTACTTACAACAATTGTGATTTATTAAAACTGAGGCTAACTCAAATGAACAGTGTCACAAGTATGCTAATCAGCTATGAAAGCTGTGCATGAGTGTCTGGTTGATGTGCTGTGGGGGTGTCGAAAGTGCAGCCAGAGGAAAATGATGCAGGGTGGACGTCAGCTGCAGGAGAGGAGAGACAGAGTGAACACATGGACCAACTGCTTTAAGAGCCTAGAAGGCCACAGCAAGCTGCATCAGTCTGACGACCTTCCCGTGTCAGCCAATTAGCTGCAGTTCACTCACTTTAACTGACATTAGAGAATACTGATTTATTGTGTCAGTCAAACTAAAACCAGATGTTTAAAATATATGTTAATACATGTCAATCAGACCCAAACTGGCCGAGGCGCTCTGAGCATGCTCCACAGTTTAGTCCAATAGCTTTAAATGTGTCAGAGAAGAAGAAGCCGATAACAACATGGAGAAATCTACATCCAGAGCCGTGACTTTTTGGACGGACCAAATGTACAGAGCTGTAAAGTTGTCCACCATGGTAGCAGTTAGCTGCTAGCTAACCGTAGCTAACTTGTTTGTCCATTGTTTGGTCTGTGACGTAATAGGTCAACAGGAAAAAGGTCCAATACTAACAAGCTGAAAGGGGGCATATCTCCACCTATCGTAGATGAGCTCTTTTCCCCATCTAATTTACGTAATCATCGAGTCTCTTCTGTAGTGGAATAAACATCATATTATGCAGGCGTCGTCTTATCATGACGGTCCACCAGCAGATGGAGACATGAAATACTTTTCAACGTATGTAATATTCATTTCTTGCGCAAAATTGGAAAAAGCATGTTGGTCGATTCTGATCATTCTGTTCATTTTAAAGCCGATATCAGCAGATACCAACGATGTGCTGTTATTTTCGTGCATCCCTAAATGTAGTCATTGAAAAGATAAGATAATCCTTTTCTAGTCTAACTGAGGGCGGCACGGTGGTGTGAGGGTTAGCACTGTCGCCTCACAGCAAGATGAGGGCAGTTCGATCCCAGGAGGGAGCCCTTCAGTCTAATAAGTAAACAGTAAAAAACGTGCTTATACAATCAATCAATAGCAGCATCCGATGATTATTACTGCTTACTGAATGTCACTTATTGTGCAGTCTGATTAGATGTCATATGAATCATCTTGGTTTTCATGGTATGTAAAAAAAAACAACAACTCAGATTTAGTTGTAAACGATCATTTCTCCAGAGAAGCTCTGTTGATGTGTGTCAATCTGCCTCTCGGCTAACTCAACTTTCTGTCTGGGTATTAATGATGAGTTACGCACACTATGCACACTATATTTATGTAGCCTGAGCTGCCTTTTGCCCTCAGGTCAGCTCAAATTCACCAAGGAGCTCAAATATCCATGTTGACTCAACGCAGGCCTGCGTAGTCCAAGCTTTTGGCAGAACTGTCATGTTTAGGAAGCAGCCGTGATGGTTAAGGTTTAACGTTTAGCCATGGCAGTCAGTTAAACTCTTTGGTCCAGTCGTGGTCACCTGATTTTTCTTTTTGCTCCAGCAGCAGCTCAAAATGTCCTCATTTATCACTTTGGTTTATGACAGAACACTGCAGCTCTTAAACTAAATTTGAGGAAGTTCACATCTCAGACATGTTGGTTTAGTAGTTTTAGTCTTCCACTAACTTTTCTCTCATTTTAGTAGTTTGACATTGATTTTTTTCTTCCAGTATTTTGAGTGTAGTACAGGAAGCAGCTGTGGTGTAACATTACACTGCGTGATTGTACAGATTAGTGGTTCTTCTGTCTGCGCAGCCTGAGGCAACACACCTCCCAGTCCCAGCAACTTCAGGGCATTTAAATCTGCAGCTTGCTCTAACTGTCATTCAACTTGTGAGTGCAACTAAACCAATATGCTCCATCTCAGGTTTTCAAATATGACTCTTTCTTGCGCACACATAACCTGTGGTTAAGATTGTCAGAAGGTTGGAGTTATGTTTAGGCAACAAAACTATTAGGTTAGCTTTGCCTCACAGCAAGAAGGTTTGTGGTTTGAACCCAGGGTGGGGGAGCACTTCTGGAGGACAGTTCTGGAGCTGCCATAAAATATCTTTGACAGGAGGGACTTCCACTGCGGGGGCATATGCATCAGGATGAAGTTTTACAGCAGCTAATGATGGAGCTGCAGATGAGCAGACACAATGATACGATTTGCCCCGGGGACATGAGTGGCATCAAAGAGACAACTGGATGTCCGACACCTTATCAAAAGAAAATAATATAAGTTTTGGCACATGCAGTCCAGAGAGACACTGCGTCTGAGGCGAGCACACATTCTTTGGACTCAAGGTGCGGACACACCAAACTGACATCAAAGAATTAGCGGTGACGAAAGCCAACTGTTGCGTCATCTACGTCGCCCTGTGTCAGTTGCATTTGAACACACTACACGGACTACATCCAACAGCCAAGTGGCACATAAGTTCTGCGCCTGCGTGAAAGCGAGAGCGGAGAGAGAGAGTGGTACATCCTGACAGCCGAGGGGTTTCCTATCTGTGCAGCCGAGCACCGCAGCACCTCCACGGACTATTACATCCAGACGGTGTTCCCTCCGCAGGCTCCACTTCACTCAGCTGCCCGATAAACCCGCTGCTTCTTCCCACTTTAACCGCCGCTGATCAACATGCTCAATTGGCCGAAAAGGTGCTGACGCCGATGCCAAAGTAGCTTGTGTTCCACTCAGAATCTGGAGGCTTGTTAGCCTAACTTGCTAACTGATTCCCAATTAATGTTACTTTCAGCATCATCGGCAGCTCTCACACACTCTAAATATGTTTAGCGCCTGCCCACACACATGTTGCACCAATCAAATCAGCAGTATCAGTTCAAGTCGATACCACACACTAAAGCAGGGGGCGCTGTCCCTTCAAAGAACATGCAATTTCTTCTATTTATTAACTGCATTTACAACCATATTGCAACTAGGATGGAACAAACACTGAGGATATCTATAATACTTTCGTAAATTAATTTTAATGTCAGTTCAGCCTAAAGTATTAGATCTTCTGACTTTCTTTTCCACCATTTTTTTGCTGCATACACATCCTTCCTGTGCAGCTTCTGGCAGGTGTTTTTTGGCTTTGGTGATTTTGATGAACAGTCCTGCCAATAAAGTTAATGAATCGTAGCAGTCAATCAGCCACTCAGACAGTCAGTCAGTCAATCAATCAATCAATCAATCAATCAATCAGTCAATCATGGACTGGAAAACACCAGCAGGCACTTTTACTAATATTGGTAAGAGTGTTTCAATCTTTCCTTTAAATTAAATGTTCATCATTAACATTTAACTGTCAGGAGGCAATAACACACTGATAATGAGGCAACCTTTTTATTACTGACCTCATCTGCCACACGTTAATGGTGCTGAATACAAATAAATGTTGTGCTTTGGTTTTTGAAACATTTAAACAGGCTCCCAAATATTCACTTGGCTTGTAGAATAATTTTACAGCTGCAGGTTGGTGGCAGGTGAACTGTTACAGCTATTATTTTATTGTACATTGTAAAGACTAAGAACAGTTTAAGTACATTTGGTGCAATGTTTATATCATTTTAGAGTCTTTAAGTGGAGTTTAACTTCTTATAGTAACTGTATGGTTTTATTAAAACTTTCAATGCCCGTATGAAACCGATCAGAACACTTTAAGGTCAATATTTTTGTTAGATTTTCAGCCTTATTACATGATAAATAACAGAGATAAAAACAGGCTGGTATATTTTACAAAGTAAAAGAGGTTACAGTCAGGCTACACAGCAGCTAGAAGCACCCTGGGAGTCTGGTGATCCCAGTTTGCGCATCACCAAATGGTGATTTTGGTCACTTTTTACCTTGGTGAGCTGCAGGCTGAACGGCGGGACCGTGACCTTCCCCAGCCGCCTCAGGATCTCCAGCGTGAGCGCCGCCGTGCTGCTGGTCAGGAGCTGGATGAGCGTCAGGAACTTGAAGTGATAATTAGTGATGAGGAACTTCAGCAAGATGTTCAGAGAGCCGGAGAAAACGCCGTGCGCAACGGCCACGGAGATCCCCAAAAACCGGCTCTTCAGCACATCCATGGTGGCTTGCTGTTGGCTTTAAAGAAAGTCATACAGGAGACACAAAGTGCTGTCGGTGCCGGTGGTCCCCGCCGTCACAGCCCGGGCTGGAGAGGTTCAGTCTCGGAAATGAGGGGGAGGGTTTTTACGCACAGCCGCACTGCTGCTGGACGGAGGAACGGAAGAAAAGGAAGGGCGTGAGGCTGGAGAGAGCCCACGATTGTACCGCTCTGTGAAGGAAAAACAGTCTGCACTCAGAAGCTTTTAGTAAAAACAATGAGTGTGAGTGAAGTCTGAAGGTGGAGAGGAGGGAACCAGGAGCGGGAGGAGAGCCTCTGCTCGGGTCTGCTGAGTCTTTTCCTCCTCAGTTCAAACTGCAGTTCAGTTCAGCTCCTTTTCATATAAAAAAAACACTCAAAAACTCAGTCATGTTCTGAATTAGTTTCCACTCACTCATTAACACCAGCAGAAGACTTCACCAGTGACTTTTTCTTTGCGCTTCTGTTCCAAAAACAACCAAAAGACCTCCGGTAACTGAGAGAAAGACGCAAAGAAAGAGGAGGAGGAGAAGAAGTGATTCCTGCAGTGGAGTACAGTAGAGGCGCAGCAGATGTACAGGAGGTGTACAGTAGAGGGGAGGTCGTCCTCTGAGAGAGCTGCGAGTGAAATATGACATTTTGCCGCAGCGCCTCTTGGCTGAGCACCCGAGAGAGGGAGGGAGACACAGAGAGAGAGAGAGACAGAGAGACAGAGAGAGAGACAGAGAGAGAGACAGACAGACAGAGAGAGAGACAGAGGCAGAGAGAGCTTGTATTTTGTTGTATCAGTTCACCATAAGCTCATATCAGCATCCACAAAACCAACAGGAAGAAAAATAAATATAATTCTACTAACTTCAGGTAGCCTCATTAGGATTCATTGGATTCAAGTGGCCCAGTAAAAGCTGTTCACTCTCTTTGGCACGGGCGCCCTGTGTCCACTGGACAATGAATGCAAAGGCAGAAACCAACATGCACAGCAGACAGACATTAAACTTACCAAAGTACAGATAAATGAAAGCACAACACTGAGAGAGGGTTCATGAGACTAATAGCGAACATTTAAAGCAGGGGTAGGCAGTTTTATTTTGGCCACTTGGCAAAAACCTTTTAATAATAATTAATGCGCTGGGTGAGTCTCCCCGCAGCTCAACAGTTAAAGTAGTGCACATTTATTATTACCAAGAAGTTCAGTTTCCTGCTTTAGAGTGAGTGACTAACAGACAGCTGCTTGAGAGACACGATAAACTAGCTCGACAACTTGATGATGCTGAACATATCAAACTGCGTCGACCTTGAACTAATGACGACAGAGAAATCTGGACCAGTTGGTAACCACAGATCTGTAGGACTAGAATGACTTTTTCAAAGAACAAACCTTTTTGTTTTGTCTACATGGCAAGAACTACGAATGAGTTCCTAGACTGGGGTTCAGTTTAGGCACAAAAACCACTTGGTTGCGGTTAGGAAAAGATCATGTTGGAGAATCTGTCACTGGGTGCGGTTACATGATGGCTTCTCATTCAGAATGAAACAAATCTGAATGAAATCATTAGGAATTAAAGTTTTTCCAGGTAGTTTACATGAGAAATATTCATTCCGAATGAGGTTTACACGGGAGATCAGTTTAATCACCTTTATTCAGGTCCACGCAAGGTTTGGGGCAGGGAAGGTTTCTGATTGGATAGGGGGCAGGGCAGATGTTACGTGTTCACATTTACTGGAAGAAAACACTGCAGTCCTCGCTCCGGATAACAAGATGCTTGTTTTGCTTATATTCTTGAAACAGCAGTACGACAACAACCTTGTTCTGCTAATGCTTCGTCTGTTGAGGAGGAGAAGGGAGGTAGAAGGTCGAAGAAGGGAGATAGAAGACCGTGCTGTGGCGAATGGAAACTGGTGAGTGCAACGAGTCCAACTGTTCTATCTCAGCACATTGCTATGTGCGCTATATACGTCATCATGTCAGAAGGGCAAGGAAACGAGAGGAATGAGTGTATACAAGTGCAAGAAATTCTTTCATTCAGAATTAGAAATGTAATATTCCAGCCCCTTACATCAGAAGGAATTATCAATCGCATTGGCCATTTTCAATCCGAATTAGGTGTTTACAAGACCACTTTTAATAGGAATGAACTTTCATTCTGAATGAAAAGACAAGTAAACTGTCCATGTAAACGCACTCAGTGTCTCGCTAAAAAACACTCGCTTCATGTCACACTATCCCAGCGGTAAAACGATTGCTAAAAAAGACCTTTGTTTGGTGGTTCAAAAGCATCTGCATCACAGCAATGACTCACAACCACAACCATTACTGTTGTTTGTTGGTCTTGGACGGTCGTCTGCAGCTTGGCTGGCATCTTGTCTGGATATCATAGACACATGCAAAGACAGTGACGTTCAGGTTTTACCATGCACATACGCGACAGGTAAAACTATGTAAGTTTGACTTGTCAAAGCGAAATATGTAAGATGTTGCTATACCAACCGCCAGCTGGATGATGTCACGTTAGTTTTCCTAGTGGTGGTGCAAATTAGGGCTGCAACTAACGATTATTTTCATTGTCGACTAATCTGTCGATTATGTCTTCGATTAGTCGACTAATCATTTTATCGAAAAATGTGTTAAAATGTTGAAAAATGTCGGTCTGTCTCTCCCAAACCCCAAAATTATGTCATCTAATGTCTTGTTTCATATTCATGCCAACAGGTTTGAGTTCACCATCACGGGAGAGTGTGTAAAGCTGCCAATATTTGAACGTAAGAAACTGCAATAAGAGTATTTTGATGTACTTTTAAAGTACTTTTCTATGAAATATGACTCAAACCGATTAGTCGACTACTAAAATAGCCACTGATTATTTTAATAGACAATTAGTCATCGATTAGTCGACTGATCGTTGCAGCCGTAGCGCAAATGCAAACAGAAAAAAGCCCTTGATAGTTGGTAGTTCTTGGGGAGTCCCCAGAACTGTTTGGTTGAAAATACTTCAGAGTCTACGTGTGCACAAGCAACTCAAATGTCGTCTTGATGACGACACCAGATGAAAAGTCAGAGGTTTATTAAACTTCACAAAGACCATGAATGTCTTCAGAGAATTCTCACTCAAAACCACAAATGTCAATGTCACGTTAACACGAGAAGAAAACTCTGGACGTCACTCCGACGTCTGTGGAATTCATCCTCTGGAGGACATGAACATTTGGCACAAACACACACAGCACAATAACAAATTGTTTCACCAGCACATGTTCTCTGTTCCTGTTGCACTGTTTACCTCACTGTACCCCTCTGTGTCGCCTCTCAGTTCAATCTAGTTCACTTCAAATCTGCTTTATTAGCGTGACAGATAAAAGATTTACATGATGAAATAAATTAACAGATACAAGATTAAATCAACAGATTCTGTAAAAGCGCATTAACATGTAGGAGCAGCTTAGAACATTCAGTGCAAGAGGAATCTGTGCACATGGACACACAACACGAGCAGGAGGAGAGTTTGTTTACAGAAATGATTGGAATTTTTCACCTCTGATTAATGTCGTCTTAATGAATAATTAAAATGTCAGGAAAAAGTGAAACACGTGTGACACACTTTACATCTTCACAGCAACAAAGATCCAGTTTATAAAAATACAAACAGAGAAAACCATTCAACTGTCGCATTGGAGAAGAAGCTGGAGGCAGAAAATAGAAATGACTTCAATTATTTATAGATTGTTATTTTGGATGCAAAGTTTGCCGACAGACTAAATATTTTCCTCTAGTTAATCAGTGTGAAGCTGGATTATGTTTAAGACCCGGAAATGAGAGGAGTCCAGTTATTTCATTTATTTGTAGATTTCCTAATTTGTCTCTTTGTGCATTCAATTCTGCAAAGAGAGAACTGACTTATTAATATTTAATCAAAAAATAGTGTGTGATATTTCAGTTAAATTAAAAACTGAATTTGCTGGGGTCAAGAACACAGCACCAAGAGAGGACAGCAGCTCATAAAGCCTCTCGTTAAGGTGAAGTGATCACACCTGAGGAGGGCGGAGGCTGCTGCGTTCTCTCTGCCTCAGGTGTGATCATGTGAACTCATTACTGGGACTTCTCACAGGCAGTTTTCATACAAGTAAAGCTCAGGCTAATAACAAACAAGACACTGGGACACTAATGGAGACACAAAGAAGAAAAATATATTGTAACAGCCTGATGTTATAGAAATAGGTGAAATGGACACAAACTCTGGACAACGTATTACACAAAACAATGCCAATGCAAAGTTGATGAGGATCTTTTGTCATGGTGAACATAAGAATTAAGTATAAAAAGCAAGACAGTCTGCATCTGGCCAAAGGTCAAAGAAACTTGGACTTGTGTCCAAGGGTTGAGGTCACAGCTCTGCACAGACCAGTCAGGTTCTTCCACCAAACTGGGAAACCCATTTCTTGATGGAGCTGTCACATTGACACAAAGTTGGACTGTTTTCTAAAAGATCATTTGCTGCTGCAGCGTTAAGATTTGCCTTCACTGGCACCGAGCCAGGAAACGTAAAGCAATAAATAGTGAATAAAAACACCTGCAGCTTTGCTCTCTGTTGATAAAAATGTTTGGATGTTTGCCATCACGGTCCACGTGTGTGAGTCTCTTCCTCCTCCTCATCCTCCTCCTCCTCCTTATCAGAAACAGAGACATCCCCATCACTCATAACAGGCGTGGAAATGGTTTGGACAATATTTTAATTGAAATATTTCATCAGAAAATCAGTTTCCAGGCCACGAGGGAGGAAGAGCCGCCCTTATCCAGCACAGACCATTAGCTTCCAATTAACACGCGGAGACAGAAGAGGACGGAGACGCTTTCAAACGTGAGGAGATTAAGACCGGGACTCTCTGCAGGGGAAAAAAAACCCAAATACATGCATCCATTATTCTGCAAACTATAGCTAATATAGATTAGGCTGAGTAATTTCACTTAAAACACAGAATGGAACAGACCTGAATCCACTCTAATATGGATTTTACATTAATGTGAAGCACACAATCATGGTGGAGGAATGAGAAGAGTTACAGAACGTCCAGTGAGTCACGGTTCTGCAATGGAAAGCATGTTTATTAAATATGCTTCTGTTGGTTTACCTGCTGAATGAGCAGACACATCTTTCAGCTTTTACCTCTGTTATTTTGATCATTTTGTTTTTTAATTTTAACTTTCAATCTATAGATTTAAAAATATATAAGTAAGAAATATTTTGTCATGAGTCAAAACTGTGCTGTGTTTTAATTTGTATCTGATTAAACAATTAAAAGGGAATAATATCAATCAACTTTTTTTTTTATAACCCCATCACCAGAATAAATGTTTTTTATTTTACATTTATGCAAATCATATAAAAGCACATTTGCACATTATTCTGGAGCAGGTATGTTGAAACGTTCTGTTTATTTTTCACATTTCGCATTTCATTGACGCTGTGATTAATGTGTGGGTGCGTTTAGGCACAAAAACCACTTGGTTACGGTCTGGAAAAGATCATGTTTTGGCTTAAAATACCTGGTTTTGGGGACACAGCAATAAAACAGCCACTCTTAGTGGCGCTATCCCCGGTGGAATAGCCTCTCACATTTGGTGGCTAGAAGCTGCTGAAAATGCAGCAAACGCAACCTTGTTTTTTTTTTGTTGGTCTCAGTGGTGTGCAGCTTGGCAGGCATCTCGCCAGTCTTGCACCATCCACCATCCTGTCCACCTCCTGATGAAAAAGTCAGCTCAGATACTGCGTAGCAATTGTAACATTTTCCTCTGGTGACTGGGCTTTTTTAATTTTTATTTTATTTTTTACTGTCCACCCTAATTTCTGTGCCCTCCCAAAAAGTTTTTCACATGAAATGTTGCAGTAGCAGTATAGTTTCAAGTACAAGAGCAGATTGCATTAACCAATTAAAAAATAGTAGATTTTTAATTAATCATTGAAATATCTCATAATTAAGCCTGAGCATTAGTTATGACCCGGCTCAAATGGTCACAACAAAAACTGAGACACATCATGGCAAAACTGAACAAAAGATATTTATTAAACCAAATTGACCTATGGCTAAGCCCCGCCCTCAGACTTAATATTCACCTGATATTTACAGAACCAAACTAAAGAGGGGCAGAGAGATGCAGCCTGAGCTTCACGCCCTGAACACTCTCAGGTGTTCCCAGTTACCCTAACGACCCCCTGCCCACACAGACAGGTAAATCTGCAGCACAGATGTGACACCCAAGGCTTCACTGCAACAATGTGTACTGAAATCAGAAATGCATTTGTACAAGATACTCAGTCATGATTATGCAGCACAGACAGAATAATTGCAAGAATGCGCTGCATTTCCACAGCCTGCAATAAACATTAACACACAGCTGTAAATGACAGACATCCTGCAGACTAAAGCAGAGATCAGTGTGTAAAACGGACGAGATCAGAGGAAGAATTATGAACCCCAAACGTCCTCTAACAAACGCTTAACTTTGCTTTAACACTTTCATGTGATAAAAATATACATATACGTGACATAATCCTGCAGTAGGAGAGGAATGTAATCTGCACAAGACATCGTGATGTATGTTTCAGAGACTGAATTCATTTCTCTTCAGACTGAATGGAAATCCTTTTAATTCCATGAATCCCACAGAAAGAGAATCATGATATAACCCTGTGGTGGAGACAACGACTCAGACTGAACGGCTCTTCATCTCATTTAAAGGCTCTGTGACAGACTGCAGCGGCGAACACACGTCCTCTGTGAGGAGACGACTCCAACTGTCCAACTGTATTAAAACATCAACTGCTGCAGAGCCATTTAAAGTCTGTGTGAGAGTGAAGGAGGAGGAGGAGAGGGGGAGGGAAGAGGATGGATAGAAAGAGGGTGGGAGAGAGGAAAAGGAAGGGAAGAGAAGAGAAGGAATAGTGAAGGACAAGTATGGGACAGACAGGAACAGAGAAAAGAGGAGAGGGATGGAAAGAAACAAAGAAGCAAAAGACAAGGGGAGAAAGAAAGAAAGAAAGGAAGGAAGCAAATTGTGTGGAGCGGAGATGGGACAGGAATAGAGAGGAAAAAGAGGAAAGACGGGAAGGAGGAAGGGAAAGAAAGGAAAACATGAAATGAAAGGAGGGCCAAAGTGATGAGGGAAAGAAAAGAGGTAAAGACAAAAGAGAAGAGAAAGAAAAAATGAAGGCAGAAAAAGGAGGGTAAAAGTAAAGGATAAAGGAGAAGAAAAGAAAAGCCAAGACAGGAGTGAAGGTGAAGAAGGATGAGAGGATGACTGAACATGGTGACAGAAAGAGGAGCGTTGGGGCATAAAACGAAAAGAGAAAAAAGGAGTGAGGAAAGAAACGAGTGGAGGAGGAGAGCTGGAGAAGAGGAGGAGGAGGAGCGGCGTAGAGAATCTGTCTTCACAGTGTTTTTGTTCCCGGTGGAAGCGAGGCCGGGTTTTTCCCTGCAGAAAGATTGGCTGCAGGACAGAGAGGAACCCTTCACGCATCACCACCAGGAGAGCTGTGATTGGCCGCAGCAAGGGCGAGTGGGGGAGCTCTGTACGACACGCATCATCACCATCACCATCATCATCATCATCATCATCATCTGGCACATTCCAGGGGATCCTCGTTGCACAACTGGGCTCTTGGAGGGGAGGGTGGACAAAATAGTAGAAACACCTTCAGCTCATTATGTCCGCTTCATTTCTGAGACTGTAGGTTGTGTTTGTGACTTAAAGCTCCACTAATCAGAATATTTATATTGATCACATGATCATGTGTAAAGTGACGGTCTGAGGACAGAGGGATGTCGTATGCTGTAAAGCCTTGTGATGTTGAGCTTTAAAAATAAAACTGGATTAAAAAAACTGGACGGAATTGAAAGAGGTCATGAGCCCAGTTCAGACCAAAGATTTGTAAAAACATGCCGGTATACACCGATGCAACTCGATGACACGGTGTATCATCTCTAGTCAACAACTCTCTGTGCTTCTGATCTGTGACGTTGACAGGAAGTGACCATGATGAGACGGTGTATCATCTCTAGTCAACAACTCTCTGTACTTCTAACAGAGGGCTCGGCGGGGACGGAGCACCTGCTGCAGCAAGCCAACACGATGCCTGCGATCATTTTGACTTGACCAGCGGACTTCACTACAAGCTGATTGGCTGTTGAAAGAGGTGATGTGCTTTAAAAACAGCCGCCGGCCATTTGACCAGCTGAGTATCAGGTGACGCCATCAGCCGGCAAGCTCCTTGTGATTTAACTCATATGTTTTGCTCCTGCCCCAAACTACTTTTGGAATTCATTTTTTAGAACAATCTCAGAAACCTTGAACATGAAGATCTCTCCGTGCCCTCAAATAGCGATTTTTGGCATATTTCCAGACAAAAACAATAGGATGACTATTCAAACTAATGTCATTGCTTTTTCTTCATTAATTGCACGTAGAAAATCCTTCTCCTATGGAAATCCTCTCAGCCGCCTTCTTTTAAAGCCTTGGTACAGGATGTTTTATTTCTGCTTAAATTAGAGAAAATAAAATTTACTCTGAGAGGCTCTGTCAATAAATTTTATGATCACTGGAAACCACTAATTGAATATGTCGATCGCCTCCCTTCTGGTGAGGTGGTACCGTAGAAATTAACATCTCTGCTGCCTGCCCACCACACACACAGCCAGCTTTAGTAGACCATCAAAATGACTCCATGTGGATGAAAATGTCTCATTTCTCTGGTGTCAAGTATTATACAACATATTTGTCTGACACTTACATATCATATTGAATCCGTTTTGATTGTAAACTAAAACAAAGCAAAGAGATTAAGTTTGTAAATCAAATGTCTGATCATAATTTCTGACTCTGTATTCTCTGGTTTCAATAAAAAAAACAACAGAAAAATTACGAAAATAGAAAGCAAAAATAGAAAACGGAAATGGTGTTTTGATGATCATATTGACATTATATTACCTTTCACTACAGTTTCAATGTCTTTCACTGTCACAGACATGAAAATATACAAATATTTCTTCTTAATTCAACCTTTCCAGTTCCTGTTACAAAATAAAAGCCCTTTTATGCTTTTATTCTGCGACATTAGAGATAAAAATGTGCTTTTACGCCACTCTTTCGATGATATCATCTTCATGTGATATTTACATCTTTATTGAAGGCACATACAGATCATCATCAACACCATATCTACACTGATGACATTTCAGGGGTTAAATTAGTCACAGTTGACATTTTGTCCCTCGAGTTAAACAGAATATCAGCGAGATAAAGGAGAGGCAGATAATGACATGGATACTTATTCATTCACAGAAACATCAACACAACTTAATCAAGCCTGAATTAAACATTTTGAATCGTCTCAGTATGAAAATTAAATAACAGTGCATCTGGTGAAATCTCCAAAGTGTGCTGCTGATAATGTGTGTGTGTGTGTGTGTGTGTGTGTAAGTACGTGTATGTTTTTGTGTTTTTATCACATTGTGGGGACCCTATCTGGAGACTTACATCGAGGGACATCACAAGGTAAACTGTTTATTTCAGGGTTTAGATTTGATTTCAAGTTTAGGATTGAAGTTAAGGTAAGGTCAGACGTTAGAGTAAGCACTGGGGTTAGGCAGCTAGCAGTTATGGTTTATTGCAGACCTTTATTTATCTCTGCTTCTTTAACAGATATATTTTTTCTGCAGTGGGATGTGCTGCTCTGATTTGTTACCAAGATGCAAACATGTGTCAGATTCTCCCTGAAACGTGGTACTTAAGTAAAATGCTTTTTTTTTTTCTTTTAATGTCAGCAGGACTGGTCCTAATTTCAGTTAAAAATGTTCTGCAGGAAATCCTGACAGTTTAATTGCTGGTTCTTTGTAGATTTGTGAATGTGAATGACTCTTTAACGACTTTAAATACAGATTATAAAATAATTAAGTGACTCCAATGAGACTGTGCACAAAACTTCAGAGAAGAAAGGATGTTGCTTTACTCTGATGGCAACACTGTGAAAATCAGCTATTATTTTCTTTTTTTTTCAGTAGAATTAATAAATTATTTCAAACAATATTGGAAATTCAAAGCAGCTACATGTGTCAGTTGTGTCGGCAACATTGCACCTTTATTCTGCGTCATTGTCCTGTATAAGAGGTAAAGAATAGCCTTGTCTTTAAACCAGCAGCACAGGTCGTACCAGCACCAAATTAATGTCTGTGTAAAAAGTTTGAGTCAACAGGACGCGACACGTTTTGATGACATGATAGGTGTGCGACCCACCATGGACCCCAGGAAGAATAGCTGCAGCGAATGGGGATACCATATGAAACTAAACTAAACTAAACTAAACAACTACTACTACTACTATAACAACTATACGTTGTGGGGACTCTAACTCAGGACTTCCTTCTGGCGACAGCACAAGGTAAATTGTTATTTTCAGGGTTTAGATTTAAGTTTAGGGTAAGAGGTACATTAAGGTCAGATGTAAGAGTAAGCACTGGGGTTAGGCAGCTATTCTGCTAGCATTGCTTGGTTCTGTGTAAAAAACAAAGTTGGTGTAATTAAGGGTCTTTGTTGCAGCAATATTGTGGCATTTCTCTGCAGGGTAGGTGCGTGTTTCGGAGGGGCGGACAGGAAAATGTTTGGCAACTCCTGGGTTAAGGCCATCGTCCAGGCAGTTCATGAATCTTACGAGTATGTGTTTTATGGTGCTGTACTGTGTGTTCCAGCAGTCAGGCAGGCAGGTGTGTAGATCTTCACCGTCTCATCCCAGGAACAGTCCACCACCTGCAGCCAACAAAACACAGCACACACTGTCAGAGACGAGGTGGGCGTCTATCAAACTGCAGGTAACCATAGCAGCAATACTGGCGCTTCAGGTGGTTCTGAAACAATCAGTCGATTAAACCTGAGGTTTCAGAGATGGCTGACTGGCCCCTGGTCTCCACTCTACAGACAAAATCTGTCTTCTGTCTTTCTCTGTCTTTATTTTCTTCAAATCTCTCTTCCCAGCAGCGGCCACAAAATCAAAGGACAAACTGTGACTGTGATTCACCACAAGATTGTTCGTACCAAACAGACATCCCTCATTTAGTGTAATTCATCTTCTTGCTTTCATCATTCACTAATGTACGCTTTTTGTTTTAAGGCAAAAAGATGCAGATTGACTGTGACCTTTAATCATGTTTGTCTTGTGGAAAAAGCCATGCTGAGTAATTTAACTAGTGGACGGTATTCATTTAGGTAAGACTGTATAAATAAGGACCATGGCTGCACCAAACAATTTATCTAATGATTAATTTTTTGATCATTCTAAAGATTTTTTTTTTAATTAGTTACTACTACTAACTGAAACACATTTCGCGTGTTGATAGCTCTGATATATCAGGCTTTGGTGGGGACGAAAGTTAATAGGACGGAGCTGTTGGTGCTGTTTTTTGGTGCTTCTGCTTTCGCTTTGAGAGTGCATTGCAGCTATTCTCCTGTGAGAAGCAATTTTCACATTGTAGGTTTTCAGCTGCAGCTTGGTGTCTGGAGGAATCCATAATTTCACCAGGTGCAGTCCACTTTATTGTGATGTTCTGATGCTCGTTTTACAAATCAAAGTTGTTACATCGATATATCGCCCCACCTTTAATAAGTCACTTAACTGTGACACTTATAGTTTTTATTTAATCGTTTGCTTGTAAATCTTTTAAGTTTTATATTCTTATATTTTCTATATTCGTTAAAGCATGTATGTTTATCCACTGCACCAGTCCAATCTTTGCATCACCGGCTGTTTTTTTGTTGACAGTTTCCAGCAGAGAACATTTAGTACATATGCTCCTGAAGCTTCTCTCAGTTCTGATGTGTTTTTATCTCTAATTGCTGAACATAATGGTTCCCCACAACCATTAGTACACTCACAGAAGGAATGGGGTTTACACAGCCATTATCACATCATAAAGGTTTTTGTTCAGGTGCAATCTCCGACTCCATTTATCCTCCCAACACATAAATAAGACGGAAAATGTCAGAGAGAGGACAAGCATGAAAATAAAACCTTAACCCCGAAGCTTTGGTCTGCAAAGTGGTTGCTACTATATTCAAACTAGAATTATCGTCTCGCGGTTGTATGTCACCACGAACATGTCAAGTTACAGTGTAAATCTATGTCAATGAAAACACAGATGCATCACACACATCTTTCCCCCAGCAGCACAGAAGATCTAAACAATCAGCACAGTTTCAAGATGAGAGTCAGCAATTCAGCCAGAGAAGTGTTTAATGCAGAACATTATGATGTCGCAGTGATGTTAACCTTTGACCTTCTTGATATGAAATGTCATCCCACCATCATTTTATCCCAGTAGACATTAATGTGTGATTTTGTCATGATTTATGAATTTTTGAGTTACCCCCCCAAAAAATGTTTTGTGGGGTCACAGCAACCTTGACCATCAGACTTTTGGCCACCAAGTTCTAATCAGTTCATGTTTGAGACCAAGTGAATGTTTTGAGTGGGACTGCTATCGATGAGGAGTGGATGTCTAGATCATCACTCGAACCTTTGACTGAGTTCCTTTGTCCTTTTATCGAAGGGGAATCATCAGTGATGAGATCTCCAGTAGGTGTTTTTATGAAGGTAACATTAGCCTGTACATGTTACTGCCTTTGAGACAAGGGGAGACTGCTGAAGACAGCTAACGCCAGCGAGCGTTTGGAGTCGTTTTGTGTGGATGGTGATATTTTATAAAACAAAGGTCGTGTGGACAGAATTATTTTGTGAAACAGACGGGGGAAAATATCCATCCATCCAAGAATTATCCAATCATGCATGTCCCCATGATCCTGGGAGCTGTGTTGTCCTGGGCTAACAAACCTGGTAGGGTCTCCCAAGTGGTCTCAGGGGCGGGGCCTTGGACGTGCTGATCCCTGGCTTTGGGGCGCAGCAAAATTAAAATTCTCCAAAATGTCTGTGTACATGTAGACAAGCTGTAAAGGTCTTGGACAGTCAGTTGGACAATACAGGCGGTGTGAAGACGTCACCGCAGGCTTCAGGAAATTGTGATGGACATTTTTCACTATTTTCTGACATCTTTTAGACCGAACCGTTGTCTATTCAATCAAGAGCATAATTTGTAGCTCTACTGACAAGGCAACATAATTACAGACCAACAATAACAAAGCGAAGACAAAGTGAAACTCAGATCCGTTTTCAGACGACTTTGATTTGAGAACAGATTTCCTCTGCAGGTAAACAAATGTTCTCAGTTGCCTGAAGCTCTTTATTCTCCAAACCATTTCAGAGGATGCAAATACAGCTGTGTCTCCACCTCTGTCTCCTCACTCTATAATCAAGCGGGACATGGCTATCAGCTGAATAACATGCTTCTGTGTGGACGTGGCTATCATCTGAATGACACACTTCCTTGCTGTCATCCGTCCTGGCTGCAGAACACACAGCTCGCCTGATGGGCCCAACCTCTGCTCACAGCGTTCAAAGGGAAACATCGGTTCCACTTCACTTTCAACACAAGGTCCATAAAGCCACTTTATTATTCATAAAATTAAAAACATTATTTTATATCGTCACAGGTGTTAGGACACTCTGTGTTCCCTCAAACAGTGAAACATAAAGGGAAGCTGCAGTCGGCTGGTTGGGGAAGTGAGATAAATTCCTGATGTGCACTGAGAGAAATCTTGGTCCTTCACTCTGCTGCAGGTTTTTTCCTTCTTAACTTGTTTGCATTTTGGGAGTGAAGGTCCTAAAGGCTTGCTGGCAGCACAGCCAATCAGAAATAAGCTCAGTCAGAGGAAATGTATTAACATGTCAGCAGAGGTTGTGCTATAATTAATTATATTCCATCACTGTGACAGACAGGGGCTGTTAAAAATCTGTCAAAGGTTATTTTACCTGTCAGATTTCCTTACTGGTGTTACACAGACCTGTTTGCTGTTGTGTTTTCTATGTGTGAGTTAAAAAAGGCTTAAAGTCCACAGCACTATACTAACTAGTGACTGTGCTTCACAAAAATGTTGAAAAAAAGTCACTGAAAGATTAAAAAAAATGTATTTTATTCACGCCGGAACATCTGCGTCACTGTTTGTGTTTACTCTCTCTGCTGTGTCACTGTTGCTTTGTGTTCTGAGTCATTCACTTGTATGACTTGTTATCTGAATGATTGCTTCAGCCTGTGACTGGTGGCTAAAAATCAAGTTTTCTTTGTATCTGTGCAACATTCGACACCCTCCACCCTGACTCCTGAGAGCTCAGTTTTAGATAAGAAAGAAACGCTATGCCACCAGGATTACATTTTCCATGAATAAAATATTTTAAACATTTCAAATCAACTTTCCTAACTGGCAAAATGTTTTAGTTTTACTTAATCAAATTTCACCTGGTTGGTCTGCTCCAATATGAGATACCAGCAGTCGCCTGGCTGTTCACATCAGAAGCACCGGTCAGCAAGAGGCTCTGCGGAGCTCTGTCTCTGTGTGCTTGTGAGTGCGTTTCTCTCTTTCACTCTCTGCTTAGACACAACTCACAAATATGTGGTTGGTTTTAGGAAAAAAGAACAGGGTTTGGCTTTACAATCTTACAGGAAGTGAACACTGGCCTCCCGGGTGAAAGTCTGTGGTTGTCGTACCCATCCACCACCCCTCCCACCCACCCTACCTGGACTTCTGCCTCCTTAACTTTAGTTAAGTTAAGGCATCACTTAAGTTATTACAGTTACCCTGAGAGGAACATGAATGTCTGTACCACAATTTATGTCAACCCATTCAACAGTTTCAGCCTGTTTGTGGTCCAACCAACCAGTGGACATTGCCCTCCCTCGGGCCACACTGCTAGCGTGGCCAGGAAAGTGTTTATTTGAGACAATCATCCACGACTCAGCAGCTGCTACTGATCCTACATAGCTTTTGCCAGAGTCACAGAGCGGCAAGCAGTAAAGTTTGAAAAGGTCAAACTGCAGCATCAAAAAACAGAAGAATCTGTCTCTGTTCATGGTTGGCGACCGCATCCCCCTCCTCCTCTTCTGCTGCTGCTCCACTGACAGCAAAGCCACCATGAGACTCCCACTGAGGTGAACAGAGGCAACACCTCCTCTGGTCTGTAAGGGTCTTAGATTGTGGCTCTTAGCTGATTCACTGACGACCATGTGGTTCTGACCCTGGACACACAGTAATGACAACAAATCCTCTGAACTAAGCGACTTAATTCATAGTTTGTTACCACCCTCCAGGACAATGGATTTAATTGTTTTCTAATCTGACATATTAATGTGCTCTGACTTATTCGGTTTCGTTGGTTGGAGTGAAAACATGCAGATGGCTGGCTCTCATATGTAACATATGTTTACATCGTATGTTTGGTCTGTACACATATGCATTTCATCATCACATTATCACCCTCCCTCTGAACCATCAGGCCGTCCTTCTGCTTGTGTCGTTATCCTGAACGATCTTTGAATCAGTGAGTCAACAAGCTGAACAGCCATACAGAGCATGAGTAAGCAAAGTAGTCGTGCAGTGAGTCAGCCATTGAGGAGAGGAATGCCCTTCTTTAATTAACTTTAACAGCCGGCCGTAATGGAAAGGCACACACACCGGCCAAGACTGCAGCAAAGCACAAAGAAAGAGAGAGAGGAATGACAAGATGTGTAATGAGGGGAGGAGCAGCGGCAAAAAGGAGGAGGAATAGAAGAACACAAGACTTAAGGCAATATAAAAGCAAGTTCAAAGTCTGACTAATATTTCACATCTTCTGAAAGGTCTTTTAAAAATTTCTAATAAAGAGAAAAAAGATGAATAAAGGAACAATAATTAAAACACTAATAAGCTTGTAGCAGTTATGTCCTCTCAGGGGAAAGGCACACAGCCGTCATACAGCACAATACACTCATTATCACTGTTAAATTGTCATGGTAACGAGGCTTTGCGTGACGGCTTTATGACACTTCACCAGTGACAAAGTGAAGAAGGGGTCGTCATGTGCTCAGGAGTAAACAGATTCATTTTAACGCTTTTGTTTTAAAATCACAACTCACAAATAAATCGTTACATTTGCACGTTTCGTACGTATCATATCAATGTTTCTAAAGTGACATAGTATATGAGCTGATTTTGTCATTGGGAGGTGGAGGGGATGGTGGATAATGTGACACCTAGCCGACATGCCTGCCAAGCTGCAGACCACAGTTTAAGACCAACAAACGACAACATTTGTTTTTTTGGTGAGTTACTGCTGTTTCCAGCAACTTTTTATCCACCAAACATCAGTGTTTTTAGCAACCCATCACTGCGCTTCCATCGAGGATAGTGCGACGAAAAATGGTTATTTAATGTGAGATAGTTACATTTCCTGCCAGGATAGCGCCTCCAAAAGCAGTTGTTTCTTACCTAGACACTGCTGCATATCCAGCAGGGATAGTGCCACAAGTGGTTGTTTTTTACCGTGACACCGCTGTGTTTTGTGTCAGGGCAGTGCCATGAGAAGCAGTTGTTTTTAACTGAGACCACTATGTTTGCTGCCATGGTAATGCCACAAGAAGCAGTTGTCATTTAATGTGAGATAGTTATGTTTCCTGCCGGGATGGTGCCAAAAAAGAGGTTGATTTTAACCAACACTACTGTGTTTGCTGCCATGGTAATGCCACAAGAAGCATTTGAAAGGTAAAGTTTTAGCATCTCTGCTACATAATAACATACAAATGTAATGTTTCCGTTGTTTGCAGAGACATACAATGGCAGCATTTATTCTAGTGATTGGGTTGATCATGAACTTGATTAATTGATTAACTGTTTTTGTCTGTAAAGTCATAAAATAGTGCAAAAGGTCTGTCATGATTTCCAAGAGTCCATGTTGTTGTCCAAATCTTGTTCTGTCCAACCAAAACAACTCGTTTGTTTTTGAAGTCCAAAACTGAAAAACATGTTCAGTTTACAACGAAATAGGAGAAAAATGCAGCAAATTACATTTGAGAAGCTGGAATCAGAGATAAATTGGTATTTTTGTGCAAAAGGTGTATCTAAATATTGTCAAATCACTCCCTACTTAAAATATAGAGGAAATCATAAAGTATTAAAGTAAAAGAGGGTGTTTATGCTTTTGTATTGGTACCACAAATACCCCAAAAACATCCTGTGCTGCCATTTGCAGTCGTACTGTACCGCGGACAGAATCACGTATCAGCATACCAGTACAAATGTAACTGTGGCAGTTATAGGAAAAACAACATTTATAAATGTACCAACCTTCAGTCGTGCAAATGGTGGTCATCTTGCATTCCTGTATGATCTATCACCTCACCCTATCTCTCCCTCACCCACACATACCAAAAAAGCAAAGGTTCTGTATGCCGGATTGTGTGTAAGTACGTTAGTGTGTGTGTGTGTGTGTGTGTGTGTGTGTGTGTGTGTGTTTGGCCGGCAGTGCCTTAAGGAGGGTGATCCATCAGGCACATGTGGCTACACCTGGATAAGACCAGAGACCACACCGGGGAGGAAGTGTGTGAGAGAAAAGGAAAGAGTAAGTGATCAGGGCAAGGAGTGATGAGAAGAAGAGAGGAGATAAGAACATGTCAGCACTGATATCAGAGGAGGAAATTAAAGCACAGGAGCAGACAGAGTCTGGAGGGAAGAACAAGAATGTGAGGAAAGAAAGGATGGAGTGGTGGTGAGAGTAGAGACAATAAAGGAAAGACAAAAGTAGTAAAAGAGGAGTTAGATATCGCTCAGTGGGATGGATAGTGTGGCATCGTGTGTGTGCAGCAGATTAGCCTGATGTCAGGATTACTGAACCAGGCAGCCGTGTTTATGGAAATGATGTGTGAGTTCATAAGTTCTTTCAACAATATGCTAATGCAGCACAACATTTCCCTAAAAGTCTTTAACTGCATCTCAGCTTTACGCTCGCCACACCTGCAGTGATTCACAAACATTCTGTAATATTTTATCTCAAGGCACAATGCGATGACATCAATACAACAAAGTCTGATAGGTCAGGCAGGATTTATACTTCTGCATTGAACTAACGCCGTACCTGTGATGTAGGCTATGCGTAGACGCGGGCCCTCACTGCGATGCAGACCCCCTGACTGAAACAAAGCTTTTATTTACTTCTATAACACACATAAGAAATTTTGAAAACTATAAAGCCCTCACACAATGGCATTTTAAGTCCTGTGTGTATTCACATGAGTAGAAAAAATAATTCTGCTAGCCACTAGGCTAATTTATGCAATGTAAAATGGCATTGGTTTATGCTGATAATGTTAGCATGTTGAATTTGTAGGGAAAATTGTTTTCAGCTTACAAAATAGACAGGAGATCTGCTTCACTGCAACATGCGGTTACATTTCTGGGGTGGTATATGTCAGGCTATGGCTTAGGGTACGTGTCTATGCAGAGCCTACGCCATGGGTGCGGCATGTATTCAACGCAGAAGTGTAAATCCCACTTTAGTCTGATCATCTGACTGCTCGTGCTTCAAAAGTGATGTCACCGTGGTCTCAGAACTCAGAAATTAACATGTTGAATGTGATAATTACTGATAGAAAAAAGAACTAAAGCTGTGAAAATAACTAAGTTGTAATAAACATAATAAATGAACTTAAAAAAATGCTTTGGTTGGTGTCACTGATGCAGCTGGTATAAACACATATGTTGATGATACTTTGGTATATTTTATGAAATTGTTGTTACAGAAATAAATTGCTTCTCCACTCTAGCTTGACTTAACATAGGCTAAATTAATTAATTTGCACTTGCAAATAAATTGCATAGTAGCAGCAGATTATAACAGCTGCCAGTCTCAGTGTTGATGGCGGATTGAATGAAGGTTTGATACACTTTTTAAAAAGGCATATATAAGAAAAGCTATTTCCTGAGTAGAAAACTTAAGTTTCACATTACATTTTTACATTTAATGTGCTTTTGGCATCACTAAGGATACTGATGCTTTGCTCATAAATCACAATAATAAAATGGCTCTCAAAATGCCAGAAACATGACCTCATGACCTCAGAGAATTTTCTAGATCTATCTGTCCTTGTGAGGCGTATTTGTTCTCACTGTTTCCTGCTGTGGTCCATTTAACCTGAAAAATGTCTGAGGGCTGAAAAACTATTTCTAAACATTTTTACATTCAGGTAAGACGACACCACACAGTGTTTGTCTCTACTGCAGTCAGTGGAGAATTTCTCCTACACGCCTGTGTACAAGAAACAAAGGTTGTGCAGAAGCTTTCAATCAAGAGACGAGTCAAGAGTCGTCCTGATGAGGATGAAAAGACACAGACACACACGTGCACGTGCATGTGTAACCACCCACATGGAGACATGGCAGCTGCAGTCAGTGGTCACCATGGAGAACAAAGAGCTGACTCAGCCAATCACAATGATGAGGAAGGAACAGTAGATCACAGCTGTCAATGTCAAACACATACACACGCACACACACACACACACACACACACACACACACACACACACACACACACACACACACAATATGAACTGGAGAGTCACTGCACCGTGACTTCTGAGGACCAGATGTGATCATTAATATTTTAACTCTACATTCATGCATTTGTTCGTACGTGCTGAACTGACAAAATCTGAAGAATTACAACAGAATAAAATTAATTATAGTGTAAAAAAATCAATAACAAACAAACAAACAATTAAGCCTGTCATGATAACTGCTTTTGTTGGACGATATATCCGCTCAGAAATACTTACGGTGAACAATATCATAGCCGTTTTGAGACCATTTTATGCCACTGATGTAATGGGTATACAACGTAAGCCAGTCTCATTCTGAAGGTGTCACACAGCAGCGCTTGGGTAGTGACCTCCAGCGTCAGACACTGACGAAAAAAATACCTGTCCTTTCATGTCGGCATGATACTGCGGTGTCAGAGGGAACCATGGCCAGACAGCGCCATAAGTTATGGGAGCAAAGAGTTTGGTTTGGCGGATGGGTTCAACAACTACTGACTTTCACCCGGGAGGCCAGTGTTCACGTTACGTCGGATAATAAAAACAGCTCAGTGGTTCATCGGCTCAGCTCTCCTTAACCTAAGGGACGTCCACTGGAGCCATATCTACAACCAGGCGGACCTCTAACATCAGGAGGGACCCCTCACATCCAGGACACCACCTGTTTTCCACCCTACCCTCAGGCAGACTCAGAATCCTACGGACATGAACCAACAGACTGGTTCCATACCCCTGTCCAAGAACCTGACCGAAATCCTAAACACCTCCCATCTGGTCAAGAAGGCCCAGCAGTGCCTCTATTACCCCGAGAATCCAAATGGAGAATCACTGCGCTACAGTCCTATGTTGTGTTCACACCAAATGAATTTGAACTCTAGTAGAATATTTTGCATTGACTCGTGTCACACTCACTTGAAATCTCTGAATTGATGAATGAATTTCCGCCAGTACACCCTCAGCGACATGCGTCATCGGAGGATCTTATTACTGAATGGCTATTGCGGCGCAAATTGGTCACTGAAGTTCAGATTTTTTAACTCTCTCGAGTAAGCATGTGAGGCGAAAGTGCGCTACTTGCTTAATTTCCGCTGCACAATTTGCGAATTTTGCTTCATTTGCGTCGCGTCTCTCAAGTCCATCACACTGCCCGATGGGAATTCATGTCTAATTACGTCTTTACATGCAAGTCGCTTTTGCAAATTGTTTTAGTCACAACATTATAATGGTCAGGGAGAACCATGCTGTTAACACATATTACAACACAATGGGCAACACGGAGGTCAGCGAGATGATCAAGGTCATATACATATGTTGTGTAAAACAATATTGTAATTATCATGACAGGCCTACAAACAAACAATTATTACATCTACATTACTATTAATTATTATATTCTTCTTATTCACAATATCACTGCGAATATCTTGAGAAAAGACGGCATATAGAAAAAATATGTATATCAAAGAGGTGGAAAAAATGAGCCAGTGAGAAAGAGAGAAAATCAAAGATGGAGAGGGTTGGGGGGACGACACAATGTAGGACAGAAACACTGAAAACAGCGGAGAGATCTGGTGTGTGAGGTCACTGTAAGGTGCTTAACACTGTCACAGCTGTTTGTAAGTGTGTGTGTGTTAAACAGCCTGCTTCTCTGTAATGACATGTCTGATAACAACATAACTAACAATACAGCTCATTACTGCTGTTGCCTCTTCCCACACACACACCACACACCACACACACACACACACACACACACACACACACACTCACACACACACACGTATTCCCAAACAACAGGAACAATACAGCTCATTACTGCATCTCTCTTGTCGACACAAACATGTACGTGCAGCCCGAACACTGTCTGTCAGACTGGAAACGGGAACTCGGCAATTGGGACAGCTTCACAGCCTGTGATTGGTTGCCGTGGGATACGGACTGTTTACTGTGACGTCTTGGTTTCAACCCCCAGGCCCATGAGGCATTATCACGTACGCACTTCCACCTCGTCACTATCTGCGTCCTGGAAAAGTCCTCACCCGGATTTTCCAGTGAACTATTATTGGTTCTGTGTGAGAACTCGTGATAAAAGGTGCGTGTTGAGGAAATAAGGCTGTGAAGTGAAAGAGTAAAGTGGAGGCGGAGAGGTTAATGTGAAGGCAACTCTGCAGCAAAAGCAATCTGAGATATATTTTTGCTGTTGTCAATGAATTCCATAAAAAGACTAAAAGCACCTGTAAAAGCTTTCGTGGCTCTCAGCTCCATGCCCATTGAGTCCTACAGAAGAGATAAATCTCTGAATACAGAAATAAATAGTTTCAGAAGATCTATACAATCAGCACAGTTTCAAGATTAGAGTCACCAATTTAGTATCTGACCAAATGTCTCCCCTTCTGTCCCTGAGATATGACTTTAAAACATGATGATGTCACAGTCAAGCTGACCTTTGACCTTTTGGATAGAAAATGTCATCACGTCAATATTTTATCCTGCTAGACATTTGTGTCAAGTTTTGTCATCATTAGCATGTGATGTCTTGACTTATAGCCACAAACATAGTATGTGAGTTCGCGCTGACCTTGACCTTTGACCACAAAATTTGAATCAAATTATTCTGTAGTCCAAGTGAATGTTTGTGCCAAATTTGAAGAAATTCCCTCGGGGTGCTCTTGAGATATTGTGTTCATGAGAATGAGACAGATGCAAGGCCACACTGACATTTGACCACCGAAACCCAATCAGTTCATAGGTGAATCCAAGTGACCATTTGTACCAAATTCTTAAGATACCACATTCACAAAAATGAGACAGACAAGGTCACAGTGACCCTGACCTTTGACCACCAAAAAGTAATTTGTTCATCGAGTCCAAGTGGACATTTGAGCCAAATTTGAAGAAAGACCCTCAAGCTGTTCTTGAGATACTGCTTTCACGAGAATGAGATGGATGCAAGCTCACAGCGACCTTGACCTCTGACCATCAAAATCTTATCAGGTCATTGCAACTGGAATTTCAATTTCTTTTGTGTTTTCAACTACCTGAGATGACCCACCTCCCGCTTTCTCACCAAGATACCAGGTACTTTTGTGTTTGAAATTGTGATGTCTCAACCTCTTAACCTCCCACCTGGATACAAAACCCTGCAGGATACCCCAGGTGTGAAATACACCCTAAGGGGTCGGTGCCAATACCTGCAGCAGACTAAAGAGTGTGAAAACACTCTGGGTAGGGGTGCCGGTCCCTGCAGCAGACAAAAGTGTGTGAAACACACCTTAAGAGGTGTTCCTCAGGTATAAATGTTTAGGCCTTCCCATGCTCGGGGTCTTTCTTCATTCTGACCGCTCGTGTGTTGATTGACCTTTTCTTTGCAAAGAAAATAAAAACCTTGTGAGACAGCAGAAGGCTCTTTCTTCACTCTTCACCAGCAGCAGAGAACTTCCACAACAGTCATCCTCACGTTTCAACTTTAGTGGTGTTTTTCAGTTATTACGTGACAATAATGAGACAGAAAAGGTCACAGTGACATTGACCTTTGACCTATGAACACCAAAAACTAATCACTTAATTGTTGAGTCCAAGTGGACAGAAATTCTCTTGAGGCGTTCTTGAGATATTGTGTTCACAAGGATGGATGGATGGATGGATGGACAACCCCAAAACGTACTCCCCACTCCCACAGCTATACTAACGTGGAGGCATAAAAAGATACTAATTTCCTAAAACAGCTGCTCAGTGAAGTTTTTATCAAACAAACAAAGGAAATAGTGCAAATGTCGGGGACTATTTTCAGCGGCGGATTAATCCACATTTGGTGCTCTCGTGAGTATTCGTGGCAGCAGAATGGTGTGCGTGGGATCGAGTTAAAATAAACTACAGTGTGATGAAGGAATATGGGCTTTGTTGCTAATAAGAAAACACTGTGTATCCTCAGACTCATCCACTGTCAGAGCAGCAGCTTCAGAACCAGGGACAGCTCCACATCCGACTGATTTGTACATTTCTCAAGGACAAGCTGCAGTAATCTGTGAGGCAGGTTTTGTCTGAGGTAAAAAGCATTAAAGACTGTGTCCTAGATAAGAATTCACATGCTGCATAGACTCAAATTTAAAGGATCACATCAGGGATTTTACAAGTTTCAGCTCATCGACTGAAACAGTGATTCCCAAGCTTTTTGGCTTGTTGCCTGGAGCAAAGTGATCAGGGGTGGGAATCAAAAACCAGTTCCCAATTGTTCAATCCACTGGACTCATACGCCTATGAGCTTATCAATTCCTTTTATCAAACTCATGTGTCTAAACTGCTGGAAACTTGCAACAAGAAGAAGTCATGGCGGGGAAAAATAAACAGTGTGTCACATAACGTGTGGCTTCATTTCAGCAAGAACGACAGATGCCAGAGCCATCTCAGACTTGACTGAGATAGCTCAGCTAAATATTTTGTTGCCTTGAAAGTTGAACCACTCAAGCAGAAGCAACAGATGGTCACTTCGATTCTTCAGTCCGTCCGTCCGTCACACACTTGGGTCTAGAAACAAACATCTTGCAAATAAGTCAAACTGCCCTCAGATCTAGAGTTTATATTCACAGTGCCCAGAAGCTGATGTTTTATTATCTGTGACTCAAAACCTTCTTCGCAGCACCGCTGAGTCGACTCACATCACTGGGCGTTGGCGTCTCATGGAAAAGTTTCCACCCGATATCCACCCTGAAGGTGGGAAATCAATCTCAACCTTAATGGTACGCTTTGGAAAATGGTGAGCAGTGGTGTTATGCATCATTTGTAGTTAATGGGCTAAAACATGCAAAGCCACTCTTTTTCTATGAGTACTTGGACACATGAAGATATAGCACATTATAAAGGCTGGAGGCATTTTCAAAGCCGTTCTAACAAAGCTAAACTTTCCTTGAAGAGTTTCAAACTGATGTAGTAACGGCCGAGTGATAACCTCAGGTCACAGAGGAGTCTTCAACACTCATTTTCCAAATCACAGCGCCCATCCCAGAATGTTTTTTTTTTTTGTCACTGTTTCCCACGCATTTATCCGCTGACACCAGGCTGATCTCAGACACCGCCTTTCCAAATTAGCCAAAAAACTGGATTAGACGCGAGTGGCCTTTTCAACTCACTGCTTCTCAACCCCGACGCACAGCTGTCAGACAGCCCTGCGTTACTGTGTGTGTGACTGTGTGTGGGTTAACCTCGGCCTGCTCATGTGCAGACACTTTGATGGATGGCCCCATTTTGCACAACTACAGCGAACACTCACACACAGATAGAGAACCGGATGTACACACGGTGACTCAAAGGTCACCCACACACTTGACGGGAGGACGAATAGGTGAGAAAAGGAAGAAAGATAAACTCCTAAATCTGGAACACAACTCGGGAAAATGCAAATATAATAATTATTTATTACTATCAAAGATGCAAATTCAGAATATTATAGAGATACACAGTCTTAAGGCTAACTCTTGTTGTAAACCTGTCATCCATCTCTCTGTGAGCTCGGTTCCGGTTTTACTTTGGGCATACAGAGCGACAGTCGGCAGGAAATGAATGAATTAATAGAAATAAATACCACTGTTTCCTGACTGTGCAGTCCTCCTCAAGCCTACATAAAAAAATGACTGACCTTTGTTTTACAGGTCTCTTAACAGATCTGTGGTTCCTTCACAAGAAGGACCATCTCAGCAGGTTTATTTCTCCCAAATATGTGAACTCTTCTCCATGTCCCTGAGAGTGAGCCAAGACATCCTGAGAAGGAAGCTTGTTTCATCTGCTTATATCCATGTTTTCATTATGTGAACATTAATCTTCTGAAAAAAATCAAGAGCGTTGCTTTTAAGGTCGAGTTATGCTAGAAAAGAACTAGTTTAGTGTGTGTGTGTGTGTGTGTGTGTGTGTGTGTGTGTGTGTGTGTGTGTGTGTGTATGTGTGTGTGTTACCTGGTTGGGGATATGCAGGTTGAAGTCTAGTCCACAGACAAACTCTGAGTGATGCTCCACAGTGTCCAGAAGAGGCTGGTTCCTACTGTAGTCCCAGAACCTGCAAAGACACACACACACACACACACACACACACACACACACACACACACACGACACATATGACATATGACTTATATTACAACAGAAAATTTTGACAGTTTCTGAAAAGGAGAAATTATCGCACATTATTTTAGATGCCAATAGACCCCACGAAAAAACTGAAAAAAAGTAGGGGTGGGCGATATATCAAATATACTCTATGTATGTATGTATATCGAATATATCTATGAATACACTTTATATGACTGTATTGCAAACGTTTTTTTTAAGCCACCAGCATGAAACACCTGTCAGCGTTTCCGTTCTCTCACTATCTCCTGTAGCACTCTCAAACACACACACAACGCACAAGATTCACAAACATGATACGTCACACAAGTATTGTGATAATACCGTATCGTGGATACGATTCCCACTAAAAATATCGTTATAGTATTTTCAAACCAATAATTAAAACGACTTTAAAATAAAGACCATAACTGTGAAATCGCAGAGAAAATCTTGAATTGGTTTTGCTCATCATCTTCCTGTTGCGGTCCGGGAGGCAGACACTGTCTCCACATTTAAGACTAGACTTAAGACTTTCCTCCTTGATAAAGCTTATAGTTAGGGCTGGCTCAGGCTTGCCTTGTACTTGTATCTGGATAAATCCTAAAGGTTTTTATTTTTATATATAAATATATGAACTCCTCGACCTTTTCAATCCAATTTACTGAGCACATTCATGCTCCTCAGACAATGACAACTTATTTTAGACTTACTTTTTGAAACCCAAACTGCTACACTATAAGCACATTTACACAAAAACATCTCTTGGTCTAATACAAAGACTGAATTAAAGTTTTCTGTGGACATTAAAGTTGGCAAGAGGAAGAACCTTTTAGATTGTGATGATGACTTTTTTGTGCACCCATGGAAAAAATTCTAATTCTAGTAATGGTCATTTTGTCGCAGTATTATTCATATTCTGGTGCAACGAACAGCTCACCCTCTCACTTAGACGTTAAGTGTTGTTTCCATAGAAAGAAAAATGTCGGAATACATCAGGCCGAGAAACCAGATGTGTGTGGAGGTCTGACAGCTGAGTGACTGTGTGTGGAGAGGAAGCACACACCTGATCAGACCTCTATCACATCATACAGTTGTGCATGATTTAATACAGTAAAGAGAGGAGGAAGATGAGTAAGAGATATGCAGAGAGAGGAAGGCTTTAAAAGACACTAATAGGGAGGGATGTAAAAAAGGAAGCAATCTACAGAGTGAGATTAAGAAAAATAAAGATAAGTAAGAAGCAAAAGAGAAAGAGGAGAGCAGGAGACCGAGAGAGATGAGAGGTGAAAAGAAACAGAGAGCCAATAAAACACTGCCTCCAGACGTCAGGCAGCAGCGGCCAATCAGACTAATTGAAAGACTGTGCCTCTTCCTGGTCTTGACAGAGTGGTGTGTGTGTGTGTGTGTGTGTGTGTGTGTGTGTGTGTGTGTGTGTGCCAAAGCCCTGACGCAGCAAACACTCCCTCCAGACTCATCCACTTTGCAAATGTAATTAAATCATTTTCAGAGGGAACACTGCAGCTCCCATTGGGCTCCATTAGGCCTGTATTAATACTGGAGCTGCAACACACACACACACACACACACACACACACACACACACACACACACACACACACACACGCACACACACACACACACACACACACGCACACACGCACACACACACAGGATGAATGATGGGTGTCTGGGGACAGTCAGGTATTGAGAGATATTATATATTGAGTGACTTGTTAGTGTAAATCACTGCTCACACTCGCGTTCCCTGTGTGTACATGTACGTCTGTTTGTGTGTGTGTTGATCAATACTGCAGTACAGACTGGTTTGCATTCATTCCTAATGAGCAGAGTGAGTTTGTTCCCGGACTCTGGCACTGAAAACTCAAACTGCTGAAGAAATAATCAGGGAGTTTAAAAAGAAGTTGGCTGATCAGTATGAAGATGCTTTAGAGAGAAACTGGGCTTCAGTGCGGCAAAATGCAGCAGCACTTAGACATGATTAAACTTCATTTATCCCCATGGGGAAGTCCTGTTGTTGCATATGATAAGAAATCTTGACAGGATTCAGTAGCAGGTAACGCCTTCTCTCTTCTCTCGGCTGTGCATCCGGTGACTGACAGGTGTATTTTCACTGTGACATCATCAAGCAAAGGCTTCTAGTGCAGTCTTATGTTCCTCACTTAAGGAAAAAGATAAGTGTACTTGGCTTAGCGTTTCTTCCAAAGCTAAATTGAATGGACGAAGTCCTTCGGCAGCTGTCATCTTGCTGTTTACTTTTCAAATCCTGTGCCCGCCCAGAGCCCAACGGGCTCTGCTCGTCGGGGCCAGATTCCCATGTAGCGCATATTCGAATTTGCTAGGGGCGGGGAATCTGGATTTCCAGGTTACACCTGTACTGGAATATGGTTAAACTATCTAACAGAATCAGAATTCTGCTTCATTTTGCATGTACAGTGATAATCTAAGTCACTCATTCATTTATTCGGTCATGACTTTGGAAACAGTTGAGGGACAAAAAAAACCCTCAAGGTCCAAACATTTTCCAGGGTTTTCCACTGCATCTCTCAGTCTTCCTTGCGTGGATGAAGTTGTTATCACTTAACCTACACTCCAACTTCGTCACATATGTGCAAGGTACCCTGGGTGTGCTGGCTGTTGACGTTCTCGGATATATCTAGTACTTTGTGACAATAGCGAATACGTTCCTCTCGTACTGCCTCTGCCGTTTATGTGCATATGGCATTTTGCAGAAGCCTGGCCTTAATTTCTAAGGACATGGACCAACAAACACTCCAAATGGACACAAGATACACAAAGAAACTGTCATGTGCATGCAAACACTTGATCAAGTTTATCTCCACTCGTAGAAAGATGGTTTCAGACGCTGTTAGATGACCCAACAAGTCCTTTGTGTCCTCTGTGTTATTCTAATACCTGAGCATCCGTGACCACAGTGAATGGGTTCTTTGCTTACTCATTCACAAATACGTGCAGGAACTAAAAGTCCAACACATTCATCAGCCGTAGTGCAGAGCAACACGTCATCCACATAATGAAGTGCAGCAGCAATAAAAAATCTCAACTGAAATGAATGCATTTCTGTCACAGCGCTCCCATTCAGTGCATTAGGAACAGGAGTAATGATCCTGCAGCTAAGAGCCACTATAGTCCTGATTGGCGTCATAAAATGAGCAACAACAATGATTTACTGCCGACTGAAGCGAGGCGGCTTTTTAGATCTGAATATATTTTAAAAAAACACACAGCAGCAGGAGTGGAATTACAAGTAGCATTGTTTAGTATGCTGGACCTGATCTCACTATTCTTAAGTTTCAGCTCACAGTCTCTTGTGAAAACAACTTAAATAAAGCAGGACATCTCTCCTTTACTGTATTCTTCTGTTTCTTTACGGTTCTGTATTTTGCCCACAGCCTCCTCATGTTTCAGTGCTGCTCTCCTACAGCTGACAGCGTGAGCACATCGCTGCGAGTGGAAATCAGACTGTGAATGTGAAAAATCATTTGGGCACAGCAGCGCCAGTCTGAACTCCAACTGAAGTTGAGATGGCTCTGACTTAATTCTCTCTTCCTCATGTTTTCGGAGTCAAATGTTTTTTCAGAGGGAATTTTGGACGTCAGTTTTTATCACTCCAAAAATAAAAATCAATTTCCCCATGTTTTTAGGGATTAAATGTTCTGTACGTCAGGCTGTGAATGATACATGAACCAACCCTCTGTAACTACCTTGGAATACAGATTAAAACTGGAAAGTCTGGTGTATGTAAGTGCTACTGGTGGATATTTATAGCTCAGAGTTTGAGAGGGTTTTTTTCAATATTAAACTTTCAGAGTTGGTTACTTATGAGAATTATTATTTTTTTATTACAGTTTATTTACAGGTTTTCTTAAAGGTTATGCTTAAATGTACAAATGAGGTTTTTATTTTAATTAAATAACCATTTTCACTATGTTTTTAGGAATAAAATGGTCTATAATTTAGGCTATGAATGATACATGAACAATAAATATGCAATGATTTGCATAAATGTTCAGAACAAAGATCTGAACATTGAATAAAGACAGTTTAAAAATTATTTTTTTCATTTTGTTGACATATTCGAGTCAAAGGTTTTTACAAAGGGAATTTTTAATGTCTCTTTTTATAACTCTGTAAATTTGCCATAAAAAAGCCCAAACAATTTTGCCAAGTTTTTAGGAATAAAATATTCTATAAATGATGAATGATAAATGAACAAACCCGCTGTAAACACTTTCAGAATATAGACGGGAATAAAACTGGAAAATTTGGTATATTTGCTATATGTGCTGTAAAATACCATACGTTTTCAGACAAAATATAAGACACTAGGGTAAAAATTTTAGCTGTCAGATATCACCAACAAACCTCTTGAATTGAGTACTTAGAAGAGAAATCTGAGCTTGATTCAACGTCTAAATGTGTATTTTGGACATTTATCTTTCCACTAGTCTGAAATAAGACACGTTATGGGAGCAAAATAGCCCCAAATCTTAAAATCGACCAGTGCATGAGGATGTCTCGCCACTTTCATTTAATAATGATAATAATAATAATTATAATAATAATAATAATTTAATTTAAACTGATCAGCTTAACAGTTTTGAACGAGGTCCTTCAGTATTTGCATTAAGTAGCTGCATGAAATTCTGTGGGCTTCAGCTGTTATGTCAATGGACCACATACACATTAAATCGGCGTTGAACATTTCAGCTGCTGTGTAAATATAAGTATGGACTCAGATTCATTATATCCTATATAAAAGGAATCAGAGCCCAAAAAAAAAAATACTTAAATCGCAACATCACATTCAGACAATCGACAAACTCTCGTTGATAAAAAGAGCATCAGCCTTTTTATAGACTGTGTGGGAGAGGACGTCGCATCTGTCTCGTGACTTACTGTTCTACTGTTCTACAAACGCAAGTGTCAGACTGTGATTCAGATTATAGGTTTAGACGATGTTCATATGTGTGTACGTGTGTGTGGATAAGACCAGATGACTGTTAAACAAACACACCATGTTATTTGTATAAAGCGAGGCTCGCGCTGTCTTTTGTCCGCAGTTTCCAGGGTAGGTAATTATTTAGCTTCTATTGTATTTCATTCTGTGGAACCGTTCATTCACCTGTCAGCTTTGTGTGTGCGTGTCACTATTACTATGAAAGTCATTAAGTCACCGAGGACACAGAGGGAAAGAGAAGGAGGGGACATGAGGACAAAACTGAAGAGACAAAAGAGAAGTAAGAGACGACAACAGGAAGCGAGGTGGAAATGTAAATCCGATCCTCCCATGAGTCAATGTAAATGATGCTTTTAATTTAAACAGGAAATTAATGTTAAGAGTGACACAGACTGGTGTGAGGCACACGAGCACAGCATGTTATCTAAAACAAACATGAGACATCTAACCTGCCGTTGAAAAAAGGAAAACATGACCTCAGAGTCTCGGTTTCATACTAAACACTAGTTCTGACTGTGTGTTGAGCGAGTGGTGTTTCCACAAAGAGGCAATGACCACATTTATGGATATTATTCCTCCACAAAAATGGGAAACAAAGAGAGGCTGGAAAAAGTCGCTCTGTCGTCACAAAGGAAAAAAATGAAAATGATAGAACAGACGTGACGACGCAACAAGTCCTCCAAAGTTAACAAAATACTGTATGTCGTTTGTCATTGCCTTTCAGCAGCGCACACACACACGCACATGTGCAACTCACGGCTTGGGCGTTGTGAGGAAGTGAAACATGGACACGCACACACATCAAAAGAGAGAAGGAGAAAGTTGTTAATTGTCCGTGTTAAACTGAACTGCGGAGTTCTCACTCCTGCACTGTGCCGCTTGAAACTGATGAGGCGCGTGTCCGCGCGCTTACTGGTGGCGCGTTTTGAAGACCTGTGTGAATTTTCCACAGGAGATATTATTTACGTTTTTGTCCATTCAAGAAATTACCCACAAATGTTATACACCAAGAATTATTATTTTATTAATCTACGTTTTTATTTATGTATGTCTTTTTTACTTTTTTATTTTAATACTGTACCTGAAGTTATATTTGAACAAAAAGGAAAATGTTTCTTCGTTTGAGCTGATTATTGAAGAGCTGCTTGTATCTTGGTTAAAATGTTCTAAGGGAGGAAAGATAGAAAATATTGCAATATCTTGTGTGCTGTAAAGTGGTTTGAAAAAAAAATGAAATCGGAATCGGTCAAAATCGGAATCGGCCATCCAAACACTCTGTAAATCGGTATCGGCCCAAAAAATTGTAATTGGTGCAAGTCTAACGGATACATTAAAATTTTATGTTTCTTTACTTTTCAACAACGGTGTGATTAACTTGTGGTTAGGTTTAAACACAAAAACCACTTGGTTAAGAAAAAGATCACGTTTTGGCTAAAATACTTGGTTTTACTTGGTTGGAAATGCCCCAGTGTCTCATTACAATACACCTGCTTTTCATGGCACTACTGCAGCTGGAAACTCAGTAAAGTCTGTTAAAAACAACCACTTTTTGTGGCACTGTCCCAACTGAAAGCTTGGCAATTTGTCAGTAAAAATCAACCACTTTTTGTGGCTTTATTGTGGCTGGAAATTCAGCAATGTCTCAGTTAAAAAACGAAAACAATATCTCAGTAAAACAACAACTGCTTTTTGTGGCACTATTCCAACTGAAAACGTAGTAATGTCTTAGTAAAAAACAACCACCTATCAAGGCATTGTTGCAGCTGGAAATGCAGGGATGTCTTGGTAAAAGACAACCCCTTTTCGTGGCACTATCTTGGCTAGAAACTCAGTGATGTCACAGTAAAAAACAACTGCTTTTTATGGCACGATCTTGGCAGGAAATGCAGCGATGTCTGTTAAAAACAACTGCTTTTCATTACACTATCCCAGCAGGAAACATAGAGATGGATCACTGAAAAACACCCATGTCTGATGACTAAAAATCCGCTGGAAATGCAATGACGAGTTGCTAAAAAACAACTGGTTTTGTTGTTTAATGGTCTTGAAAAGTGTGTCTCCTCTAAGTGTCACACCATCCATCATCCATAATTTGCTATGCTGATCTGTTCTGTACGACATCTACTGCACGTCTGTCCGTCCTGGAGGAGGGATCCCTCCTCAGTTGCTCTTCCTGAGGTTTCTACCATTTTTTTCCCCAGGTAAAGGGTTTTTTTTTGGGGGGAGTTTTTCCTTATCCGCTGTGAGGGTCTAAAGGACAGAGGGATGTCGTATGCTGTAAAGCCCTGTGAGGCAAATTGTATTTGTGATATTGGGCTTTATAAATAAAATAAAATTGAATTGAATTGAATCCCCTCCACCTCCAGATGACAAAGTCAGCTCATATACTAAGTCACTTTGGAAATGCATGAAATGTATAAATGTCATGTATTTGTGGACTGACAAAAATTTGGCGCTCCATGAAATGTCAGAGGATCACCAATGTAATTAGGTTTTATCCTCATGGGAGCAGAAATATCTTCACAAAATTAAAAAAAAAAAAAGATGTTTCAGTCTGGACCAAAGTGGTGGTCCAACTGGCATACCTGAAGCTATGCCACTGCCATTGTTAAAAATATCACTATATCAGTTTTTAGGATTGGAATAAATTTAAGTGGATAGAAACTAAATAAGAAGAACTGAGACTGTCAAGACTACGACTAAATAAGCAACGTTAAGAGGATGAGGTGGGTGGGGAGCGGAAATGAGGCATGAAAAAGAATTAATAGAACTCTGTGTGTACATGTGCATGTGGCTATACAAGAGTGTATTTGCATTTGAGTGTACGGCATGTGCATTCATGTGTTGGTCTTTGTGCGTGCAGGTGGATTAGCTCAGTATTTGTACATGTTACAGCACACAGGAAAGCAGATAGAAGCAGGTGTGTGTGAGCAGACTGCGTTTACACAGTGGAAGGTGTAACGAGCCAAACACACCAACAGGTGGATGAAGGCGCTCAGATTTAAGACTTAATACACCTTCACATGTAATAACCTAAATTATCAAAAGCTTCATTTCAGCAGGTTTTGGTGGAGTAATTCAAAAGCTGTTTTAAAATTTAGCAGAAAGTCCTCAAACCTTAACAAAAACACATATTGTTTAACAGTATACTTCAATACAACCTACTGGTATTTGTAGGACCTAACCCTGCTTATTAGTACTTACTAAAATGTGTTCATGGGATCAAGTGCTAATGTTAAATTCTTCGTTGTACTTTTTATTTTTGTTTACTTACTCTTGGGCTACTAGTCGATTATTTGGTCGCTATGCTCTCGTCCGACCAAATTCTCATTCGTCGAATAATCGCCATGTTACTTTCATAAGGAGAAAAGTGCTACATCAACAGCTTTTCAGCATTAATCCATTATTTCCTGCAGCGGGGGGACAGGCTAAGTTACCTGTGAAAATGTGGGTGTTTTCAAAACACCCCCATTGTTGACAGAAAGTTGAACTCGCCCACCCTGATGCTCAGCGTCGCGGTGACGCAGACCTGTCTGTTTCTGTGTACTGACACCATTTCCCTCAGTGGAAACGAAGCTTGTATTTACTTGTATTTCACAGATAAGAAACAATAAATTGTGAAGACAGTAAAGCCTCCACTGAAATAGCATTTTAAGTCTTGTGTGTGATTTATCCTGGCTTCATATGAGCAGAGGAAATCTCCGCTCGTCGCTAGGCTAATGTACAATGTAAAATGCCATAGGCTTGTGCTAATAACATTAGCATGTTGTATTTGTATGGAAAACGTGTTTAGTATAAGGCAGTTGTTTTGTCAGTGAATCTTGTGAGTTGTAATGGAGCCAAATTATGTATCGTTACCTTTGTTACATGTTGCTGTTGTCCCTGGGTTTATATGAGACAAGCAAAAGATCGCTAGACGCTAGGCTAGTTTATACAATATAAATCGCCGTAGACTTGTGCTAATAACATTAGCATGTTGTATTTGTGGGGAAAATGTGTCCAGATAAAGTTTGTAAGTGTTTGTCTGTCAGTTCTGCGATTTATAGTGAAGCTGATTTGCTTAGTTGTGTTTTAAATTGTCTCTTGCCATGTTTAATGTGTGTTTTGAATCAACTATATAAATAAAGTTTGATTTGAACTAAACTTTACAGCACTTAACACAGTCCTCCACCGCCGACTAGTGTTTTGGAGGTGTAACTGCAGAGTGACACAGACACACCACCACATGAGTAAAAATAACATGCAGATTTTTTTTTTCCCCACAACTAATCGATTAGTTGAAGATTATGTGCGACTTTAGTCGACTAAGATTTTCTTTGGTTGACTACAGCCCTAGAGATTTGGCTACAGCCAGGAGTTACCTTAGCTCAACACCTAGACTGGAAACAGGGGAAACACCTAGCCTGGCTCTGTTCAAAGGTAAAAAAAAATCAACCTAGCAGCACCACAAAAGCTCAATGATTAACACATTATTATACTGTTTAATTCGTACGAAAACCAAAGTGTGAAAACAACATTTCACCATTTGGAGTGGGGTTTTCTACCAGGCTACTTCTTAACCTGAAAACTAGCCCAGGCCAAGAAATACTGCAGCACATAAGCTCCCTAAAAGGCAAGAAACACGACAAGTTTATTTCCCTGGAAAAGAACTTTTCGTTTAATGATTTCTTACATAGAAATGTATGTTTTTTTAATGTTGGTGGTAAAATTTTATATTAAACCCTAAGAAAACTCCATAAATGTGTGTTAAAACATTCACATTTTTAACTCAGCATGTTATTGAATTGTGTATTTCAGATTTTTTTTTTTAAATAAAAGTTATATTGAAATTCAACAAGATGTTAAAAAGTGCAGGAATGATCTGCTGGTCAACAGACCAAGGAGGGACTAACGGGTAACGATGTAAAGAGACGACTCTTCAGTTAATGAGGTGATTAGAGCCTCCTGCAGTCAGTCACGATCGATGCTTAGAGGGTTTACACACGCATGGCCACACACACACACACACACACACACACACGCTGGACACAAGTTAAGAATAGGTGATAATTAGCTTGATACCCTTTGTGTTTAACAAAAAACAAACCTACGTGATGTTGCTACAGAGGAAAGCGCACACACACACACACACACAAAAACATGCACAAACACAAAAACGCAGGCTAATTTGTAGCCCTGGCTCTGTCCCATTCACAGTGTTTTAATAAGATAACATCAGATGAAGTAAACCCACTGAAACTGTGTTATCACAGCAGTAATGAATGGATTAGGGATGATCTCAGAGAACGGACAGTAGGCGAGTTATTAAAGGAGAAGACAGAGTGGAAGATTAAATTAAAGATACAGTACAATGTTAAAGGAATGCTTAAAAAAGAGTTCCTCTGCAACGACACGATCTGGTGACTTTCTGATGAAACACTGAGAACAAATCGTCGTGTTCACGTTTCACATCATTAACGTTCAGCTTTAAGGCAGCTCTGTGACGGTGTTCTGTCAGGACTCATAAAGTTGTTACAGCTAAACAGTTTCTATTTACACATCCAGCAGACACAGAGAAATATGATCACCCCATCAGAGTGATGTTTGTGTCCACCTGATAAATGTCAGTCTAATATTTTCTCTCTTTAAGCTCCATTTTTGGGCCCAACACATAACCCACCCTTTGGTGTCTGTATCAGTAAACCCATGTGCTATATTTATTCTTCTCCGTCTGATGAATCAACGGAGAAGAAATGCTGAAAACAGGAGGCACCTACGACGTCTTCTAGTTGTGATCGATTTTGTTCGGGTAAGTCGATTTGTTTCAATATTTTGACGCTGTGTTCAACTGAGGTGCTGATGAGTTTCACAAGTCCAATCATCTGTTTTTTGTATAGCGTACATTCAGATCGTACAGTAAACAATTTGTTTTCCAAAACTTGCCGAAGTTGCTGACTTCATCTTCCACTTCGTTCTAAGTGTGTGTCGGGGCTCCCTTGGAATCTAGGGCGGATTTTAAGTGTTTGAAACCACTTCTACTACCTCAATTGTGTTTTGGGACACAACTAGCCTAAACGTGAACGCGCACAACCAAGTGCAAGTGGGTATTTCTTGGGGAGGTGTGGGTATTGCAACAGGCCCAAAGTCTGCACACAGATGTGGTTGGGGAGCTGGAGGGGTCAAAGAAACACAGGACTTAAGGCCTTTGCACACTGAGTCTGTGTTTTTGTAATATGTTATCTGACAAATTTATGATTTATTTCAGAGTCGGTGTGCAGAAACATCAGACCAACAACAGACCCCACGTAGCTGGATAACAGCGTGAGTTAAAGAACGTCAACAACAACACACTCAGGGTACCTTGGACGTCACATCTTGATTCGAAAAGTCTCTAACCAAACGTTGATATATGACAAGGCTGGAGTGAGTGTGTTCCAGGTGCGAATGCCTATTGTAAACTTTCATATTCCATTAATGTTAGCTGGTGTTAGCTTTTTTTTGTGCAGTGGAAAAGGGGCTACGAAGCATTGCGCCACAAAGAGGGAGGGAGTTGCTGAAAATAAAAGCATTTGTATTCAGTAAACCACCCTCACGTAAATAAAGGATTCCAAAAATGTATTGTCATGAATTACGTCTATGCATTAGTTTAATGCCCGGCAATCTGTTTTATTTTGTCTGCAGCCTGCAGGCTTCTTGGAAAACAAAAATAAATGTTGTTTTGGTCCTTTTTGAATTGTTTCTGAGGATTATTGTTACTGCAGATGCTGTTTTCTTACTTTACAGAGATGATCTTAGCCGCCGTGGGCAAAACTCCAGAATCTGCCAGGTGGTGTGTGTGTGTGTGTGTGTGTGTGTGTGTGTGTGTGTGTGTGTGTGTGTGTGTGTGTGTGTGTCAGGGAAACCTATAATGAAATCAGTACTCAGCATAGAGTATTTGAGCCAATGAAAGCTCAGATCAATAAAACACAAGGTTTGGAACAGAGCCAGCTCTCACCACATTTATCTTTCTGCCTTCTTTTCCTCTGGCACTTTACTCCCTCCCTCCTCCCTCCCCCTCTCCATCATTTAAGATATCCAACAGCCGGGTGGTTATTTCAGCATCACTCCTCTTTTAACTTGCCACCAATCGTCTCTCCATCTCTCTCTTTTTTCATGTCTTCATTCACCAAACAAAAAATACGTAAAAAGCAGGAAGAATGCTGAAAAAAACAAAAAATGCTCAGGTTGGGAGATGTGAACAACATGTGAAAAGACCTTGATATAATATTTATACGGTGGTATTTATCCCTCCAATATTTCTGGGACTATTTGCTTGTGATCCTACAAAAAGCAGAGTCAGGGAACGTCTGGACAAGTGAAGTAATTTTGTGCCACACATGTATTTTTTCTTCTTGTACCTGATGTTCATTTCACGTCCTTTCGGGTTCACTTGTTTTGACAATCCCATGGTGTTGTCAAAAATATTGATTTGTCAATACATATTGATTCTGAATATCTGAAACACTTTCAATACTCTCCTTAGCATCGGTACATTAAACACAATGTTTACTACAGTCTGGTGTTCTCTGCTGCTAACCAAGAAAAGTCATTATGTCATGTTATATTTATCTTTTTAATAAGCGATTAAATTGCATGCCTTGTTCTGAAAATGGCACTGAATGTTGATACTTTTCATTATTGTATCGAAGCTAGAAATTCCAGAATTGTGACAACACAACAATCCCAGCTGAATATTTAATCTATAAACTGTTTTGCAATTGAATTTCCAGTAAATGTTTTCCAGCTTATATCTCCCACAGTGTACGTTTCCTGTGAAAACAGAAGTGCATTTTGAAAACAGACAATGCATGTAACAGGAAGTTGACACGGCGTCCCAGAACATCAACAACCAAACACCCAGGGTACCTTGGACGCCATATCGCCATGTGGAAACACCATGACCAGACATTGATATGTGACGAGGTTGAAGTGAGAATGTGTTGTTTGAGACTTCCTTCTCTGGTCATGTTCACTAGCATTGATTAAATGACTTTGGAAATAACATATTGGAATTCTTAATTTAGTTGGTGTTCCTCTTTAAAATGCAAATTTCCAATTAGACTAATATTGCCAGAGGTCTAAACTCTTCGTCTGTCATCCCTCCATCTAAAGCCTGATTGTTTTTATTATTGATTGATCTGTCAAGACAAAGAAAAATAGAGAAAAATTCTCGTTACATTTGCCTGAGGTGACGTTTTTAAATTGCTTATTTTGCTTGACCAGCCAAAACCCCCAAAGTTATTCAATTTATAATGATGAACTTTGGTGTGTTTCTGAAGGGCTGTAGGCCATCCTGCCCTTCATCGCTCTACCATTCATCTATCTATCCATCTGATCCCATCTTATCCATCATAACTGATGCACAGACGGGTATAAGAGACTCATCAGCAGTTTTATAACACAGAATAGACTGTATATTAAATGACAAGCTGCAGAAACTCATAAAAACTACCACTGAAACAGGGAGAGAGAAAGAGGGAGATTATTAAGTAGCATATTCTCATAAGACACACAGAGGCAGTCTTGCTTGATATTGCAGACTGTATTAACTCAGCCTGTGCAGCTCTCCATCTCACACACCAGTTAACTTTATCACACATTATCGCACTGTCCTTACTCATTACCACTTTCAGGATGACACCATTCATCTGCTTTGGCTGGTAATTGAAAGAAAAGGAGTGTAAGCAGAAAGGGGACTCCACGCTGGAGACCACATCCACCGCTGCAGTCTTTTAACCTCTAGAAAAGTTGGTCTCAAACAGTCAAACTCATCTATTACATCACATAACTAGAATTACCGCCGCCGTTCTGATGTCACAGTGCGGCTGACCCTTTGACCACAAAATTCTAGTCTAGTTTATTTTTCAGTCCAAGTGAATGTTTGTGTCAAATTTACAAAAACTCCCTAAAGGTGTTATTGAGATAAAGTGTTCATCAGAATGAGACCATCGAAATCCAATCAGTTCATCGACCACCAAAAACTGATCGGTTCATTGTGGAGTCCAAGTGGACTTATGTGCCAATTCCTTTGAGGGCGTTCTTGAGATATGGATGGACCTGCATTTGTATAGCGCCTTTCTAGTCATCCGACCACTCAAAGCGCTTTTTACACTACGAGTCAAATTCACACATTCACACACACATTCATACACTGGCAGCCGATGGAACAGTCATCGGGAGCAATTTGGGGTGTAGTATCTTGCTCAACCGCTGATCTTTCGATTGGTGGACAACCCGCACAGCCGCCCAGATATCTTGTTCACAAGAATGAGATGGATGGACAGACGGCCAACCTGAAATCATAATGCACTCAGCAACTGTAGGGGCTTGAATTCAGCCGTACAAACACCACTGTGCCTGTTGCCACAGCAGGCCTTGTCTCACCTGTGTAACAGCAGCAACAGAAAGTTTGCTAATCCAGCAGGAAGTCAGAGCTGTCCGGTGCCCCAGGGCTGCGTTAATATGGTTTACTAGAGGAATAAATTTTCTCTTAACATGTTGATTTTGATGTGAAAAAATACAAAATGTGCCAGCTTTGTCAACCAGGACCAGATACAAACTATTTCTTTAAGATGTCGTAAAATATTGCATAATGGACGGTGCATGCACGAGCTGCAACATGACGGTCGGTGAATGTGTGTGGAGTTTGTCCGGTCCTTCACTGACACTACAGCAGTATTAATTGTGCTAAATTATTATTAGAGACAAACCTGTCAATAACCTGTATAATGCAGTCAATATCCAGCAAACTAAGACATTTTTCATTTGTAATGGAAAAAAAAAAAAAAAATGTTTTTCATTGTACGATTTTACGATACGCATAAGAAGTGACAGTAAGAAGAAGTTGATCTAAGTATCACTGCAAATGAAAGAATCAGGAAAACTCAGTTCAGGAGAAAAAAATAATATCAAGAATATGTGTTCATGTGTGTCAACTTGATTTCCCCTTGAGAGAAGTCTGAATGAGCTCCCCGGGGTTCCTAACTCAGCTGCGCTGTTTGGCTTTCCTCTCTAATGTTTAACATAATTACTTTGTGAAAACACATCAAACTTAAACCTGTAAAACCTCCTTCATTTCCATGGATCATTAATGTTAAATGAGTTACACGCATTCTTCACAGACTTTGGCACTTTGGCTCTTTACTCCTGATGTATTGCAGTAAAACACTGCAAAGAAGCCGATGGCAGCTTCATTTAAAGAAGCTCACAAAGTGTTTCATGATCAGGACAAAAAGACATAAAGGGCAACGCCACACCAGCTAAGACGAAAGTATAGATATACATTGATCTTACCTGACAGTAAAATCATATGAGCAGGACGCCAACTGGGTCTTACTGAACGGAGAAAACTGCAGAAAGAAGAATGAAAAAGAATATTATCAGAGACAGTGAGACATGGGCACCACCTTCATGTGTGTTCACATGCTTTCGCTGGTCTACAGGCTACAATGAGGCGAAAAACAGAGTTTAAATGACGTTTTTCCAAACAACTTTTTATGTCGGGGCTTCAGGACACTTGGATCACTATGGACGAGCAGTATGTAGATATTTTGTGGTTTCAACTCTGTGTTTTTTTGTGTCTATGGATAAATACTTTATACAGCTCCACTTTAAAATATCCAAACTATCCCTTTAACTAAAGAGCTCTCTCTAAAGAAGAATGACGCGAGCTGTTCTTTTCAAATAGAGCACCTGCTGCGCTGTTTACAGTTTGTTGTGGATCCTGCTGAGTAACATGTTTCCATCTGTTGAGAGCTTCTGTTCGTGTTGTACTGCAGCTGGAGTCCCGCATCTTCTAAAAAGGTGTGAATGTTCAAAAAACGTGACTTTTTTTCCCCATCAAAGCGAAAACCAGCTTCAGGCAGGATGAGCAGAGTTTTGTGCTCGGCAGTAACAGGATTGTGCCGACACAGAGAGGCTGAAAAGAGTCCACAGAGAGTAATTTCACCGACTGTCGGCTAAGCACTCTCAAATTAATTTATTCGTTCATTTGTTCCACCTCTCTGCTTCTGACAGTTTCACCTTTCTTATCAGGCAGATTCAAAGGGACTCTCTACCTCGTTTAACACCTTTCTCTCTGCAACCGTCTCGATGTCTTTCTCTGTCTCTGTTAAATTAACAGCTGCTTTATTGGTATCATCAGGACGAGAGTCTGAGCAGCTGTGGGGACGTTTCACAATTGTCCTGGAGCATTCTTCTGTTCATGTCTTCAAGTAAAGAACAATTTGTCCTCAATAACACCAGTTCATCATTTCAATCTTCGCACCAGAGCAGCCTGAACACACAAAGTCCAAAATCGCAATGAGTGGTGACAAGTCATGTCATGCCATTTTTCGACAGGAAAAGTTAAAGGATCACTCGTGATCTTTTGTAGAGCCTTTAGTGGGGACTTAGCTGTTTTATAAAAGGTAAGAGTATCACTCCTACCACTATTTTTGGCTGAGATATACCATCTAGAAAGTGGGATCATAACTTTCACGTTTCATATGGCTTTATTTGGTGATATTTTATGGTGTTTCTGTGTCATAAACAACATCAGCTATCATAATCACACCTGATTTCAATAAGGTACAATGTTTGAAGCTGGCTGAGTGTTGTTTGATCACTGATAGTACTGTTTTGAAGCAGAGTGACCGACTTGTCATTTGGAGCTCCGCCTGGATCTTTTCATGGAAAAAACTGTAGAATGGTCATACTTTGAGCAGTCTTCTTCAAATTTGAAACAAATGTTCATTGATAGTGTGCCTACAGCCCCACAGTGTCATTTACCTGCTCAGATGAAGCCACAGACAGTTATTCATCCTGAAATTCATTTTTTTTTTTATTTTAGACAAAATCTTCAATATTTTACTGGCTTCAGAGGCCCATTACTCTGTCTCTGTATCACCTAGAGTGTTACTGAGACCTCATGCATGCATGTAGTCACAGCGGTTCAGAAGTTACAGTCATTTTAATTTGGGTATGTCATTTTAGGCGTTTTCTACAAAATGGGGGTGGAGTGCAAGAAGTTGTTTAAACATCAGCATCCTGCAAGCCATTGTCCAGACGCTGACAATAAACTGGACGACCTCCATGCCACATCAGTTTCCACCAGGATATCTGAAACTGCAATATCCGTATTGCAATGTCCTCCGACAGAGCAGAGGACTCTGGCATGAGAAGGAGAGGAGGAATGTGCTTTGTGATGAATAAGGACTGCGTGAATGTGGGAGTGTGAGACGCTGTCCTGTTCCTGCACCTGGCAGTGATTGCGCAGAATGTTTTCTCCATCCCGGCATCAAGTGCAGCCAGTGAAAGAGACTTTTCCTTCACTGGATTTGTAATTCAAGAACAGAGAAGCAGGTGCAGGATTGACTTAGACATAATGATGGGTAATGGGTCGGCTCTGGTACTGAGCTTTATGGGTATCGACGAATGCGGGTTTTCAAAAATGGACGTGTGCAGGAGTCTGCCTGGAACAAATCCTCGTTCATGAAGGTCATACTATTTAGTTTATGTTGAGGCTGTTTTACAGGCGTTGATGATCATTGTCAAGGGAAACTATTTATGGTGCTGTTGATCTGTGTTGTTTAATACTGAGAGTGTTAAATATTTGTCCACCTCATTTATATCAATAAGGGTAGACTAAATGTTAGAAACACCACTTTGTACCACTTTTTATTTTGTCCATCACTCCTATTGATTTCCATAAAATGTTTCTCACCAGCTTCAGCACAGGTCGCAGCAGCGCAAACCTCCAGTTTATCCAAATACACTAAACCACTCTGTTTGGAGATGAAATGTACGTAATTATACCTCACTGCAGGAAAACTGTGAGCACAGAGGGTCAAAGTTGTGATGGATGCTTACAACTGATAATTTGGGTAATGTTAAGAATGACGAACAAAACTACTAAAATAAGATTCAAAACTATCCTGAAGCTCACTGACAGTTGGATGGAAGCGTCTCCATCTCTCAGTTTATTTTTATCTCTTTTTTTCCTGCTGGTCATGAATCCCTTCAGCTCCTCTCTGCTTCCTCCAGGAAATCGATGCAAGCAGACACATTTGCAAACACTGACAAAACACACACACACACACACACACACGTACACACAGTTTTAGAGTGAGTCTCAAATCTCGATCGATTAGTGACACCTGTCCTGAAAAACACAGCTTGAGCAAGACAGTTCCTTGATTGGGTGAACTCAGGTGTGCGTTTGCGTGTGTGTTTGTGAGTGTGTGTGCGTATTCATGACGTCAGTGTGTGTGTATGAAGGGATGTGTGTCTAATCTGAGTCAGTGGGATGTGTTTGGGGACTCCTCTGCAGCTGTCTTTTCACTCACACACACACACACACACACACACACACACACACACACACACACACACACACACGCACACACACACACGTCTGATGTGTGTGTGTGTGGTCTTATTAGGTCCATTTCAGTGGGTGTTTTGATGCTGTCAGGCCCTGCACTGCATCTCTGCCACCACACACACACAAACACACACACTTTGCGACTGTCGACTCTGAGAACAAAGTGTAGTTATAGGACATTTGATGGATGCATGCAACAGCAAACAGAAACCAGGCCATGTGTGTGTCTGTGTGTGTATATATACCTTGACTCTGCGGATGGCGTAGGTGTGCCCTCGCAGTTGATTGACATGCTGTCGGACGTTCCTCAGGTCCCACACGCACACACTGCAGTCTACTGAGCCTGTGGCCACAATATTCTGCAAACAGACAGCGAGTCACTGTTATTCAAAACTCACAGTTATTTGAAAATAAATGAGTGTATTGTCCTTTAAAAGGTGCAGCAGAAGGTGGGCGCTTACCTGGTCGTATTTGCACCAGTCACAGCTGAGGATTTCAGCCTTGTGTGCTGGGACGGCCAGTCGACACGCAGCGCTCTTCACATCCCAAATCCTGAGCGTCCCGTCACCTGAGAGTACACAGCAGAGAGAGAGACACAGGTTTATCCAGCATGCACCTAAATTAATGTGAGAAAGGAAATCTGTAGCTCCCCTGTAGTGCAATCTCCGCTCAAAGAGCCAATGAATGCATCACTGGTCAAGTCCAGGCAGCTCTTTTACTTCGCCACTGCTCTTTGTAAAAACCAAACAAAAATATAAATACTTTAGAAGCATTAAATTGCTGCTGAAGAAACCTCTGTTTGATTTTCCCACGTGGGTCCTGATGATGCAGAACGACAAACACTGAAACTGTCCATTCAAAGAGTTACCTGTCAGTCAGCAGAACCTCATGTTTACTCCTCTTGGTTCGTTCGCAAAACATCAGTGTGAACAGGAACTGAACCAAAACTGAAATTGAAACTTGAAACCAGTTAATAAATGAAAGTTTGTGTAAAAAGTAAAATAAAGATGACGTTGGTGTAAAAAGTCTCCATGTGGGGAGATTCTCGCAAGCGTAGCTGAGCTGAACTGCCAATCAGAGTGATTTCATTCATCGCCGCTGCTTCAACATGCTGAATCAGCCAGAAAAAAGACGGGCTGATGAGGGGCAACGGCGCCAACTAGAGTGACAGATTCTCACAGACGGCCCAACACTGACCAACAGCCAATCGTCCACTTGGTGTGTCAGGGCCTTTAAGTGTCAAGCAGCTATGATGTGAAATGAACTGATGGAGGTTTGAAGAGTTAGAAAGAGAATGACAGAGTGAGCATGTTAGAGAACAAGAAAGACAGAGAGGAAGAGAAAGAGAAAGAAAGTGACATAAAATATAGGAAGAGAAAGAAAATCTAACTGAAGGCAGATGGAGGGAGACAGAGAGTGAATCGAGGTTAATAGAGGGGAACACAGCTGCCAGTGCTGAGATCCTTCAGACCTCAGGTTTTATTTTAACGTGTGTGTGTGTGTGTGTGTGTCCCAGTATAACATATTCTCTTGTGAACACTCATTTCAGGGACCACTTCATTATGGCGTCAACCCAACAGTGTGTGTGTCTCTGTGGGCGTGTGGGTGTGTGTGTGTGTTTCTGGGCTGAGGTTGAGGGTCTGCCAACACACTGCGACAATCATAAAGCAGAACCTTTACACTCTCATCTTCCTCCCTCCTCCTCCTCCTCCTCCTCGTCATTAATTTCACAGCCAGCAGGTTCTGAGAGGTTTATTCAAACTCTGCAGCCTGTCCGCCAAAGTCAGAGCGAAGGCCTCAGTGTGCTTCAAACGAATCCTTTGACTTCCCATCCGCCTGTTTTTATGTGAATTTTCAATTTTAAAAAGCGGACACACCGGAACATTTGAAATTTCGCAAAAGAGTTTTTACGCCGTGGCTGAGGTGGGCAAGTATCGATTAAAAACCAAATGAGACGTGTGTGGGGCGATGAGGAGACTGTAACCTCCTCACATTAATACATGAAACAGAAATGTCATATTCCCATCAGGTTTTCTTCCATGTGGTTTGAGCTTTGACTGGAGCTCTTTGAATCAGCTCTTCTTCCTCTGCAGTGGTTTATAGCCCCCAGGAAGTGTGCCGGGCTTTGAAGCCAATTTTCATAGTGGCCAAACACTGGAACTACAACTCCTGAGTCTGACACATTACGCCGTCTGGCCCCAAGAAACTTTTCCCCATAGAATTACATTGGGAAAGAGACATCTGTACGTCAGTGGATACATTTCTTTGAGTGTTACAACCTCCTGAAATGTTTAATCCATTCAGTCCAATAACATTTGGAAAGTCTAGAAGAGCCACAAGGACAAATCATTTTAACCCAGTTCAAACCTGAATTAGGCATTAACACCGTATCCAGGATAAAAAGAGCTTTTCCTGGGAAAAATAGCTCATAACTTCTGTGGATGCTGCCGCACTACCCGGTCAATCAATCGATCAACTTCACTACTGAAAGGCGATTTGACTCAGAAAGTAGTGACGTTACCACCACGCTACTGAGACATGTAGTTAAGTTAGTAACGCTGCTACTTTTCGTGACGCTACTGCAACACTGCAGCTCAGTGCGGGTATGAGCTAATGGCAATGACTAGCTAGCTCACAGTGATGTTTATAGCTTGCAGCTTCTACTATAGCCAAACATTCATCTCTCCGTTTTAAAAAACTTTGAGCACATATTAGTTATTTGTCAAAAAATAAATAAATTGCCGAACAACCAGTGTGGCTAATCAACATTGTCAGGAAATGACCCAGAGTGGACAAAAACTTGTATTAATTAGTTCTTGTTTTCTGCCAATTTTCTGGCAATTAGAATTTGCTCTACACTTGAATGGAAACGCGACTGCTGCCTTCCTGATCTCTTCATGAACACTGATCCATCAATCCATTCCTCCATCCACTTCCAACCTCTTATCCGCGGCCAGGTCGTGGGGGCAGCAGGCTGAGCAAAGTACTTCTGATGTCCTTCGCCCCAGCAGCGCTGGCTTTCCAGCTCCTCCTGGGGGATCCCAAGGCATTCCCAAGCCAGATGCGATATACAATCCCTGCAGCGTGTTCTGGAGCCTCCCGCCAGGTGGACATGCTCAGAACACCTCTAATCCTACTCAGATGCCCGAACCAGTGGCTCTACTCCAAGCTCTCTCCAAATGTCTGAGCTCCTTACCCTACTCTTCCCTATCCTTACTTTCGACTGCTTGTATCCATGACTTCATTCTTGGTCACTACCCAGAGCTCATGACCATAGGTGAGGGTTGGGACATAGATGGACCAGTAAATTGAAAGCTTTGCCTTCTGGCTCAGTTCCTTCTTCAACACAACAGTCCAGCATCGCACCTGCATCACTGCAGATGTCGCGCCAAACCACCGATCCATCTCACGCTCCATTCTACCCTCACTCATGAACAAACCCCCGAGATATTTGAACTCCTTCAGTTGGGGCAGTAACTCACTCCCATGTAATCTATTCTATCTACCCCATCATCATTAAGACAGGATTCAACACAGGGCTGCTGTACTTCAGTTTAGTATTTAACTTGTAACCTGGAGTATCTGACATGAGCCGGCAGCTGCATCTCATTGGTTCTAACATTTTCTTTTGGGAAAACTAAGGGCTTTGTTTTTTACTTTAATATTGCTTGTTTGGCCCAAAGAAGGAAGAGGGATAAAGGTTTGGGCCACCTTGGAGTCACCATCTGGAAACTGCCAACAAAATGAATGAGCTTAACAGGATTATGTGACTGGGACTCCGAAACACCACCACCAGAAGTCCCTATGAGGCGAGCACCAGGAGTAAACCGGCCAGAATATTTTTTGGAACCTGAGCTCGGTGAGAAGAAGGAGCGAGCCCAGAATAAACAGCTCAGAACAAATCCTGACTGTTTGTTGTTGTGGGGAACAGATTAAAGAGCGCACCGAGGGAGCTCCTTCCTGGCTTCTCCTCATGTTTACTGACCAGCAGATTAATCCTGCTTCCTCTCCTCTCGTTCACCACTTCCTCCCCGTCCTCTTCACTCCCTGCACCTCCTCTTTAATCCAAACGATGGATGAAAAACCAACTCTCAGCAGCGGCCTCCACCGGACCACATCCTCCCGCTCTTTATCGATTTCTCCATAACCGTTTTAACCCTTCACGTCCTTCTTTTCTTTTATTTATGCTCTTACTCACACACACACTCAGCAGCTCAGCCATGTGTGGAAGCTCCGCTGGCATCATTCCACTAGTGTGTGTGTGTGTGTGTGTGTGTGTGTGTCACCGCTTACAACATAGAAACAGTTTAACAGTGTTTAATTTGCAGCAGCAGCCAAAAGGCTCTGGCTCTGCATGTAAATGTGTGTGTGCGTGTGTGGGCGTGCATGTGTGTGTGTGTGTGTTTGTGTGTGATACTGCAGCGCATTAGTAGCTGACTTCTGTAAAAGGGTCTCACACTATTACACCTGGTATCGCTGCTGTATCAGCAAGTTCAGCAAACACACACTCACGCACACGCACACACACACACACACACACTCACGCACACACACACACACACACACACACACGCACACACACACACATGCAGCTGTCTCCCACATGAAGCCACTTTTAAGCTTCTTACTGATGTGAGACAACTTTAAAATTCTGCCAATGTACAACACACACACACACACACACACCTGATGCCAGTGAATTAATCCTGGAAGATGTAAAGAGGGAAACACTACGAGTCTTATCTCACACCCAGCTCACAGCACAACTTTCACAGCGATGCTGTTGTCATTTTTATGGCCAGCGGCCACATTGTTTAAGTAGTAAATGTACTTCTGCCTGCGGGCGTGTAGGTTTTAAAATGAGGTGTGGTCAGGCTCATTGTTGGCGTACTGCTGCAGCAGAACCTGACTGCAGCATTGACCAACACAAACCTGGTCCAAAGTCAGAATGGTGCAGTATATCCTGCTATTTAAAGGGCACATTATTCAGAGCAGTGGACCAGCTCTGCACCCTTGCAGGACAGCTGGAGGGGCCATGAGGAGTTTGTCCATCCAGTACTGGAGTCATCGTCGCCTTTCTGTAACTCTGATAGCAAACAGACTGTGTTTTTGTTGTTGTGTAGGTGTTCTAACAGCATCCCGTCAATTTTTAGAGAATCTCCCAGTTAAATTTCATATATATTTTAATATGACTGACTTCACAGTTCTGAATCAGGACCTCCAATAATCAGTAGAGTCAGAGGTTATTTCAGGTTTTCATATCATCTGCTGCTCATCTCGTTTTCAGGTTGTAGCTGCGGGCTGTGAACATTAATTAGCTTCTGACAACAGAAGTGATTAGAGATCTTTGAGTTTTGGTACTTGGCAAATGTTAAAGGCTAAACCTGCAAAAATAAGATGCGATAAGGGATTCAAAGGGATTCAGAGTCAATACTTGATTTGAGTTTTTAAAAATGATATTAAATCCTAACTTCTCACCTGACATGGTGATAAAAAACACCGACTCTCTTACCAACACATTCTCAATCAGATCTCGTCACATGTCCATGTTTGGTCATGGACTTTCCACGTCCACATATGACATGCAAGGTACCCTGGGTGTGTTGGTTGTTGATGTTCTGGGATGCCGTGTCAATTTCAGCCTGTTACATGCATTGTCTGTTTTCAAAATACTACAAACACAAACTAGATCGGTACAACACTGCAAATGTACATGTGGTTGGGTTTAGGAAAAAAAGTACAGGGTTTGGCTTTACAATATTCCAGGAAGCAAACACCGGCCTCCCGGGTTGAAGTTGGTTGTTGTTGGACATCCATCACCCCTCCCGCCATCTTAAATTTCATTGTATCCCACCGTATTTCCCCCTGAAACAGCTGAGCACCATTAAACAATAAAGGCGACAGGCCACGTATCATGCCAACGTGAAAGGACGGCATCTTTCATTCATGTCTGACGCCAGAAGTAACTGACCAAGCACTGGTTTCTTCGGAGTGAGACCAGATTGTTCTGACTTATGAACATGAAAAGTTACTCTGAAAGAAAAACACATCACTGACTGGTACATATTAATACATTCTGACCAATCAATGCTACAGCGCTGCAAATAGCAGCAAAAAAACCAACACGGTTACTCTTGGCAAGACTGCAAACCAGCTAAAACGCGTCTCAAAAAACACCAATAAAAAGAGATTTGAGAAAAGAGAGGTGCAATCCAAAAAACAGTCCATACTGACTTCCATAAAGGCCCTTGGACAAGTTTCTGTGGTCCAAAAAGCTATTTCATTTCTGTCCCAAAGTCAAACTAGTCCCTGTTGCTGATGGCATCTCTTCCAGCTAATCCCTCCCCGGCAGGCGGAGGTATTTCTCACATTCACCCATCGTGCATAGGTATTTGCATTTCAAAACCTCTTTCTCATCTAACTAAATGTTCAGAGTCGAGGCTGAATGTGATCACAGGGAGCTGTGTGGGTGACTGCAGCAAAAAGGGTTCAAATAAAAAGCCAGAAAGCTGCATTCACACAGATTTACATGATTGTTTTTATTAGATGATGAAGCCGACATCAACCTCCTCCACAGCTAATCTTGAATACCACTGGTGCGCTGGAACAGGGATGAAAACACACACACACACACACACACACACACACACACACACACACACACACACACACACACACACACACACACACACACACACACACTCGGATCGTGTCTTCCACCGAGGCGAGCTGGCAGAGCAGCCGTGTGGTGAAACACAAGCAACCAGAGGAATTACATGCAGACTAAAGACACCGTGAAGCCTTTATTCTGAGATTACGTCTCACTGTCGCCTCAATTCTGCCAACAGTGACAGAAAACACGGTGACAAAAAATGTCAGATGCTGTGTGCAAGGTGTTTCACAAACATGGGACCAAATACAAGCAGGTATTAGTCGTTCCAATGAACTTTGAACCCAAATAAAGTGATTTCAAGTAATCAACAAAATCAGTTTTTGTACATTTCACATGCACATGTAGACTTTTATATTTGCTCTTTCCACTTTGTATTGCACCTGCTGCTCACCTTATCTTATGGTGCGATTTTATTTTGATAATACGGAAGCAAATTTCTCCTGGTCGCACTTAGAACATTTACATGACATCAGAGAAAATGGATTTATTGTGTTAGACTGACTAAAACCAGACTTTTAAAAATCCAACATGTTGGTCCGACTGAAATCGTACTAAATTGAATTTCTCATAGTTGCACTGACACACCCAGATCATGTGATTGGGAGTCGAATTCCTCCTGCATGAATACAGTCAATCAGACCCAAACAAGCCGAGACGCTCTGAGCGTGCTCCACAGTTTCCACTAGCATTAAATGTGCTTCCCGTAAAATTGTAAATCCTAAAAACAAATCAAAGCTTCAGTAAACAACAGCTAAATTTTCTCAAGTGTTCTTTTCCAATCGTATAACCCTGCTGTATCAGAACAAACAAATGATCAGCCAACACATTCTCACTCCGACCTCGTCACATGTCCACGTTTGGTCATGGACCTTCCACGTCCACATATGACGTCCAAGGTACCCTGGGTGTGTTGGTTGTTGACGGTCCGGACACTGAGAGAGAATGTGTTGGTTGATCATTTGTTGCTCGTTCTGACACAGCAGGGTTATATGATTGGAAAAAAACCTGGAAAAAGTTTAGTTGTTGTTTACTGAAGCTGTGATTTGTTGCAGAGCTGTGAGCAACTCTGGCACCACAAAATGACACTGGAGAAGATCTAGAGGGCAGATTGAAGCTTAACACACACACAGAGATACACACTCCCTCTTCCTTCCTGCTGATGCTGGAGGTGGGGGTCTTGTGTGGCGCTTAAGGGGCTGAATAAAGAGAAAAGAGGGATGAGAGGGGAGAGAAGAAGAAGAGGAGGAGAAACATGAGAAGATGCGAGGAGGAGAGGCAGTGAGGAGCATGGGAAACCCCGATAAGCTTATCAGAATGAGACTCCATCGCCCCCCTGCTCTCTCCATATCTCCGCCTCTCTCTCTCTCTGTCGCTCTGCTCCTCGCCTTCTCTCTCTCTTCAAAGCCAGCAGCGGCAGTAGCCTCTCATGCTAACTGCAAAATGCCACCAGAGGGGAAGCCTCCACAGGGAGATAAGGCAGCAATTCTCCACCGTACATTAATGCTAGCTACAGTTGTCTGACATCTCATTATCATCCATCCATCCACTCATCCATCCATCTGTTAGACCCAACACAAGAACGCATCGCTGCTGCACTTCATACTAGGAATGGTTTTTTATTCATGTTTTATTTTCAGGAACAGTGTTTTTTATATATATATATATCTATTCTCGCATGTTTTTTGAGCGATGTAATCTCTTTAGTGGCCTCCTGAATGATTACAGTTAGTTATTATGTAAAACAGCAGCAGCACCCCCAATTTAACAAACTGCTTAACAAGCAGGCATTTAGCAGTGGCTTACAGCATAAAACAAACTCAATTTATGCAAAGGACTGTTTGCAGAAATGCATCCGTTTTATTTTTATTTTAAACAAGATTGATTCTGTAAAATTCACCTAAAATACCTATCCAAGGCGTACCCAAGGTATTTATAGCCATTTTAGACAGGAATTGTGCAAATTTGCAGGAAAGCCCAATCAGTCTTCTTTCAGCATTGGCAGTATAAAAGCAAAATCAGGGAGTGCAGCAAAATGCCGCCTGCCTACTTTTGTTTATACAGAATGTGCCTTTTTCGGGGCAATGGGGGGCGTGAGCAAGTAACAAAACGTGTAGCTCAGCGTGTGACATAAACAATGACGTGGGAGGGAAGCCGCGGCTGGTCAGTCCTTCGGCGATTCTCTCATAAGTTGGCCCGTTCTTCATCGTCCCCGTCATCTGACGGTTAATGGCCTCTTCGTTTGCGAGGACAAGGAGGGCGTGCAATTCCTTGTCTCCCCAGTTGCTCATCTTTACAGTGTCTGTCAGGTTTGTGTTTCTCTCTGCTATTCCTGCTATCAGCTGTTTCCTGTTTATCCACCGCCAGTGGCTCGCACGTGCGGCGTCATCAACAGCTCCTCCCACAAGTCATCAACAGCCCCTCCTGTTGCGGAAGGCCGCCTCTGTCTTTTTAAACGAAACGGTTCTGACAATACGTCTACCCTACGAGGCGGAAAAATGGGCACCTCGGATCAACTTGCCAATCCGGCTGTGTGTGTCTAAACACTCGCAGCTTGCCGGCAAAACGGCCCAACATTTGCTGAAAATCTGGCAGTGTAAAAGGGGCTATTGACAACAAGACCCATAAGCCTCAGGTGAGGTGGGCAAATCACTGGCTCTTTAACAACCTCTAAACTACAGGAAATGTGTTCTTTCAGCTCAGGCTCTGGTTGGCTACTGAGGCCATATCAACTGCTTTGAAAGCTCGTATTGGTTCAAGTGAGGTGTTAATGGAAAGGTCAGGAGTTCGCCTCCATTTGGGCATCCAGCCAGTCAGTTTGCTGACATGAATGACAGAGAAATTGTGGATCATATTTGGAGGATTATGGACATTTGAAGCAATGCAGCGGCAGTTTGGACTAAATATTTTGCTGGATTTAGATCATCTGGGCGTTTGTCAGTGTGTGAGCAATGACATGGGAGCTGTGTAAGCTGTGATCCAGCCTGGACAGATCTGAACAAAAACCATACTGTTTTTTTTTGCATACAGTACAAAAGTGCAAAAAGAAAGAGTTTCAGATCTGTATTAGGAAAGTCAGAGCTAGTTGAAGTCTAAAGTAAACGGATTCATTTTTAGCTTTCTTTAAAAAAATATTTAGCGTAGCGTAGCGTATGTTTCTGAGGTGGAAAAATTATGTTTTCGTCACCTTGTTAATGTACCGTGTGCTCCCTGACAGAGGGAACAAACCAAATATCCCTGATATCTGTAATGTATCCTGCAAACAAACAACTCGTCTCTTGTAACAAGTATTCCAGTTGTAGATACTTGAGCTGATCCACTCAGTCTTTGTTTCTGCTCCATAAATGTACCTATAAACCGAGGCATTCTGAAGCCTTTAGCTCTTCAACACATTTCTGGTCTGAAGAGCTTCAGTCTGCAGGAGTCCAAAGCTCAGCACCCACAGGTCAAAGAGACAAAAACTATATCACAACACCACAGCAGGCCTCTGAGCTCCAAGCATCAGGCAACACTTAGATTTATTTCAGTCCTTTAAAGTTCTGAGTGAGCACCGAGTGTTCTGCAGCTACGCCTGACTTCACTTTTATCTTCTCCGTAAAAGCACAAATCTCTGAGGGTTCACAGGGCAGCTCCACTGAGACGGATGACATTACAGAGAAACGAGCAATTTCGAAACGCACTAGTGAAAGGTCGATTTCCTTTCCAGATCACCAGCAGTCACCGAGCACCACCACGGGGACCCAGTTCAGTCCCTGAGCCATGAGACTGGGAACCACACCATTACACCAAGGTCCTTATATCCATCTTTCACATCCAACATCTTCATTCTTTCATTTCGCTTCCTCAATCAGTCTGACATTGTCTTCATATCGGCCATTTTATGGTTTCAGAGATGTTGCTGGTCAACGAGTCAACATTTTCAGATTGTGCACAACAAGAAGACGTCTCCATTCTTAATCCCACCAAAAAAGTCAAAAAGTATTTTAAAAAACATTTGTATATTTGACACAATACTGGGTGCGGTTACACTATGGCTTCTCATTCAGAATGAAATAAATCTGAATGCAATCATTCGGAATTAAAGTTTTTCCAGGTAGTTTACATGAGAAATATTCATTCCCAATGAGGGTTTACACGGGAGATCAGTTTAATCGCCTTTATTCGGGTCCGTGCAAGGTTTGGGGCAGGGAAGGTTTCTGATTGGATAGGGGGCGGGACGGCACTGTAGTCCTCGCTCCGGATAACAAGATGCTTGACGACGCCGTTCTTAGTGCCTTTTTCCCTTCCGGCTTGTTTTGCTTATATTCTTGAAGCAGCAGTACAACAACAACCTTGTTCTGCTAATGCTTCATCAGTTGAGGAGGAGAAGGGAGGTAGAAGGTCGAAGAAGGGAGATAGAAGAGCGTGCTTTGGCGAATGGAAACCGGTGAGTGCAACGAGTCCGACTGCTCTATCTCAGCCTGTTGCTATGCGTGCTATATACGTCATCATGCCAGAAGGGCAAGGAAACGAGCATGCGCAGAAAGACCGGAATGAACTTAAAGAGGAATGAGTGTATACAAGTGCGAGAAATTCTTTCATTCTGAATTAGAAACAGAATATTCCAGCCCCTTACATCGGATTGAATTTTCAATCGCATTGGCCACATTCATTCCAAATGAAAAGGGAATTAAACTGTCCATGTGAAAAGACTTGAAACACAAACTCTCACAATCCAGAAATCTTACTTTGTTCTGCGAGCCTCTGTCAAGGCTACAGAAAATGTTCCAGCTTCTACTTTCCGGGATTTGAATTTCCTAAAAAAATCTGAACGCTACTAAACATGGACAGATCTTTTAAGCATCAGGTTTTTGTTACGGCAGCAAAAGCTGAACCCAAACGGTGGCACACTTTCATTTAAGTGTCATAGTCAGCCAACATGCACATTATTCGGGGCCTGAATGCTCATTACAGGAGTCTAAAGTCTTAGCTCAGTTTGGGATGATATTTAGGTGAGATAGGACACGGCTGTGAGTTTAAGAATTCTGTAATAGGGAGATCTAAAGTTCAGGAAGAAAGGTTTTGGTACAAGTTTGCTGTTTGGTTAGTCTCCAAAAATACAGTGATTTTGCACCAACCATAATAATAATATTGTTGCTGACTGACAAATACAAAATACTGAACCTTTTGTCTGAAAGAAAACGATCCACTCTCTTTCCAACTTTCAATAAAACATCAGCATCGACAAAGCTGCACTGCTCACTGATGGAAGAAAGAAAGCTTGTGAACTTCACAACAAATAATGAGTCGACTCCAACCTTTCTCACCTCAGTAACACCTTCTCTCTGTTCTCCCACACACACACACACACACACACACACACACACACACACACACAGTAAATACATTCAACATGTGAATGAAGTTGTGTTATCACAGGAAGCTTCTCTCTGTCTTTATGTATTGATCGTTGGCCATCTTCTCATTACAGCTCTGACCAGGCCTGCAGCAGAACTCTCGATCAACACCGACCCTGCAGAGAGAGTCCTTCCTCCTTCCTGTCCAGGTGTGTGTGTGTGTGTGTGTGTGTGACCACTGTATAACCTCAGATAGTATTAGCATGTGTGTGTGGAAGTGACAGCAACAGACCACAATGTATTTTCAGTATCTCTGTTTTCCTCTTGGCTTTTGTCTCACTTTTCTATCGTCTGTATTTCATCCGTTGATGCCTTGCTCAGGGGCACTACGACAGGTTCACTGAAGCCTTTGGGGATGTGAGGTCAGTTACATTAAGTACTGATACTGTAAGTGTTCTAACATCTATCAGCAGCCCTGGGAGATGTGGTGGGCTGCACGATGTTTAACAGGACAGAATATAAGAAAAGAAAGTTCAGAAATCTCAACGGCTGTTTGATAGACAGTCAAATAATATCTGATAAATATTAACAGCCTGCAGACGGTGAATCCTACTTTCCTCCTTTTTCTCTTACACCAATATGAGGTTTTGGTTTTTAGCATAGACTGTAAAGACAATGGACGTAGCGACTGTGACGTCATCCATCAGTTTGTGGACTCCTGTTTTGAAGCCTTGAGTTCGGCGTTTTGGCCGTCACCATCCTGATTTTCTGGAGCCAGAAGTTTCCTTTAAAAAGTCAAAAACCACTGACATAGAGGTCGGTATGTTTCTCAGTTAATCGCCGTCTCTTCTCCTGTTTTTCTGAATCAGGAGTTTGAGTGAGTCATGTCTACTTTTGGTCTATTTCTGGTTGGGACGTTGGTGTGTGTTGATCCAGTTTAGTTTTGGCTTTTTCCACCCTGATGCTTCACAGTTCTCCTGGTGTTTGTTGGTTGTTCTTGGATAGAACACAAAGAGTTACAGTACATGTTGTACAAAGGCTTCCCCGAGGCCGGGGCGTGTGTGTGTGTGTGTGTGTGTGTGTGTGTGTGTGTGTGTGTGTGTGTGGCAGTGAACCTTTGTCTCTGATGGATGCCTGCTATCAATTATTTAACCAGACCCTACCTGCTATCGTTGAACAAACACAAACAAACACACACATAATTAACTGTGTGTGTGTGTGTGTGTGTGTGTGTGTGTGTGTGTGTGTGTGTGTGTGTGTGTGTGTGTGTGTGTGTGTGAGTACATCGCTGGGCTGATGAGCACTTTACTATCTGGCAAAAGACACACACAGATACTGAACACACACAGACACACACAGCGTTGCTGCTCGGGGGCAGAAACAGAGTGGCAGCTCAGGAAAATACAACACTTACAATATTACAACATCCACAATCTGAGACGATCTCCCGTGTCATATCATTATATAGATATAACACTGATTTACTGCCAAGCCCTAGTCTTTTGACCACTTACAATTAAACTGACATTTTAACTCCTTGTAGTGTTCAAACTCTGCGGAGAATCCACAATAAATCTTGGCATATGTACAAATAAGGAAATGTACAAATGTGGTGTTAATTTCACTTCAGAAGAGACTTGATGATCACTAAAATTAGGTGGGCCTCAGTTATCAGTCAAATAAGTTGTTACATATTGGCATATTGGATAGCAGCATCCCTAGTCTCAGAGAATATCACAGTTTCACGGTATCACAGCATTACAGAATTATTATTATTATTGTACGGAAGCGTACTGCATTCACTTGACAAATAAAAAAAATAATTTATTTTTTGTGTTTTTCGGAGTATTTGTTTCTGAGTGAAGAGAGCAATAGAACAACAGACGCTTTCATTCCTTTCTTGAGAGCTCAATATAATGGAAGCAAACATGACCCACTTGTTTAGTTTAATCCAGTTTTACTTTGTTTTGGGTTATGATTCTGAAGAAACATTGCAATGTTCAGCAGATCTGAATGGGCCTTTCGTCTGAACAACCGCAATGTCTGAAGGTGAACAAAAAAAATACGAAAAACAGAAACAAAATTACCACAAAAAACAGAAAAAAATACCATAAAAAATACCATGAAAAACAGAAAAAAAATTACCTCGAAAAACAGAAAAATAAAAACATTACTCCAAAAAACAGAAAAAAATGACTCAATAAAACAGATTTTTTTTTATTTGTCAAGTGAATGCAATACGCTTCCGTATTATTGTAACTCAAAATAACCCATAAAGAAAAGACAGAGGGATTATTTTTGGTTGAACAAACGTTTTATAACTATAATTGAAACTTGAATCCATTGTTCGAATCAAAGTTTGTGTAAAAAGTAAAATAAAGTTGAGACTGACCACGGCAACACTTCTTGAAACCTTTTTTTAAATGAAAGTTTGTGCAAAAAGTCCCGAAAATAACTAAAATAAAGGTGAGATTCTCTGACCAGTTGATTTTTGTTCGATATTGCAGATAAGCAAATGTACACGGTATGATAACTGTCAATTTTAATATCACTGTATACCTTCAAACCGGTATATTGCTGCAACCCTACTCCACACTAAAGGTGTGTCGATGACTCATTACATCCAGACTCAATACTGCAGCAATTTAAAAAATGATGTGTTTCCATTTGTCACTGAGACACAAAAACCTTGGAAAAGTTCAACTTTGTTGAACTTTAGAAACAATGTTCTCCAGACGTGTTCTGAGAAGAAGCCACTGATTTAAACATCACCCCATTTTTCACCAAACTAAACTGCAGTGGTTCTACATCTGACCCGAGCCTTTACATCCTGATTGCAGGACAGTTTGTTGGGCTGCAGTAAAGTCTGACTGAGCCTTCAGGGGAGAGAAAAGTTAAAACAGTATAAAAGCAAGACAGAGAAAGAAACAGGCAGAGTAGAGCCGCAGCAAGATAAACGACTGAACTGCATTCGGCTTAATTGCTCTGAATTGGAGCAGGTCCGCAGAAACGCAGCGAGGGAGATGAAGACAGGAGGTCATTTGTTCTCGTGTTGTATCGGTGCTGCCGCGGGTCAGAAAGCAGAGTGGAGCTCCTGACCTTCACCTCGAGGTGCTGCAGTAAACCAACACAAACAAAACAGACTCAGCCCCAAATAATTCAGTCTGGACACAAGTTTGTTTCTTTAGTGTTTTGGGAGGTGTAGTCATTACTGGAGAACTCCTCTGAACTGTGACTGTGACTGTGCAGCGTGTTGCTACAGAAAACTTGTCTTTGAGTAGTTTTTGGTATCTTCTTTTTCTTTTAGGGGTGCTTATAGCTAGGGCTGCCCTGATTAAGAATTTTCCTAGTCATCATTTAGGGCCATTAGTCGCTGTATGTTTACGATGTTAATTTAAAGGTTAAATGATATATTTTGGTGGTTTGAGTTGAAGGTGTGAGAAAGAATAGTATCAGTAACATTGTTAACACTGTGCTACATTACAGAGAAATACAAACCGTACTAATGAACCTTCTTTAATATAGGCCTATATTTTATCTACAAGTGCACGTCACACACTGAGCGAGCCGCCTGTTAATGACGCTGTGGGCTAATGGGCATGTAGCTACTTCCATGTTTCACATGATACGTCATGTTTGTAGTCGACCAATGAAGATGAGTTTACATATCACCTTGGGTTCGTCCTTCACCTTCTCAAAATGATCCCACACTTTGGATTTCCTGCCCGACATGTTATTAACTAGCCTGTGGAATAACCGCAGGTATCAGCCCTGGAAATTAACCTGACTCCTGTCTGACTGCTGAGCGTGGACACTTCCTGTGTCTGTCCTTTCAAAGTAAAGTCACACATGGTCCAGTCATATACGTTTGGATTTATTTTGACAAGGCGCAGCATAAAAGCAGCATAAAAGTGTTTATTAGTTTTAGTCGTGTTTTAGCCATTTTTATCCTGAACAGTTTTAGTCGACGAGAATTCAAAACATTTTAGTCATATATGTTTTTAATCTTTAAACTAATCCAGTGAGGCTAATTCATGTCTCAAAATCAGAGTCAAGGTGACAGGTTGTATAAAATAATGTGTGTGTCATGTCTCCAGCAGTGTGTGACAGCTTTAAGGGCTGATTTACGAGCAAACGCTTACTGATCTTCATTTATGCTCTCAACAAATAACTAATGTGAGACAACCAGGATTTGTCCGCAGGTTCATTGTAAACTCTGACTGACTGTTAAGAAGCAGAAACATAACTTCATCTGCAACATGTTACTCTGGAGGTTTAAACTGGTGTCCTCTCACAGAGTTGGTGATTCAAAATAAAAAACAGCTGTGAGGTCCGGCAGTTGGTGGCTGCTTGCTCCGCTGCCGTTCAGCAGCTAACGAGCGGAGCTAGCTGCTAACAGCCACCGCTGCAACTAACAAACTCCACAAATCCATTCAGCAGCTCCACCATCCATCGTCAGACACACACGGCTGATTATTTACTGCTAAATTACAGCTCACAACTCGCACCAACTGCTGAAACATCCTGGTGCAGACTATTTACTGGAGTTTACCAGCCAGTTGCTCATACTGTAATTGAAGATAACTACAAGCACGGCCGTTCTTGGCTTTCAGTGTCCAACAGTCCACCAAGAACATTTTTATTAGGTGTCACCAACGAAAATGAAACATATATTTCCTCTTAGTTTTTCTTATCAAGACCCATTTTTAGCTAGTCATCATCTCATTCTCGTCATTGATGAAAAATTTTCATAGTTTTCGTCAACGAAATTGACACTACAGGTGTGTTGAAAGGGCAGAAGGTGGATCAAAGCATTGCTCACTGCTGGTTTCCTGGTCTGTTTGTTGGGTTTTTATCTATGTGACTTAAATATTACACAAAAAGTAAATGTTGTTAAATGCCTGCATTAACAGATGGCTCATGCTTAGTCTAAGGATCGCACTGAGCTGATCCAGAAATGCCGATAGCAGATCGTATCAGCTCTCTCTAATTCTGAGTAATTTCATGACATGCCAAAAGTTAACTTCTGTTGTTGTGTTTGTGTGTCTGTACTCAGCCACAGAGGGATCTGTGAGGGAGAAACATGGTAACTGCTTTCTAAGCTACCATGGTGATATAGCCAGGTTGAAAGACAGCCAGCTTCCTAGGACGGAAAACTCTGACTTTGGGCTGAACATACCTCACAAAGCCACTAATCTTGCTCCATGGTGCATCCCTAGCGTGTGTGTTTTGCATGAACCGAGGGGGCGTCTGGGCTGTTGGCAGGTTAACACATCAGATCAGATGTGAACATGGAGGTAAGCCGCTGTAACTGCTGGAACATGGACAGTCAGTCCACAGTAATGGTTTTATTATGGAGCTCAGTGCTCAGTAAATCATTTAGCAGAGCTCCAGAGCTCCGCTGGAGGATTTATCTGATCTAATGAGCTCACCGTCACTGGTCTGAAACTCAACAAATAACACTTGACCTCTGGATTCTGCAATTCAATTGGTCTTTGATTTCAAACTCATCTTTATTTACATCACTGGTGTCTTTTTCAACAGGTGAGTTCACATGTTTGTATTTTATTGCGGTGTCTACATGTGGGCTACAAGGGTTTCAAACTTGCTGACACTCTGCATATGAAAATGAAACCGTAAAGGCTGCACAGTTGAACACCTGGAGCAACAGGAGCTTAACGTCTTCCTGGTTGTAAAATCTCATCAGAGATTTCCGCTCGCTCTTACAAACCAATTAACCAAAACTCATTAGCCCAACTTGTTTGAGAGCGCCTCACAAACTGATACGGAACCGAAGACAGCTGCTGCACATTCATTTGACTCCAGCTGGTCTACAATCTGAACAGAGAGCTGACGAAACACAGCATCCATCAGCAGCAAGGCTCCACCCCTCTGATAACGTTAGCGTATGTGCTCCCACACAAACGGATAAGATAATCCCAGCTCTCCCTCTGGGTCCAAACTGATTGACTTAATTGTCTTCTGAATGAATCTCATTTCTTCCTCGATAGAGCGAGAGGAGGAGGAGCTGCATCAGAACCACCAGCAGGACTATTTTCATTCTTTACTCTGACCTTCATCATCACAGGTTTTCTGCACAGGGACATTTTTAGACATTGTCCAAGTCACAAGAAGCGCTTGATTGATTTCTTCTTGTGATAAGTTTGTATAGACCTCAAGAGCCGAACACCAGCTCTTCTTAAATTCAAACTTGCCCGCGATCAAATTTAAACAGGAGATTTTTTAATCACTGTATATTTAATGTAGAATAAAGAGGTTGCAAACAAGAAGCAACCTGCAGGGCCAAAACACTCAATTGTTCCAAAGACCGCAGTTCGAATTCCATCAAATTCCACAA